>JARHVA010006087.1:625000-690000 GCA_037957365.1 Torreya grandis
GTGAAAAGATGCCTATGAGGGTCATAAAATAAAATAGGAGGGACCTATGTGTTGGGTGTCACAAGCCACACTCAAGTTACCAATTTTCACATTTTATATGAGTACATTTTTCTCCCCTTTATTCTAATGATGTAGCAAAGTGAAATACTAGTATAAATAAAAAATAGAAAGTATACTTGAACTTATTTGTAAGGGTGAAGCTCATGAAGCTATGTGATTTTGGGTGTGCATAGAGAGAGTATGTTGTGAAGTGTTAATTTTCAAGAGAAAGCAAAGAGTATATTACTTCTAACTAGATATGTTATATCTAAAATAAGAATGTACAAAAATAGGTAAGAGAGAGAGGAAGAGAAAGGAATGAATACACCTCACTAGGTATGTAAACCAATACAAAAGCTAATATGATTCTCAATGATGTTAAATGATGTTATGTAATGTTGGGTATGTGTTGTACCAAGAGTAATATCATGAACAGAGTTGAGTGATCAATTTCTTGAAAGTGGCTCAAAATTACAAAGGCTAGCCCTTTGGTTTTATCATCACCAATTAAGTGAATATAGATGGTCATAGGCTAGCCCTTTGGCTTTATTTTAATTTTCTACCTAGTCTATTCTCCATAGTTTGATGTCTAGTTAATATTCTATATGTTTTAGAAACTATTTTTTCACTATTAGGAGATTTGATCTATGTGACAATACCCTTGATTATTTTTCCCTCTTTTGATGGTAGGAATGAAGACTCGGCAATGACTACCCTTAAGAAAAAGATCCGCTCAAGTGTGTTATGATGCAAATATACATGATATATAAATGATAATCAATAATATATCTCAAGATATAGCATGGTTTCTAATGAGAGATTTTTAGTTCAACAAGGGTATGCCTAGATATATATAAAAATCTAATTGCATGTGCAATATACTAAACTAAAATTTAAAGTTTGTTTCATTATTAGTTTTTAGTTATTAGTTTTTAAGGAGGGATGGAGTATGTTGTCCATCATGGCATCTAAGAAAGCAAGATAATGCATGATGTGGATCATAGCATTGCAGATAATTTATAAGCAATCAAGCAACAAGCATACAAGGCAAGAAGCAAGAAGTATACAAGAATGGACAATGGGCCAAGAAAATAAGGGACATGGGAACGTGTCACTCAAACTAGAAAGCAAGCGTATAATGTATATTCAAATTCCACATACACATACATTAAAGCAAGCAAGGTTGGTGTGAAAGCTGCAATCACATAAAAGAGAATAGACAAATGACATTGGTAAATATCCTAAGGCACACACAAGAATATAAGCAAAGGACATTGGAAAATGTCCTAAAACACATATAAGAGAAAAAACTAGAACTAGGAAATGCCATCAAATCTAGCTATACAAAGCAAGAAAGGAAAACATGTTGAAACTATAAATAAAATTGCATTTAATCGATCAAAGAAAGAAGTGAAAGTATGCAAGACATGTTAGTACAAGACTAGGTATATGCTAATACAATACATGAGTGTTATATAATAGTGAGTGTTGATAAAATTTCATTTAATCGATCAAAGAAAGAAGTGAAAGTATGTAGGACATGTTAGTACAAGATTAGGTATATGCTAATAAAACACATGAGTGATATTTACTAGTGAGTGTCGATAGAGTAATATTTGTAAACTAGTAAGTAATATACATCAGGATGATAACTAAAGTGTGTACCATAGGAATGACATAACTTGAATGGTGTATTCATGTATAAGATGCCCCTAGGGGGAAGATATATCAATATGTGTCACGCATGTAGAAGTAGGATTACCCCTTGATGGGTAGATTGAAGCAATCAAGGAGCTAAATGTCACTCTACATACTCAAAAGAAGATCAAGTGAAGCATGGTAATGTAGATAAATTGATAAACAATAGCATATAACAACAAATGTAAGTCTAGCATGATAGTATAAATTTAACGCATGGATGATGCATACAATAAAAAAATGGTGTTTTTAGATTATTTGTAGGTTATTTTATTTTGAAATATTTGATTGTTTTTTAATTTTTTAGATTTGAGATATGTATAATGAATCACAGGTAGACTATGTATAATAAAAACTAAGAAACTATGTACAAGTAATAAAAAAGAAATTATGTACAAGTAATATTGAGAAGAAATGATACTAATTGATTAGTCTCATGGGAGACTCCCTATCATGGTGTCCTATATCAAATAAAATAATCATGAATGATTGTAAAGAATGAGGGAATGGTTGTGAATATGACTTTGAATATTCATATTTATTTTCAATATCTTAGAAATCATAATAACATGTATTATCCCACTCATCATTATCATTTTGATTTTGAACCAATGGAATGCTAGTGTTGAATCTTGTTGTATTTAGATCTTTTCCTTTGATAAATTGTGTATATGAATGATTTACCTTAGGATGTTCAATAAATCTTGAACCTTGGTGACAAACATTATCAAATGCTAGAAGTAGGACTAGTGATGCCTTGAGCCTGCTTGCCCAACCCTTGACCTTGATAATGAAACTGTTGTAGATATTTTTGACCAAACCCATACTACTTTCAAAGTTGAGTCTCATTTTGGAGAGGTAGATTTTAATATTTTTCATGCTTTACCTATACTTGTGGTACTATTTCTTTCTCTGATTTTTCTTTTTGATCCTTTTATTATTTTGAGTTATGCTTTGGTAACCACTTTTATACTATTTCTAAATTTGACCCTTTATGAATGTGTTCTTATGTCATCATGGATTACTTGACTGATTTAACTTGTATAGGGTCCTCATTAGAAATTATCTTTTGAATATGTTATTCAATGCCAAAAATGATGCTATGTGATGCCCATGCATTCTATGATATACACAATAATATTTGGATCTTCTCATGAGATGTAGAGAAGGTAGTTTGAATCAACATAGATTTAATCATTTGCCATAGTACCTCACTTGATCACTTATTTGATCTCTGAATTCTTTATGAATCACTATTTTTATATTTACTTTGTTGTGATTTATTATTTTGATATGTAATATTGCTTGCAACTATTTCACTATGTGAAGGTGTACATACATGATTGGCACTAAGATGCCTTTGAGTATTTCATATTATAATTTTATTTTTCAATGTTATGATTTTATCCTATAATAGCTGATTTTGTGTTTGTAAATGTAAAATTAACTTGTTCATACTAGTTATTTTATCCCTTAAAGTCTCACAAGTACAAACCCTAGTTGCTTCTGATTGAACATTTAAGCACATATGTTGAAGAGGACTTGAAGAAGTATAGGCTGAATGTATGAATTAGGAAAAATAGTATAGGTTGCCTCACCTTTGGGAAGGGTGATAACATGGACGTAGTTAGAGGTAAATTAGCGATCACCCTCTTTGGGGAGAGGAGGAGAAGGAAATTCTTTCCTATGCATAAGATATGACATTGAAACTTGATAGGTGTTTGTTAGCATATGTAATGGATCTTATATGTCTATAATGATTTTATTATTAATTTAACTATACATAATAGAGAGCTAGCATATTAAATAGTTATATGCATTTAGGTAGAAACCATGTATGTGAGATGAAATGCATGTAATTGGAGTTATAAGTTGTATATCTATATGATTACAAAGATAATTCCACATAAGAGATATCAAATAAGAGATAGAGATAATGGAAATTTGTACTGATGCATAAAATACATTGACTTGTAACATAATATTTCTAACATATTTAGAAAAATAAAGTTGGAAATTATTCTTCGTGAGAGAGAGAGAGAGAGAGAGAGAGAGAGAGAGAGAGAGAGAGAGAGAGAGAGAGAGAGAGAGAGAGAGAGAGAGAGAGAGAGAGAGAGAGAATGCAAAATAAAATGTGAAACCTTGTATTAAAGAAAGGTAAACATTTATTTAAAGGAAAAGGATCTCAAAATTTCCAAATGATTTAGCAACAAATTTCATAATATCATCTCATATTAGAAAAAGTAAGCATGAAAGAGAAATAATGAAGCTTTATATTAACATATGGTAAAATTCATCATTAATGTATATGATAGGCCATGTATGGTCTCTGTAGTCATATAAAATGTGAAATTAGATGACTTGAGCATGGATAATGACACTTAATCCATAAATCTTCCTCCTTGCTCACACAACCCTTCTAGGTTATTCTTTCACTCATTCTTAATCATCCATAACCTTTTGGACTTAACCCTTATAGACCTAAGCTGCTATTTCAATCCTTGATCCATCCTCCCATGTCTTGTTCCCTCTCAAAAATAGTTCCCAATGTGGATATAAGTGATAAAATCTACGGTGTCCTAATATTGGCACTATTGTCCAAGTGAACAATTGGCCCTATTTGTTATATTCTTTTAGATCCTTATCCTTTTTCTTGTTAGCTTAACATGAATTAATTTAACCCATGACCATTAATTTCCTTATAAAATTCCATGCAAAGTCCATTTAGAATGGTTAACACTCATTGATAGGAAAAAACAAGAATACAAGAAAGTAAACTCAAGCACTCTTCCCTATTCATTGTATATAGCCTTCTAGGATCATTTCAAGCTTATTCAAACCTTTGCATCAGTCGCTATCCATCTGAAGTATATCTAGTTTCTCATCTAGTTTCATTTGTCATACACAATTATACCAAGCACTTCAATGGGAGAACTACATTAACTTGATCCCTCTCAAATTGTTGGTATGTAGGAAGCATTATCACACATGGGATGTGAGGCACATAAAACATACTCTTTACACACTAACCCCTTATCTATCTTTTCCAAGTTTTCATTCAAGTTTAAGTACAAAGAGATCCTAGGGATTTTAATATTAAAAATAGATGCATAGTAAGCTCCAAAGGCTTTCAAGATTCAGTATTTCATTGATAGATTAACATAGTCATGATGAACAAAACCCAAAAGGCTTAGACCACCTAGACAACAACATGAAAAAAAGACTATAACACCAAACAATAAGGTGTCCCACTTAATGGGCAAAGAAACAATCAGTTCTGATCTGTAAACTAAAAATACAAGTGTATTACATTCGAAAATCACTTGTTCATGTTTATGAGATCCTTCAAATTTTAACTTTCTTGTGTTTAATTTTGCATAAAGAAAGTAAAATCAGAATTTAAATGAAGATTATAATGTAGTAATAATCAGATAAAATCAAATATAACACCAGCAAGTTGATATCAAAGTTTGGCTTCAATAGCCTACATCTCCAGGTCCGCCCAATAGTAAGGACCATTCTATTAAAATGCTACAACAAATGGCTTCAAAAACCTTTAAAAATCTTCAATTTCACCTTCTCTAATCTTTATATGCCTACAAATATTTCTCTTAGACTTTAAAACAAAAGCCCAAAGCCGTACAAATCTTATTTCTTAGGTGGAAACATTACTTAATGGGCAAAGAAACAATCAGTTCTGATCTGTAAACATTATCAAATACAAGTGTTTTACTTGTTGGGTGTTTTATTTGTTTTTAGGTGGAAACATTAATTAATGGGGAAAGAAACAATCAGTTCTGATATATAAACTGAAAATACAAGTGTATTACATTCGAAAATCACTTGTTCATGTTTGTGAGATCCTTCAAATTTTCACTTTCTTGTGTTTACACTTGTATTTGATGCGCAGGTCAAATATCATGTGCATCAAATAAAACACCCAACAATAAATTTTTTTCCTCTAATTATTTTCCATGTGTAAAATGGAGATTGGTCCACTTGGCATTCCTCAATTGTGCCACGTCACTTTTGACATCCCTATCACATGATTTCTTCAACTAGCTATATCTTGAGCATTCGGACTCCATTTTTCGAACCACAAAAAGTGCTGGAAAGATCTCGACGAGTACTAAAATGTGAAAATGATTTGAATTTAATTTTAAGACTTTGAAAAATAGAATAATACATGGATCCACCTAGATCATTACAAGGTATCAAAGTGGTGTTATTTAATAGTGATTCCTAGTATATGTTAACAAGGTCTAAATCCCAAAAGGATGAAGGAAAACTCATTGAGTATAATCCATAGATTGGTTCAAGGTGTGGTTAAAGGATGGATGAAGAAGAGATGGAATATCAACAAGCTTTCTATTGAGCTTTCATGGACATTAGAAGCATAGTTGAGGAACTATATCATGATAAATAAAGGAAATTTGAGAATGAAAAAGAAGGTGATTCACGAGAATCAAAAGGTAAAGAAACCAAAAAAAATTCTCCATCAAATAATGGTAAAAAAATTTTGGAATCTCTCCCTTCACTAAAATTAGATATTAAGTTTGAATTACCAATGTTTAATGGCAAAGTTAATGCTATAAAGTTGGATAATTGGGTCAAGCAGATTGAAGTTTATTGCAGGGTCCAAAAGATTGTAGGGGATGAGTCAAAAATTCTTTTGGCTACTCTTTGTATGGGAGGTACAACTCTCATCTAGTGGGAGAGTAAGTTGAAGGAAGTTGAGCTTCAAAAAGGTAACTCGATTTATACTTGGAATGAATTTATTGAAGAACTCACAAAGCAATTCTATCCTTTAGGCTATATGCAACAAGCCATGATGGATTAGCAAAGTTTCAAACAAGGAGAAGGCCAAAGTGTTGAAGATTATACACAAGATTTTAGGAAAATATCTTTACTTTTGAATGTTCCTCTATACACACAAGAAATACTACTAAAATATATAGGTGGGTTTTGTAGTTACTTAAGACATATGATTCTTATGTTCAGTCCCACTAATTTAGATGTAGTATGTGTTCAAGCCACTCATTTAGAGGCTAGAGGAAAACAATGAAAAGAATATTTTCCTAAAGTAAAAAGTAAGAAATCTAATGTTAAGCATTCCAAAGGGGAAAGTTCATCAGGAAAGGGTAAACAAAAATCCACCTATGCTGTTAAGAAAGAAGAAGGAAAACCATTTGGTAATCATTGCAAGAGAAATCATGATGAGTCTAAGTGCTGGAAATTACATCCTGAGTTAAGGCCTAAGAAGTATCAAAAGAAAGAAAATAAGGCTAATGCTATGGTTCAGGATTTAGGATCGGTTTCAAGTGATGAAACTAAGATCACAGCTATGGGTTTAGATAATGATTTTTCTCTTTCAATTTCTAGCACTAAGTCATCAAATGATGCATCTTCTTCTAGACAAAAATTTGTGCATATTGATAAGAAAAGAAATGAATTGTTCCACATTAGAGTTGTTTCAAAGCATACTAAGATTAACACTCTATTTGATAGTGGTTCATAAGAAAATTTAATTTTTGAAGAGGTTGTTAAGAAGCTAGGATTACAAACCAATCCCCATCCAAAGCCTTATCCACTAGGTTGGGTGTGTGACAATGCAAAGCTACAAGTCTCACAAACTTGTAGGCTAAGGTTTGCCATCACATCCAAGTTCGTAGATGAGGTTGAGTTGGATGTTGTTCCATTGGACATATGTGTAATTGTTTTGGGAAGCCCATATCTTTATGATAGAAAAGCAATCCTCTATAGAGATGAGAATAAGTACTTGCTTGTTAAGGATGCCATTGAATATTTAGTTAGAGCACATCACATTAGAACAAGTCTTTCCTTGGTTATGGTAGGGAAAATGAAAAGAATAGTTAATTCAAGCAAGAATTTTTGTCTCATGTTGATTAAGTCTAGGGAAAAAGAATATTCTTAAGCTTTGGAAAAGTGTGATCCTAGACACAAGAATGAACTGGTTGAAATCATTTCTACTTATGATGATGTATTTTAGGATCCTAAGGGCTTTCATCCTAAAAGGGGAGTTCAACATGAAATTCAGCTATTGTAGAATTCTCCTCTGCCTAACATTGGCATGTAGAAGTTATCAGTGGTAGAAAATGAAGAAATCAAAAAATAGGTAATGGATTTATTGGATAGAGGTGCTATTCGTCCAAGTTCATCTCCTATTGGTTTGCAATTTATTTTAGTACCAAAGAAAGATGACACTTGGCAAATGTGTGTTGATTTTCATACTTTAAATAAAATTAATATTAAGAATTATTACCCTCTTCCTCATATAGATGATTTGTTGGATCAATTAAAACATGCTATTTATTTCACTAAGCTAGATTTGAGAAGTGGATATCATTAAATAGGAATTAATGAAGGTGATGTGTGGAAAACTACCTTGAAAAAAAAATAGGGATTGTTTGAGTGGCTTGTTATGCCTTTCAGGTTGTGTAATGCCCTGGCTACATTCATGAGATTGAAGAATGATGTTCTTAGATAGTTCCTTGATGATTTTATTATAGTTTACTTATATGATATATTGATTTTAAGCAAGTCATGGGAAGAGCATGTGATCCACATTAAGAAAGTCATGGATGCATTACGAAAGGGAAAACTTTATCTGAAAATGTCAAACTTTGAATTTGGAAAGACCTCTTTGATATACTTGGGTTACATTGTAGGACATGGTAAAATGAAAATTGATCTTGCAAAAGTGACAATCATTGTTAATTGGTCTACACCCACTAACACAACTGAGGCTAGGATTTTTCTTGGTGTTGTATAGTTTTGGAGGAAGTTTATTGCTCAATTTTCATATATTTCATCACCTTTGCATTCTTTGACAAGTGTGAAATAGGGCTTTCAGTGGGGAGGAAACATCAAAAAGCCTTTGACACTTTGAAACAAAAGATAAGTACTACTCCGGTCTTGGCACTTCCTGATATACAACAACCATTTGAGATCGAGGTGGATGCAAGTGAGTATGCTATGGGAGTTATTTTAATGCAAGGTAAGAAACAAATTTGTTATCATTATGAAACCTTTACAAGCATAGTAAGAAAATATCCAACTTATGATAAGGAATTGTATGCGTTGGTTCAAAGTGTTAAACAATGGAAACATTACTTAATGGGCAAAGAAACAATAATACATATAGATCATCAGCCCTTATAGTATCTCCAATCACAAACTAAGCTAAAACAGTCTAGACATTTTCATTGGATGGGTTTCTTACAACAATTTCATCTTGTGATCAAGTATAAAAAATGAATTCAGAATAAGGTTGTAGATATGCAATCTAGGCCTCCTATGGTTGTTGCATCTATTCTTTTACAACATGGTTCTTTGTCTCATGAAAGTTATAAATAAAAATATGTGAATGATCTTGATTTTTAGGATGTTTATAAAGACTTGATGAGTAGTAGACAAGTAGAAGAATTGGACTATCATGTACACAATGATTTTTTTTATCATTTGGGTAAACTATGCATTCCTCAAAATGAGAGGGTGCACATGATTAGAGAAGCACATTCTTCTCTTATTTTTGGTCATTTTGGAGTTGCTAAAATGGTTGCACATTTGAAAATGTATTGTTATTGGCCTCCTATGTAGGAAAATGTTGATAAATATATAAGGGGATGTACTCTTTGTGCCACAAGTAAACCTAGTAACACAAAATTGGGACTTCACACTCCTCTACCTATTCCTACTCATCCCTGGGAAAATATCTCTATGGATTTTGTGGGGGGATTATCTATGACACAAAGAAAACATGACTATTTATATGTGGTTGTGGATAGATTTAGAAAAATGTGTGTTTTGATTCCTTGCACTAAGTAGATTACTAGCGAAGGCACTGCATATTTATTCTTTAAACATGTATTTGTTTATTTTGGTTTGCGTACTTCAATTATTTTTGATCGAGATTCTCAATTTATTGGGGAGTTTTGGTCAACTTTGTGGGGACTAATGGACACTAATTAAAAAAGAGCACTACATTTCATCCACAAACCGATGGTGAAACATAGGTCATGAATCGCATTGTGGTACATTTGCTTAGGGGTTACAGTAATAAAAATCCAATGTTATGGTATGAACAATTTTGGTACATACAACATGCATATAACTGGGCACTTCATTCTTCTACTATGAAATCTCCATTTGAAGTTTGTTATGGATACATGCCTGAATCTCCTCTAGATATTTGCTATGGATAGGATACAACTGTTGGTGAATTAAAAGAAGCCATTTAAGCCAAGAAGTTCATTGAAAAGATACAACTTATTCATTAGACTACTCATACTCAATTGGAGAAAAGGCAAGCCATGTACAAAGCCATGCATGACAAACATTGTATCGATCACCAAATTTTTTTAGGTGATATGGTATGGCTTCACATTAGTAAGGAATCACTGACAGGTGAAGGTAAAAAGTTGAAACCAATCCGGTATGGTCCTTTTTGGATAACGGAAAAAATTGGCACAAATGCTTTTCAATTAGATTTACCATTCTTACATGCATATTTATTTAGTTTTAAATGTGGAAAATTTGAAATTGTATGAGTCTCCAATGATCATTAATCATGATGAAAGTGTATCCATTCCTTTCATTGATGATTTTTCTCTTGAATATCTAACAAAATTGTAAGAAGATACTATACTTGACAGGAATATGCAGACTTCACGAAGAGGTAATGTTGAATATCTTCATGTTGGTCTCAAAGGGATGTACCCAAGCAAGGCCACATGGATGGAAGGTGGAAAGCTGAGGGAAAAATACCCTCACCTCATTACCAATTAATTTCAACTTTTAGAGGTCCAAAAGTTCCCAGTGGGGAGGAATGGTCCAGATGGATCCATGTACCATTCTATTTTTCAAAATATTAAAATTTAGTTTTAATCATTTAAAAATTTTAGTACTCATTGAGAGCTTTTCAACACTTTTTACAGTTCAAAAAATGGAGACAGAATGCTCAAAATATAGCTAGTTAAAGAAATCATGTGACAGGGGTGTCAAAAGTGATGTGGCATAGTTGAGGAATGCCAAGTCAACCAATCTCCATTTGAAACATGGAAAATAATTAGAGGTCAAAAGAATTATTTTTAGGTGTTTTATTTTATGCAAATGATATTTGACCTTTTCAAAATCAAAATAGGGGCCAAACATCCATGCCATAAACATTAAAGTGCCTCCCTCATTATTAGGCACTTAAACAGGCTAGGTAGCATCCAAAGTTGGTGCCCAAGTCTTTCTCATTTGAAATCTTTAGCAAGTTTTCTATTTAAGGCATGTAAAACAACCACGCCTAGCAAATGTGGGACTAAAAGCCTTGGTCAAAGTGCACCCATGGAGGAAGGACACCCTTGCCCACTTCCCTAGGCACCTAGAAAGGAGGAGGGAGTTTGGAACTTGAGACCCGGCACCTAAAAGGCTAAGGTCTTGACCGCTTCAGCCACAGTCACTCAAATGTTATAAAAGGGAGTTATTTTTACTTGTATTGACATGGATTTTTGACTGTGTAAAGAAAATTAAGAGGATTAGAGCCTTGTTTTTGCCTTGTACGGCTTTGGGATTTTATTTTTAGGTCTAAGATAAATATTTTTAGGAATATAAAGATCAAAGAAGGTGAAAATGAAGATTTGTAAAGATTTTTGAAGCCATTTGTTGTAGCATTTTAATAGAATAGTCCTCACTATTGGGCAGACTCGGCTATTGAAGCCGAACTACATTATCATCTTCCTGGTGTTTTTTTATTATTTTATCTGATTATTATTGCATTCTAATCTTCATTTTGTTTGTAATTTTACTTTCTTTATGCAAAATTAAACACAAAAAAGTGAAAATTTGAAGGATCTCATAAACATGAACAAGTGATTTTTGAATGTAATACACTTGTATTTTCAATTTACATATCACTATCCATCTAAAGTACATCTAGTTTCTCATCTAGTTTCATTTATCATACACAATTACACCAAGCACCTCAATGGGATAACTACATTAACCTGATCCCTCCTCATATTTTTGGTATGTAAGAAGCATTGTCACACATGGGATGTGAGGTGCATCAAACATATTCTTTACACACTAACCCCTTATCTATATTTTCCAAGTTTTCATTCAAGTTCAAGTACAAAGAGATCCTAGGGATTTTAATATTAAAAATTGATGCATAGTAAGCTCCATAGGATATCAAGAGTCAATATTTCTTTGATAGATTAGCATAGTCATGATGAACAAAACCCAGAAAGCTCAGACCACCTAGACAACAACATGAAAAAAAGACTACAACACCAAACAATAAGGTGTCCCACTTTTAGTGTTCTTGTCCAATCGATAAACAAACATTAGGATCATGTTTCTAAGAGTTTTTCAGTCTTTCTCCTCTAGTATTATACCCTATCTCAATTTGGATCATTGAGAATAAGCTAAGTTAGATTTCTATTATTTATTACTATATTTAGAAAAGGTAAAAATACAATTCCATTTAAACCATTTAGTAGCTTAATTCCTACATATTATTTACTAATTTACTTTGCTTAGAATTGTTTATCTAATTAGGAATAAAAATCCATATTTTTGAAAATAATAAAACATTTGGTGAACTTGACATACTTAAAATTTTTCACAAAAACCCTAGAAACCCTAGGATTAATTATTTTTTATTTTTTTCCATAATTTCTTGATTTTTCCTAAATTTAAAAAAAAAATATGTATAATTTAATTGTAAAAATATCACATAATTTTTTAAAACCCTTATTTTCACATATTATGTCATCCTTGCATACAAACACATTTCAAACACTAGGAAAAATATATTGGTAATTCTAGAAATATTCTTTGATTTTTCTTAAAAATTTTTAAAAAAATTATACAATTTTTTTTAATAAATTCTTATTAAATTTTTTAAATTATCACACTAATTTTAAAAATTCAATTAGAATCCCTAGATTCCATCAACTAATCTCCCAATTACTTTCTAATACTTTTCGAATCATTTTTTAAATTTTTAGTTGCATATCAAACTTAGAAAATTAATTTCAAAATAAAAAAATCAAAGTATTTTGCACAAATACTTCTCAAAAATCTTTAGTTTCATATACTAGAACCTACTTGCTTTTTGAGGTATCACCTTACATGGTTGGTAGCTCAGTGTCCTTTTTACAAAATTTCCAATTCACTATTTCTTGGGCTTTGAATTTCTTATATTTAGTAATTTCCCTTTCTATCACATTACTTATTAAAACTTATTGTAAAACATTAAAACACATTTCAAATCATTTCCCTGCTTTACCAATGGATCACTATATCAATTTTGATGAAACTTATAAAAGATAAATTCAAGAATTCTTAACGAAACATCCAAATATGCAAGAATACATGCTTAGAATTCTACATGAAGAACAATAAAAAGTGACCAATGGGAAATCATCTCAAAAAACATAAGAATGTAAATGACACTATCGGGGAAACTATGTCTCAACAACCCCCTATAGCAGCCCAACCTTTTTCTATACCACTAGCTACAATTAGTACATCCCTATCTCCTGATATAGTAGCCCTTGTGCAAGAGATAAGATCTCTTCAATCCAATGTGCAACATCCTGAGCAAGGTGTATCTATAACTCCATAGTCATTCAATTCTTTTACTTTACTGAATAGACAATTGGCACATCACCTTTATTCTACACCCTTACCATCAAGTTTTGCTCAACCCAAGCTCACTCTATATGATGGTAAGGATGATCTCGAGACACATTTGAGAGCTTTCATGTAGCATGATTGGATTATGCACCTAATGATTGGCTACTTATTGAGACGTTTGAATGGAATCTAAAGGATTATGATATACAATGGTTTTATAGTCTACCAAATTAGTTGGTCATGACATTTAACCCTTTAGCAGACATGTTCCTATCACATTTCAATATCAACATTGGTGATAAGGTTTCTTATACACAAATTTCTTAGCAAAAACAATGTTCAAATGAGCCCCTCATAGATTATGTTCTTAGATACAAGATTATTCTAGAAAAGGTAACTAGCCCCATGGCTAATCAAGAGTTAAAGAACATCTTTAAATATAGCCTTATACTAATATTACATGAATCTATTATGTTCAAAAGATTCTCTTTCTTCATTGAATTGTGTCATACACTCAATAAAAGAGAATTCAAGCTAATTTCAATGGGAAAAATTAAGTACTCAAGTATCTCAGATACAACAACCAAGAGTAATAGAAAACTCCCATACAAATTCAAAATAAATGAAAATAAGAATCATAATCAACCAACAGTCAATGTAGCTTCAGAGTCCTCTTAGCATATGGTTTTATCAACAACTCATCATGTATTTACCAAACTACCAATTCTTCCAGCCAAGGTTTTATAGTAGTTATTAGAATGTAACATCATCACTATCCATCTTATTTAGGAAGCTAACCTATAAAATCCACTTCCACAAGGATATGATCAATATGCATTTTGTAATTTTTTTAGGGCATCAGGCCACATAATAAATAGATGCATCAGTTTGAGACATCAGATACAAGACTTGATAAATGAAAATATACTTGATCAGGGCACTTTAATTCAGCTTCCAAAGGTTAATCCAACACAAGATAAAGCTTTGAAAATATTCTCAAATCCATTTACACAACATTATAACTAGGAGAAAGAGGACATCTCAGGTATTCACCATACATATCATGCACATCCTCCATTAGCTACATATCAGGCACTTTCAGTCAAGGCACATCCTTTGAGAGGTATGATAGCTATGTATGATTATAGAGTTCCATCTAGACCTTTGATACCTCTTTTAGATCAAAAGATTTTCAAGAATAATATAAGTTATAATACACTTTTTTTTAGAGCACATATCCATAATCATCCTATTCATAGTCTACTTAGTGACAATGTTTCCCTCCTTAACATGTGTACCTTGAGACTATTACAGCATTCAAGTTATTCAAAGTACGATATCACTGTGATAAACATAATTATCAATGGTTTTAGTGGGCATATATAAACTTTATTAGGTGAGATAATAATTCCACTACAAGTTGGTCCTACATATTTAGCAATACCATTCACTATAGTTCCCAGTGTAGGATTTTTTGACATATTACTTGTTTGACTATGGATTCAAAAACCTAGGGTAGTAACATTTATATTTTATAGATGTATGAAATTCATTCACACTAATCAGGTTATTATAGTTGGTAGAATTCCTTATGAGTCACCAATCCTCACTTTAGAGCCATCTACTAGATTACAAACACTAGCTCTAGTTCTTCCACCTATTTTAGTTTCTCCTCTAGTTTTAGTTTTGATTCCACTTCAGATTCAACAGTAGTTGTAGCATCCATCACCAATACAAAGTTTTCACACACCTTCATCATTTTAGGATTCTAGATAGCTTCTAGCTACAGTGTTTACACCTAGAGTAGTAACATTAAGGTCATATGTAGCCACATAGAGAACATTTATTCATAGATCTTCTTCTACTTCCATATCGGTCCCTTAGATGCCTATAACTTCATCCACTTATTATATTTATAATGGGATCCCACATTTAGTTTCCACCTTAGAGATTTTAGAGCAGTTACAACATACATATATTTTAGCTTCATAATCTAAGACATTCAATCATGCCTTATAATTATGCATGATTTAGTTGTTTGATACAGGACACCACGATAGGGAGTCTCATCCAAAAATCATCATTCGGTATCATTTCTTCCCAATTTTAATTATACATAGATTATATCAAAATACAAAAACAATACAAAAAATTCAAAATCTAAAAACATTCAAATATGTCAAAAATACCAAAAACATTTCGATTGAATGCATAATCCATGCTTTTCATTACTACTATCATGATGAGACTTATATTTTCTATTTAATTCTATTGTATGTCAATTTTTATACATTATCATGCTTCACTTGATCCTCTTTGAGTGTGTGTAGTGACATCCAACTACTTGATTACTTCACTCTACCCATTTAGGGGGAATTCCTACTCATTTGAGACCCACATTGATATACCCACAAATTAAGGGCATATTCTACATGACTACACCATCCAAGTTATGCCATTCCTACACTACACTCTCTAAGTTATCAGGCTAATGTACATACCTTTCTAGATTACATAAATTACAATATCAATATTTCACTTGTATCTAGCACTTGTGTATTTCTTAGCATATACCTAATCTTGTACTACACATGTTTTACATACATTCACATTTTATTTGATTAGATAGATGTGATTCTACCTTTCCCTTTATTACATGTTTTCTCCTCTTGATTAGCGTAGCTTATGTGATTGCATTTTCATGTTCCTTATTGTCTCATGTTTGTGCCTTAATACATTTTCCAATGTCCTTCACTTCTATTCATGTGTGTTACTTGGAAAATTTTCCAATTTCCTTTTCTTCTACTCTTCCATGTGCTTCTGGCCCCGTGCCAACCTTTTTTCTTAGTTATATGTGTATGTGGCATTTAAACATGGCTTCTATGCTTACTTTCTATTTTGAGTGACATGTACACATAGCCCTTGTTTGCATGGTCCCTTGGCCATCCCTGTATGCCTTTTGATTCTTCCTTGTTTGCTTGATTTCTTGTTTGCTTTTAGATATGTGTTATTTCATGATCCACATCATGCATTTCCCTTGCTTGCTTAGATGACATGATGGACATCATGCTCCATCCCTCTAACTAATAACTAACAGCTAACATCTAACATTTCAAATTCTAGTTTAGTAATTTGCACATGATTTTACATTGTTATATCTATCTAGGCATACCCATGTTGATATAACAATCTATCAATACAACCATTGATATATCTACAAATATATTGTCAAATACCACTTCTATATCATATATCTATATAACCTAACAAACTTGCAAGAATCTTTCTTCTAAGGGTAGTCATTGCAGGTTCATCTTTCCTACCCTCAAAAGTGGGGGAAACAAATATGGGTCTTGTCACAGAGATAAAAGCTCCTAACAATCAAAATAGTAGCACTCAAATAACTTAGTTCAAAATCTAGAGGTTAAACCAGTTAGAACAGAGTAAAAAAATAGTGATACTTCCATATCAATAACTAGTTTTAGCACAGGATAACAATGTTAGAAATGGATAGTAGCACCAAACATAGGGGTATCCTCATTTTGGTGATTTTATCTAGGTATAAAAACACTTAGGTTTTCTAAAAATAGGGAAAAAATTTAGTTTATATATTATTTTTTTGTATCTAGAATAGTCAAAATCAATGGTTTAATAATGTTTTCTTAGAGAATCTAGATATAACGGGTTATCATGTGTGACATGATGATTCTCACTTTCAATTTGAGATTAGGAAGATTAAATAACTTCCATATCATAATTGATGTTTCAGACACTAGTGATTGGGGGAAGTGTGCACACTATGTTGGTCTTGTTTTATTTCTGAGTTTAGTTTATTATCTAGGAATTCTCAAAAGTTGCATGCCTTACTCCATTTATAAGTGGTTAACATTGATTTCAATTTGAAATTTCATATAAGTTTAAATTTATAAGTACCCAAGTTATGGAGTTAGCTTTCATATAACCCTAGTACATCAGTTTCATAATTGTTTTCATATAAGCTAAACCTCCATCTTTCAAAATGGCTAAGAGTGGTCTAGTTTCCATCATAAATTTAGGCTATCTACACCACATTATTAGATTTTCAAAACATCCATGGGCTTCATGAGCCATCTCATATGACATATATTATATACACGTATCACTTCATAAGGCAATGATGGAGCCAAAGGGCTAGTCTTTATATTCTTGAGCCACCTAATTAGATGGATTAAACACACAGTCCAAACATCAATTAACACATGCATGATTCATTAGCTTCACGTAATTAGCAATGATGGATCCAAAGGGATAGCCTTTCCATTCTTGAGACACCTTCTAGGGAATTAATCACTTTGATCCATTCAAAATATTATTCTTGATTCAACACATACCCAACATCATCTAGCACAATCCATCATCACAACATGTTTTGTATTAGTTAATGTGATCAATGAGGTGTATTCATTCATTTCTCTTATTATTACTCAAATTTTGTATTTTCTTATCTTACACACACACACACACACACACACACACACACACACACACACACACACACACACACACACACACACACACACAAAGAGTAATAACTGATCTACTTTTATGTTTTTATTTCAGATTCAAACTTTACAACATGTTCTCTCTATGCACATCTAACATCACACAGGTTCATGATCTTCTCCCTTATAGGTAAGTTTAGGTATGTTTTTTATATTCCTTTATCATAGTATTTCAATTTATTACATCAATAAAATAAAAATGTGGAAAATGTTATTATATAAAATGTAAAATTAGATGACTTAAGAATGGCTAATGACACCCAATCCAAAGGTCTTCCTATTTTCTTACACAATCATTTTAGGCTATTCTTTCATTGATTTTTAGTCATCCATAGCTTTCTATATGTAATCCTTACAAACCTAGGTAGCTATTTTAGGCCTAGATATATCCCCATAGTCTTATACCCTCTGGACAATAGCATCAAACTTGGATAGAAGCATTGAAACCTAAGGTGTCCTGATTTTGGCATTATTGTCCAAGTGCAAAATTGGTCCTAACAGTCATATTATTTCATATCTTTATCATTTTTTCTATTAGTCTAACAGTAATTCATTTAACCCATGATCATTAGTTTCCATATAAAATTCCATTCAATGTCCATTTATAATGGTTGGCACTCATTAATAGGAAAAAAGTAAAAATACAAGCAAGTAAACTCAAGCACTCTTCTCTATTCTTTGCATACATCCTTCCAAGATAATTTAAAGATTATTTAAACCTTTGAATAATTTCTTATCCATCTAATGTACATCTAGTTACATTTATCGTACACTATACCAAGTACTTCAATGGGAAAACTACATTATCTTGATCCCTCCTCAAAGTATTGGTATGTAGGTAGCGTGCCCACACACAAGATGTGAAGTACATCCAATGTATCCTTTACATAGTAACCCCTTATCTATATTTTCCAAGTTTTCATTCATGTTTAAGCATAATGATCTCCTAGGGATTGGAAGATTTAAAATAGATGGACAATAAACTTTGTAAGATTCTAGGCTATGATATTTCATTGATAGGGTAACATAGGCCTATTGAACAAAATCTAAAAAGTTCAAACCACCTAGACAATAGCATCAGATAAGGACTACAGTTCCAGATAATAAGGTCTCCCACTTTTTATGATCCTATCCAATCTAAAAACAAACATCGGAATCTATTTTTTGATAGTTTCCCAGTCCTGCTCCTCAAGTAGTAGACCGTGTCTCAATTTGGATCATTTAGAATAAGATAAGTTAGATTTATCTTATTTATTACTATATTTAGAAAAGGCAAAAGTATAAATCTATTTATACAAATCAGTAGCTCAATTCCTAAATATTATTTATAGATATGATTCGCTCAAACTTGTTTATTTAATTAGGAATAAAATGCCATTATTTTGAAAACAATACAATAATCTCCTTATTATTTGTAAGAAATGCAAGAAATATTTGTAAATAAGTGAGATCTAATTTTAATTGTTTTTATGTAAAATATATTTATAGATTTAAGGTGATACCTCAAAAGCAAATAGGATCTAGTACGTGTAACTAGGGTTTTAAAATTTGGTATTTATAAAATTACTATGAAATTGTAAATTTCAAAGTAAAATTTTGATTTAAATATATATGTAAAAATTAAAAAATATAAGAAAAATACAGCGAAAATATCAAGATCTAGTATGGGCAACTAGGATTTGAAAGAAAATTATTTTAAAATTGTTACAAAACTTTAAAAATTAATGCTAATTTTTTATTTATTATGTACTTAAAAAATAAAAAAAGTATAGGAAAAATCAGTGAGAAACTTACCCTAAGGTTTATAGCATTTTTAATCACAAATGAAGTAATTCAGGTTCACTAGATGATTTAACAGTTTTGGGAATATTGGTGTGTTATTCTTAATTTAGTTAAAGGGTCTAAGTAATAAAATCAATAAAAAATGCAATAATTAAGCTACCAATTTGTATAAATTTTATTATGATTTTAATCTTCCTAAAAATAGTTATGAGACTTAGATGGAAACTAACTAAGCAACTATTTTAGGGTCTAAAATTCACTGTGTAGGACTAGGACACTATCAAAAATCAAGATCTAGTCTTCATGTTATTATTGTATAGGAGTACCAAAATGGGACACTAGTGGCACCAATGTTGTAGTCCACTTCTATCTCTATTTGGGTTTTTTTCATTGTGTCTGTGTGAACTTGTCTATGAAGCTTAGATAGTTGAATGTCCATAGAACTCCTTATAGATCTGATTTATTATTCAACTCGTAGACTCCATTATGCTTTGACAAACTCTCGGATATAGGGGGGTTACTAAGTGTAATATGCAGTAAATGTGTATGAATATCACTTGTGTGCGCACACTACCTACATACCAATACTCCAAAGAGGGATCAAGCCATATATAGTTCTCCCACTTGATGTGATTTGTGAAATTGTGTGTAAAAAAATACAAATGATAAAATTGGGTGTGCTTGATGTGGCTAGTGATTAGTGTAAGGATTTGAATAAGATTATAATAGTATTGGTTAGTTGTATGTAGAGAATATGGAATTTGCCTTCGTAGTCTTGTTTGTATTATTGCTTGCTTTATGATATTTTCCAACCTCTTTCCAAATTATCTTTGAATGGGATTTTATATGGATATATTGGTCATGGGTTTAATTTGCTTGTATTAGGCTAACAAGGAAAATGATGAGGATCAAAAATAAACTGACCATTGGGGCTAAAAATGTGCTTAGATAGGAGCACAAAAATAGGACACTAGTGGTACTGATGATATAGTCCAAGTTGGGTGCTATCATCCTTAACTAACAACACTTAGGGGGATGGATTTTTCATGGAAAGAATAGTTTAGCTGAGCTAGGGTTAGGTTTGAAAGGCTAAAAATGACTAAGAATCAATGAAAAGATGCCTATGAGGGTCATGAAAGAAATTAGGAGGGACCCATGGATTAGGTGTCACAAGCCACACTCAAGTTACCAATTTTCACATTTTATATGACTACATTTTGATTTTCTTGTGTTTTTTAATCTAGTGTTGAATATTTAAATTCATTTTTCAATGTTTAACTTAATGTTAGATACTTAAATTAATAGTTTTCACCTTTAGGTTAGTTATTTTTATCTAATGGTTTCATAATCAAAATAATTATTTTTGTTAGATTATTTGTATTTAAATTAGATAGTGATTATCTAGGTGTTTAACCCAAAAATGGATCTAGATCAAGGTTATCTATATTATTAAATGTGTATATAAAAATGATATCGCACAAAGGTGATAATCAAATCTATAGTAGGCCAATTAGATGATAAACTTAGATTTAGCATACATTAAATTTATTATGCTCAGATAGTATAAATATGGAAAGTATAACTATACTAGGTATACAAATGATAAAGAAGTGAAGTATTTAGATTGTTATAATGTTAATGCAATTATGGATCTAGAATAGACTTAAAGTAAGTGGGATGAATATTATAGAACAATTGTTAGGTTTTAGATTTGACACCTCTAGATATTTGGTTAGTATCTTCATCCTGGGATGGCTGTGTTGACACTAATATTTGGGATCAACACTAGTGTCAAATGCATAATATAGACTAAAATAAGATGTGACCAAATAGATGCTTCTAGGTATTACTCTACCTTTACTCTAGTGTATTTATGTATGGGTCATGGATAATCATTACTTGTGAAATGGAAAAATCATAGATTTCCATATTCATTATGTCATTAGATAAAAATGGGTTAGTTGACACATGTTTTCAAGATAAACTTAATGACTACACTATTAACATATGATATCTACATATCTGATACTCTGAGGAGGACCTCAAACTATTCTAGTTCTCTCCTACATGTTGGCTTGTGTACAAATCATATAATATGTGTAAATCAAGTACAACATTGACCTAGATTATAACATAAAAATATGAGCTCTTGGGTTGATCCTTTAATAATTTAGACCTATAGATGTTTACTCCCTATAGCTAACATGGAAATGGGAATAAATAGGGATGTTTTATTCAACTAAATGTTTTTTTATCATTTTTATGGGTGTAGCTAGGTGAGGAATGAATGATGGCAGCTCTCATATTTATATCAATCCATTTGGAGTAATAACTCAAAATAAATCAATTATGTTTACCATTAGGATACATTTCCTTTGTTTATTGAACGAATTTAGAGCCTTGGAAACTTGCAACAAGATAGGATAATAAGGTCGACACTATTGTCTATCTTAGATATTAGTGTTTAGGGAGTAAGAAAGTAGGTATAGGTTTTGAACTTGTAAATATGGAAGATAAATATATTTTAAGAATTTTTGGCAAGATAGAAGACCTAGGCCATCAACATAAGACTAATTGGACTAAGAGATATATACAAAAGGGTAGAAAGATATATTAGATGTGAGATTTTTAGAAGTGAAAAAGGTAAAGAACTAAGATGAATAACCAAGGTCTAAGTTTTCTAAGTGTCAAATATTGAGGTTATATATAATCATAAAATATCATCTAAATTATCGCCATTTAATATAGTAGTTAAATTACTATTTTAAATGAAAGGAATATATACTTGGGTGTGTATACACTCCTTATCATTCCATGTGCCCAAATTGAGTGATTTGATTATGACTGTTTGCTACCAAGAGCATGTTATAGTATAAAATTATTGCATCTAATATGGATTGAAAGTACATGAAATATATTTTCATTGAATGTTTCATGATTTAGAAGTAGACTTGTGTGTCATTGTAACCACCTAGCCCATTGGCAAGTTTTTTGGAAAAAGATGCATCATTTTAATGCTTTGAAATTGGTATTAGGATAAGTATAGATAAATATTTAAAGTGAATATATCTAAGGATATAGAGAGATATAGAGATAGATTGGAAGACCCATGTTCTTAACTTTGGATCAAATGTGAGTTTCCACTTGTTAGTTGAGATTAGTTTAACTATGCAACCCAATGATATATATAACCTAGTGACATTGTATGATCAAGTCCAACCTAAAAAATTAGAAATATTGAGTGATTGGATAACCTAAAACATACCAAAAGGTGAACCAATTACTATAGAAGATTTTATCAATAATAATCCATAAATTTTAGCATTGTATCAGAAGAAAAATGTTTGTGATATGGTAATTATCCATACAAGATTTTTGAAATATGAAACTTATTTTTATTTTGTAATTTAAGCACATTATTCATAGAATATTCACCTTAGATATGTTTCATTCTAAAACTATATTTAAAACTAGTAATAATGTATATATTTTTTCCATGACTGTGAATCTGAATCATATAATTATGTGGTTTATCCAATTTAGATAATTGTGTAAGTGTGGATAACATGATTCCAAAGCATACCCACACTATATATGGATAAATATCAAAATTTATAAAATTACCAATGTGAGGGAAATTTTTCCAATGTAAGCCCCCATTATAAACTAAAATTTTTGAATATTATATAGGTTTGGAGAACATGCTTCTGAAACATGTCCCACTAAATCTGAGAACTAACAATGTGTTGAAGCCATGACCATATGAAATGTCCCCACTAAATATAAAAACTAATATAAGTACCACATATTAAATGAGTTTATATAACATGATTTCAAATCAAGTTCCCACTTTAGTCTTGAAACTAATATAAGTACCACATATTGAATGAGTGTGGAGAACATGCTTCCAAAGCATGCCCTATGTGTAATATTGAAATTGTGCTATGTGTGGAGAACATGTACCTATGACATTACTATTGACCAAATTTGAATCAAAATAAAATTTAGGTCAACCCATACAATTTTTAATTTTTAATAAGGATACCATGTGTCTTATAGGGTGTCACATTGATTTATTGTCTTACTCATCCTCTCCCTATTCCTTGTTGAAGTCCACCCTCTTTATGATAGGCTAGTCAACTAAATTCAAAGGTTGGTAAACCCTATTATAATCTAGTAAAAGGATAAAATTGTGTTAAAATTATCTTAAGGTGGTCCTTAATTTTTTTCAATATGTTTACAAGTCATATATTGGTCATAGGTTATGTCTCATGTGGAAAAAGGGGCCTTTTGGTCATATTTTAATGCATTTAATGACTTGTACAAACTTTCATGCAAGAATATTTGATATAAAGGTGATTTTCAACATTTATTATGTTATGAAAATGTAAATAATAGGTATTTGTTAGATAATAAGTAGTTATGTTTAGTGGATGGCAGTTTTCCCTAAAAAATAAGAGCTTTTGGGCAGTTGTATAGAATTCTAAAGTCCATCACTAATTAAAAACATGGAAATATTAAGTATTCACCTCTCATCATCCATTTAAATTCATGTTTTTCAATAAGAATTCAAAAAGTGTCATTTACAATTTGTTTTCTTCCATTTTCACTTGGCAAGCAAAGAAAGAGCAACTTCATCCACTTGGTGTGGGATGTAAAGGTGAAATTGGTATGAATGCTTATGGGGGTGGATAATAATTTGATTAAAATTAATATTCATATAAATAAATTAATATTTGTACATCCTTATTTATGAACAATCATTTTGATTCCACGCAACTTTTTATGCATGTTCAACCATGAGGGGGTCATTGTTTGATCTTGTCTCAGAGTTTCCTATTTTTGATTGATGTAATTGTGTGTTTTAAGTGCCTATAAATTATTTTAAATATGTTTCAATGATACTTATTATTTTTTAGAGTTTAAT
Source organism: Torreya grandis (assembly GCA_037957365.1). Lineage (NCBI taxonomy): Eukaryota > Viridiplantae > Streptophyta > Pinopsida > Cupressales > Taxaceae > Torreya > Torreya grandis. Next base: position 649,640 of record JARHVA010006087.1, read on the forward strand.
TTTTTGAGAAAATGTCTTTTAGACTTGAAAAATATCTAGTTTGCATTCATAGTCATGTTAATTACTTTTAAAATGTTTCCTTCACATTGGATATGATGTTTTTATGTTTTTTTTTGAAATTATCCTAATGTATTTTTGTAAATAAAGTGTTTAAAATTTCTCTTGAGGTGTTTTGAAAGCATTCCTTGCATGCTCCTTGTCATTTCATGATTTCCTTGTATATGGCAGTCAAAGAAGCTCCACCTTCAGAATCATGATGACATCATAAATGTATGTTTGAAGGTTTTATATGGTCCTTAACCTATTAGGACTATTAATTTTGATTGAATATTTTATTGAGGCATGTAGGTGATACAAACTTGCAACCTTGGACAATGGTTTCAGTTCTACCTGTATAGAGGAGATGATCATCTATAACTAATGCCATATATATGCCTTCTCGATTTATTCAAATAATTTATCAATACAATGTGAGGCTCATTGATATGAAAATTACAAGATAGAAATATTAATCATCCTATTTTGATAAAGGATAGTATCAAAACATCAAATTGAATGTCTGACTGTATTAAGGCCCTTTTTCTCTAAAAACACCAAACAGAGGCCTGAGGGGTACTTATAGGCATCTCAAAATGCACCTATAAAATTAATTTAATCCTATAATTGGGTGGATTTATATTATCCAAAAAAATAAAATAATTCCTAAACTTTGAGGAGAAATGAATACTGGAAGGTGGTCATTTAGACCCTCAAAGATGGCTAGAAAATCATTCAAACATGGTAGTGTTGTCTATAGGGCATTGATGAAAAGGTTGTCTTGCTATACATAATGGTGTTATAGGTTTTTAAATAAAAATATAATTACTCCAATAGGTTCAAATTTATATAAGATAAAATTACATGAGAGGAAGTGAATTCAATCTCTTAACTCTTAATGTGTACTCCTTTGTCTGTACATAGGACTGTGAAGAATCACCTATAAGTAGAAGGTTAAGGTTTGTGAAATAGGTGTGGTCATGAAAAATTTGATGATATTTAATGTTTTTAAGAAATAAAATACTTCCATTCCATTATAGGCACCATTATCAAGTCCATCTTGACCTAGAAGACACCTACAAGACTAAAATGAATGAAAGATAATCACCTACAACTAAGACAACAATGAACTGAGATGATGAAACTTGGAGGAGTATTAAGGAAATTTTAGGATAAAGGAGATATAAATTTAAAATATAATGACTTGGAGGACCTAAATATGTTTTAAAATAATCAATAAATATCAATTTCATGCCATTCTCACCCTAAAATAACCACAGGCAGGGTCTTGGGACTGTCTCAGTCCATGAAGGACAATGAAACAACTAGAAGCCCTAAAGGGAAAAATTGATAGGTTTGGAGATGAGTTAAAATTATAATTAATTTGAGTAAAAAATAATATATAATTTTTTTAAACCTTGCTTATAATCTATTAATAAAGGCAGTTGAAAGGAGATACCTTGTTCATTGTCACAATCAGACATGGTCATAAGCTTGAGAGGAACATGGTGAGATTTTGATGCCCAAGGAAGGAAGAGGGTGTTTAAAATAGTGTGATATTTATTATTCATGATAAAATTAATTAAATAACATGTATAATACATCCTAAATATATCTAGGGCTTTTTCCCCACAAGTAAAATAGGCTCAGTCCATACAAGCAGCTTAAGGAAACACTTGGTTCAAGAGGTGAATATGGGATTATAATTGGAAGAAATATTTTGGGTAGATAAATAGGATTAAAAATAAATAAATAATTTTTATTAACATTATTTAATAAATTTTATTAATCAAATAAGTGTGGAAGGATCATTCATAAGGAGGTTTGAACAAAACATGTAAAAAATAAGGTTTTTTGCCCCATTTTTTAGAGGATTGAGATGGTTAGACCCCCTAATCATAGAATAAAATATAAAAATTTGGTAAATTTATTAATTATTAACTTTTTAATATTTTAAAATACTCACTTTTCCCAAAATAAAATAGGCCTAATACTCTTTGTTTTATCACAGAGTAGGGGCAGTCCTTTCATACACAAGAATGGTAGTTTTGGAGAAAAATGAATAATGGTGAACCAGAGACCAATGGAATTAGTAAATAATGTTTTCATATATAGTATAAACATAAAGGAACCTAATAAATATTTATATATGTATTTATATAAAACATGTCACCCTACACAACAAGGGTTACAACCAAGTGTGAAGGAAAGCCTTAAGGCTAGAAGCCAAATTACAGGTCATATGAATTTTAAACCTAATATATGATTTACACATGATAAATTAATGTTTAAAAACGTATTTGAGGTGTTTTCAATCCATAAAATTATAAATAAAACCATTATACATTCATGACGAGATCAAAGATGTAGGCAGACCTATCGACAAGGTCTAGGCCTAAAACCAAATAGGGGTCAATTTCCATTTCAATATTTTGGAAATCAATTATAATGGTTGGAGGATGTTTTTAGGGTATATTAAGATATTTTACAACAATTTTTGTATTAGGAATCAATAAAACCCCATCAAGAAGAAAAAATGAGCTTAAATGTCAACTTAAAGTGCTTAAAACTTCCACCAAGATTTTCATGGTACCTTGAGAAATTCAAGGAAGTTTAAGGAGGTCCCTAAGGAGACATAATTGTAATTTTATAATAATTACAATGTAACATGCATATGAAAGAATTATAATAATCAAAACCACTTTAAAACCCTTACAAACCATCCATAGTGACCTGATTTGGAAGATGAGGAAATTTGAAAATCCAGAAGGTATGGAGGTGCCATGAAAAAACTTTGATGATGTAAAGTAATCTCCATATATTATTCAAATGTGACTCAGGTGTATGGACCTATAAGGAATAAGGAAAAATAGGTCTTATTTGGACCTTTTTTGTGTGTTTTAAAGGCATGTTAAACTTCCATGAGACCAAATCACTTTTGGAGGAAATACTAGGAATTTTTATAAGTCCTCATGGTCATTGTATAAATTGTCTAAAATCTTAATTGTGCCTGAGCTAGTCCAGTGAACCAAATAGGAAAGACTTAGAAAAAATGGTGAATCTTAATTTGGAAAGCCTTTTAAGGCTTGTTTCTTGTACCTAATATCACAAATACTTGGGAAACATGTAATCCCTACTATTTTATGGATCATATTTTAGGTTTGAATAGCTTTTAAGTGTCTAGTGTGAGGGGTGTGTAGAAAATGGCTATTTTGAGACTACCAAAGATGATTATGCATGGCCAGATGATCATTAGTGGTTTAGGGCCTCACCAATTCATGTGAAGACCTTTTTTAACCCCTATTACTTGAATACATTATTATACCTAATCATTTTAAATGATAAGGTAGATTTAGAAGGCTAATCATGGAAGGTAGTTTTCTATACAAAAGAAGTTTATTGACATTTTACATGTCCTAAATGATTGGAAATGATACTTGTTGATTTTGATGTTGTATGGTTCAACAAATATCCTCATCTGTATGAATTTTAACTAATTTTATTATTTAGACACTTTTCCTTGAGCCTCTTAGACTCCCCTTATCTCTCACTTCGTCAAAGTTCTATAAATTGAACAATTTCAACTATTGTAAAACAGACCATAGTTGGTATGGTGAAGCCCTAGTAAAATTACATTAAAATTTGAATTTGAAAATTGAATACAAGTCTTATTATGATTTTTGAACATTTTGTATAAGTGTCTGAGTGATGTATAGTGGAGTTAAGTGATAGTATAATCCTTACTCCCTTTATCCTTCATGTTTAAGAAAGAGTTTTAATGTTAACAGGTCATGTCAAGTGTGTAAAATTTACTAAGCTCTCATTCAAGTATGAAATTGTCTCTATGGTGTGCAATTTTCCCATAGGTCAAGTATCTTGTTGATTGTCCTAAGCATGCTACATTCTAATTGAAATACTATGTTAGGATCCTTCAATGCATGGAACTAATCTTAGAAAGCATGTTGCTTAGTAGAAGTATGATAGTTTATGGGATATATCTTGGTGGATCACCTCTCTAGTATATTTATAATTTTATGGAAACTCTTAAATCTTTTCATAAAAAATCATTAGATTAGGTGATAGTCAGTTAGAGAAGAATTTAGGTAGCTAGCCCTTTCAATCCTAGATATTCATCTCTCTTACAAGTTCCCACAAACTTGAGAGATAATTCAATGTTTCATCAAATTGAAGGAGCTTCATAGAGTGTCCTGGGGTATACAATCTGATGACAAAAATTACCTAACTAATATGCCCCTCCTTTTAGGTGATGGAAATATAGGAATCTGTAGTTAACGCACCTCAAAAAGATAATACAACTATATAATATGTGAATGTAACCACCTAGCATATATAAGGAATATGTATAGGTAAATGTATCATTAAAGCATATAGAATTAATGTGATGACATGAAGGCATATGATACATGATAAATATTAGGACAATATTTATATAATAATAATACAAGCTCAATAAGAAAATAATCACACACAAAATATCACTCATAATCAAGTCAAGTCAATGGTGTTGGGAGACAACAAACAAGGGGCATGTTCAAAGAATGACATATTGAAAGGACATGACTTAATAAAATGCCCATAAAATAAAGAATGACATATTCAAATGTCCATAAAATGAAAAATGACATATGCAAATGTCAATGAAATCATACATAGGTATAGGTACCATAAAAAAATGATTTTATTCAAATGCTTGAAAAAAGAATACAAGACAGTCAAGAAAGTGCATAAAATGAATCATGAACAATGAAAATAAACATGCCATAATTACCCATGAATCTAGTGTGATAGGAAAATTATGTCCAGTGTATATCATATCAAGTACCCTATTTAAGATATAATGATGGATAATATGCATATATATGTACACATGTAAGCTCAAAAATTATAATATAGAGTGATCATCAAATCATATAACATGTATATATATAAATGATAAATAAATGGATGCTACCAATGTGCATAAGACATGAATAGAGGGAAAGCCCAACATCCAAAATAGGTATGTATCCCATATCTATGTCTGCTTTCATCACACTCAAGTATTAATCTAACACATATGTGTATATATGAGTACCTGAGTTTGTAGTCCATCAACATGGAAGTAACAAAATAACATGTAGCTACAAACCAAATTTTTAGAGTTTTGTATGTTTTTGTTTATTTTCAGTATTTCTTTAATTTTTGAAGATAAGAGATCATCCTATGATTCCATCTAATGAATATTCATAGATATCTCATCCATTATGTATTTTACAACCTTAAGTAGGATCTTTTACATTATTTTCATCATGATTGGATAAGTTGAAAAGATACATAGCATGTTCATCCTCAAATTTTTCATGTATAGTATAATAAGTAATGTTATCATTTGAAATGTGTATTAATGAGCCCTCATGAGGAAAGGAAATACCTTGCTGATTTGGATCCTTTTTTTTCTCTCTCATTTGGTATAGACAAATAGTTACTAGTGTAAATTCATATGGAGATATGTTAGGCATAATAAAATTCCATGGTTGAATCACTCTAAGACCAAAATAAATTGGTGATTTTATGTTTTCCAAGAATCCTCCCCAAGTGAGCTTATTTTAAAAGTCTTTCAGGTTAAAATGAGCCCCTAAAAACGCTTTATATGTAAAGTGTTTTGTTTTATGTAGGGCCAACATGGTTATGCTCAGAATAATAACTACGCATTTATAATGTAATGCTTAAATCTTGTTGAAATGTATGTTATTTTTATTTTGAATCTATATCCTTCGGTAGATCCTCAAATATAATCTTTTATTCATCAAAATGATGTTGGATCTTGTGTTTCAAAGTAGAACAATGGTTCATATAATGTCATGGTCCTTGATGATAATCTCAATAAGCATTCACATAATATCCTTTGGGTAGAGGTCAACTCATATCACCCTTGATAGGATGAGGGATATATATAAACTTGTACTCTATTAACCATTAGAGTAATAAATTTGAGGACTCAAGTAAATATGTGAATTATCTTTTTGGTACCTTAAATAACATAGTATAATTATAATATTATACTAGTATTTTGATTTTGGACTCATATTCAAAATATTGTGGTTTAGGATAATCTATTCCTTAGACCATTGTATAGTTTTTGAAAGGATTAGGATCCATTGCACATGTTCAAACATTCACTGATGACAAAATTTTAAGCATGCATGTAATGTAGAGGGAACCACATACATTTTATGTATTCGAGACCATCACAATAAAATGTTATAGTTCAAATCATTTGGCATAACATGGCACAAATTGGGTAATGTATGGGGGCCCATGGTAATATTCAATGTAATTTGACCAACCAAGGGGAATTTTCAAATATTTTTATTTGTAGAATAATTTAAAAAATAAGATTTGGGTTAACACCCATGGTGGTTAGAAATTGTGTTCTAAAAATGTTTAAGTTTGAAACATTATCAAAGAGAACTCTTTTGATACATTTAATTTGTATTGTTTCTTGTATGAATAAAGGAAAATTTTGGTTAATAATATTTTTATATGCAAACTCTATTGGATCAAAGTTGATGAACTTGCTATAGTAATTGAGATCTGTTATAGTATCCTTAAAATAAGTAGGATTGGTATAACTTGGAACTTGTGTCACATGCAATGCCTTATATAGTATATCCTTATAGACATTAGATTGCTTTATGATGTGAAGGATTTAAATTTTTACATGTGTATTTCTTATTTTCTCAATAATGTGATTTCCCTTACATTCTAGTTCAATGGTATTACAAAATGAATTTTGAGAAGAGATCAAATGTTTCTTGCTTTTTAAAACCCTCTTATTATAGACATTAGAATAAGGAGGAGCTAGTAAACATGCAAGTTTTTCATCCCTTATAAATATGAATGAGTTAATTAATAATGTGATATAATAAGTAAGAACCATTAAATAATTAACATAAATATCCATGGGAAATATTATTGTAAAAGAAATAATAATTTACAGATCAATTAAAAATAAATAAAATAACCCTAAGTGACCTAGGGCTTCATGTTCAAAGATTGGGTTCATCAAGATTTTTAACCTAAAATGGATTTAGATTGAGTTTATCTAGATTATTGAAGGGGTATATATAAATGAAATGATTCAAGGATGATAATTAGATTTATAACAAGGCAATTAAATGATAAACTCAAATATAAGCATACTTTAAATTTATTGTGCTAAGTTAGTCTAAATATGGAAAGTAAAACTATGTTACATATATAAATGATAAAGAAGGGAAGTAATTAGTTTGTTGTGATCATAATGTAGTTATGTATCTGGAACAAGATGAAATTAGGTGGATAGGATATTTTATAATAATGATTAGATTCTAGATTTTACACTTCTAACTCTCTAGATAGTTATGTCATCCTAGGATGGTTGGATTGATACTAATGTCTAGGATTGATGATAGTGTACTATACATACTATATACTCAAACAGGATGTGACCATAAGGATACTTATGGGTTTTACTTCAAGTCTATTATGCTACATTCAGGTCATGAATAGTTTTTTCTTTGGAAATGGTAAAACCCTAGATTATCTTAAATGTTACCTTAGGGAAAAATGGGTTAGTGTGTACATAATGTTGATATGACTAGAATGACCCCATTATAATATGACACTACTTACATATCCAATACTCTGAAGAGGGTCAAAAATTGATGTATCTCTCCCTTACATGTTTACTTGTGTGTGAATCATACAATATATGCAAAGTAAGTATAATAGTGACCTAAATTTTAACTTGGAAAATTGAGATCTTAGGATACTTATTTAGTACTTTACATATATATGTGCATTCCATATGACTATTATGGAAATAGGAATTAATAGGGAAGATTTAATTAATTGAATTCTCTTTGAATGTGCAATAAACTTTTTATTCGGTATATCTAGGTGATAAATGAATGAGGGTTGATCTTGTATTTATATTAATCCATTTAGATCAATAAATCAATTTAAACAACCTAGGCCAACCATTAAGACATGTTTCATTGACAAATTAAATGACCTTAGGGAATTATACACTTGTATCATGACATGATAGTAATGGCAACTCTATGGTCTTTCTCAAATGTTAGCGTCTAGAGAGAAAAAAATTAGGTATAGGTTATGAACTTCTAAAGATGGAATATAATAAAATTTTAAGCATTTTAGAAAAGATAGAATACTGGTGTCATCAATATAAGACTAGTTGGACTAAGATATATAGGCCAAATGGAATAAATATAGTGTAAATGTGAGACTTAAGAATGTGATAAAGGTAAAGAACTGAGAGGTAGAACCAAAGTCTGAGTTTTCCAAGTGTATAAGACTAAAGTGATATATAATAATAAAATATCATCTATACTAGGTTAAAAATTAATTTATTTATGAAAGTATAGTAGATCCTAGCTTAATATACTATTTTATTTATCTAATATATTGCATGTTATATTTACATGAAATCATTTTTCTTGAACTCTAATTTTGATAACCATTCTACTCTACCATATTGTTTTTCATGTAAGTAAAAACTCATATCCATATAATTAAATAACGTTAAAAGAATTTGGCTTCATTAGAATTGGTCATAGATACTTGCACATACATCTAAAATATTTTTTGTATATTTTAAGTCTATTTAAATATCATGTTTTTAAATTCCATTATTTTGATTATATAGTACTTAATTTGACTCTTGGTTCCATGATTTCACATGTGGTATTTTTTTTGGGTAACATGGTCTTTCTAGTGATTTATTTTTATGAGGTTTTAATTTTGGACTATAAAAAGTATCATGGACTCTCTAAAATGTCACTTTATTCTATTTAAAATTTGTGTTCGATATAAATCTTTTTGTAGGTTACTCATTAAGAATATAATATAAAACCACTAACAACTTGTCTTACAATTCTCTAGTCAAAGAATTGGATTTTTGAAATAAATTTTGATATATTTTCTTATCACATTTAAATAAGGGATAATTAACTTTCTTATTTTTTAAATTTAAATTAACATAGCTTAAAGTTTAGTTTGTATGTTTGTCACCTAGGGCTAAGACTATGTATTCTCTCCCTTCACACCCATATATAAATTATTAGGGATTAAAAACATTTGATAAACCTTCAAAACATTATTTTATAAGGAAACCCTGATATGGAATTCATCCCCACACACTTATATTCTTAAGGGGATTATGGCATGGATTTGATAACCACACAAAATACAAAAATTTGTAATCTAATGGAATATAAATATCAATAATAGTTATTGCTAAGCTAAGTATAACTCACCATAAGAATTTTAGGAAGTGAGAAGGTAACATTGGGTGAAATCATAATAGTGTGTCCTAATTTTTAGCATAAAGGGGCCACATTAACTTTCATCTTCTCCTGAAAATATATTGAGATTGGGTCACTAAATTTAACCAACAAATATGATTTACACTATATATTCAAATATGTAGTGCATATAAAGTTTTCCATTTTTTCAAAAATCATTAAGTATTTTTTAAGATTTATTTTTTAATATTTTTTTAATTTATTTTTGTCTATCTATTGGGACACAATATTATGTTGAAAACCCATTGTAACATCAAGGTGTCAAAAAACATCTTACATAAACTCTAGCCCCATGTATCACATGATGTTTAAGGGATTCCCTTAGAGAGCTTGTTTAAGCTAGAATAAGACCCATTGACATCAACATGCATTTAGGGTAGGTTAAATAACATCCATGGAGATCAGTGTTGAGAGAGTGTTGGGATATTGATCTAGTCACATGTCATCATGAGTCATTAGGTGGGATGAGTTTTGAGTTACATTTCTATGTCAGTCACTAGTTATTGGATTTTGGATTGTTTACTTGTGTTTGTGTGTTTATTAGAACAATATTGTTTGAAAAATGTAAGACCTACACCTTAAACTAGTTACCCAACAAAAACATAACCCTAATTCAAACTTGATCCCTTGTCTAATCCTTTAAAGATAATCCTTGAAACCCTATCACCCATTATCATACCTAAGTGTTCCCTAATCATCATCTCATCTTGTCTTAGACCAACATAATCACATTATCACATAAACACATTTATGTTTTCCTCAATCATCACTTTCATCCCAGGCAAACCCATATTAGACCTAGTCATCTCTTTTTATGTAGCCAAACCTATTTAAATCTTTGTCACCATAGTTCAACACATTTCTCATCAATCTTGTCCTAAACTTGAGAAAACCTATTCAAATCATCATTTGAGATAGTCATTTATTAATTACACCTTTGCTTAGTAGACATATTTTCTAACCCCATCACTTTCTTTGTTTGAATCTATCACCCAATAATGTATTTATAACACTCGTAATTTTGTTTTTTTTAATATAACATCTATCATAATCTTTATAACACATGCCACTCTATTAGTTTGAACCTAGTGCATGTTGTCAATCAAAAAAATTATCCAACGTAGTCAAAAATAGGGTTTTAAATGCTACACTCATTTCAATTAACCTTCATATCTCATGTCTTTTTAATTAATCAGATTAATGACATATCCCATCAAAATTTTAATCATCTTTCATGATGAATCAATCACCCAAAAGGAAATATTAGTTTAACATTCACTTATCCCACACATAAATGCACATGGCACCTCTTAGTTATCCACATAAACTGAATAATGGACAAGAATCAAACCTAAGTGATAACCTTGGTAATTTGTATGAACAACATTTAAATCAATAAGAAAACCTTAGTAACATTCATACCTCAAGAGGTGATGAGCAAACCCTAAATTTATTTGAGTAATGATGAGATAAAAAATTAGTTCAAAAAATATATCTATTGTAATTGAGGCATGATATTATCATGCCTTATTGAGATAGGGGAACCATTAACACCTAAATTTAACTAGGACCACTTGAAAAACTTTGTATAAAGTCTTGTAAATCATGGTATCACTCATAAACCCATTCCCATAATTGACTACCAAGAATCCTATGACCAAGAAAGAGATTATGAACTAGAAGTTTTTGATGAAAATTGATTACTTGAGACTTATAATGTTAACTGATTTTAGTTTAACAAACACAAATAAATTTTAGAGGATCATGTGGGGAGAGACTACAAGCAATCCGTGCTTGACCATTTGAACCAAATGACCTAGCAAGTCAATTCCCTCACTTCTAAAATAGATCTAAGGCTCATAATCCTCACTCATCCATAAATCATTTAAAATTTTACTTGATGCTTACTAATTATAATAAGAGTAATCTTAATCTACATCCATGTTTAATCCATTCTTTAATCCTACATTTTTTAAGTGGGTAAATCTATGAAGGGCACTCTAAAAGGTATGGACACAATATCATGAGTGAATAAATAAAACGTAAAGTATTCATGCCCCTTTCATCTTGATAAATACATTTTTCATATCCCTTTCCCCACTTAATTCAAACCTTTAAAGATTTATAAATATAATATAAAGTGTGACACAAGGGAACATGTTAAATATTTTTTATTATCATGCTAAGATATTTTTTACAATAATGACTACATCTTAGACTAGTCCCTAGAAGTCTTGGTGGACCTTCCTTGAATGGTTCTATTTTATCAAAATTTGGATTTGTGTAAAAACCATAGAAGAAAATATATTTTGGAAAATCAAGAGAATAATATAAAAATGATAATGCTCACTAATTTACAATCATTGATTTACATAAAATTATTAAAAATAGAAAAAATGTAAAGAGAAAACAAAGACTTAGCTAGAAAATGTGCCTTCGAGAGGAAATAGGACTTGAAACATAATGTGAAGATAGGTGTAGTGACTATAATTTTTAATATAGAATTGGATCTAGGCCTAAACAACAAATGATGGAAGATGATAATAAAGGGTGGTACTTGTGTCCAACCTAGGGCACTCATATCCACTTGTAATGATGTAGTCAAGATTTATGGGTTATTTTTACCTTTATCTAAAGAGTTTGTGTTTGGTAAAAGAGACTGTGATCATTTGTGAAGACCATTGTGTGACTCATTTACCTTTAAAAACCTGGTTTACTGACATGTGAAAAACTATGCAAATCAATGGGAAAAAAGGGTCAATAATTGAATTCAGGTGAGACATGAATGATGTGTTTATCACTACCTACATACCAATATTGTGAAGAGGTATCAATCTTCATGAATTTATCCCATTCTATAGTGGTGTGTGAATAACTAGTTAAATATGCTAGATGTTGGTGAAATACTTGTTTGATTAAATACTTTAAGCATGACTTCTGACCTATGAAATGTATTGAGATTTAAGCTCTAAGATACTATGGATATATTAGAATTGGGATAGATATGTATTCTAATACCAATATGCAAGTGTGATTGTGGAGCTTTTCTATGTGGAAGCTTTTTATATGCCAAATGGTTTGAAAATTGATTATATAGTAATATCATTGAAAATAATTTAAATGGGGCTTATTAGGGACATGGGTCAACCTTGATATATATTTGAATTTAGTATATTATCCATTATTTGGTGGGAAGATAGGAGATTGTGAAAGGACACTAGATTAGTGCGCTCTTGTCCTGTAGAGTAGCTTTCCCAAATAATGATTTCATTGTGTTGAGTATTAGGCAAGGCATAAAAGGTGTCTAATGTTAATAAGGATAGTGATAAGTTAATTTGGTTGTCATATATCAGCTTAGAAGATTGTGTACGGTGGTTTAAAGTGTTAAAAAAGGTCTTTAGTGTAGGCCTACAAATAAATATGTAAAAGAGTGGTCACAAGTGCATGGTTTTAGTTCAAATGTTAATTTTATGTCTTTCTATTTTCCCCCTTTTATTGTAATAGTGTAGAAAAGTGAAAGTACTAGATAAAAAATAAAAAATATGTGTATACCTAAACTTACCTATGGCAAGGAGTCGTAGATGTAGGCCAAAATACTAAAATGTACTCCATGAAAACTATAGACACTCCTTCTCAATCACTTTCATGTTTAAATGGACTTTAGACTAATTTCAAGAAAATAATGCACAATTAAGCCTAGAAATCACTTGAGCATCCCAAATTCATCTAAATATTTGATGTAAGTGCATATAATTATGTTGAGGATTCCCATTTTAGTGTATTACCCTATATGATATGATAACCTTTCATAAATTTATTGCCATTGAAATTACAACAAAGAAAACTAACATTTTTTACCAATTAAGCGAGGCACTTTACCTAATTCTTAAAATGACCAAAATACTATGTATAATTAATTAGCCAAATAAATCAAATTAAATGCTTAAATTGAAATTTACATATGTAATTAATGAATATGTAATTTATAAAAAGGAATTTTCAATAAATATGAGGTCATAATAATGTTATCATTCTCAAAGTGAATAATTATAAAATATCAACATAAATGTCATCCTCCATAAATTCATAATTAAAGCCGTCACTAATTGCATTTGGAATCTCAATCTTAACCCTAGACTAACTACATAGTAGTTAGAGTTTGTTAAAAACCTATAAATATAAGTGTCATGACCATTCTTAACCAAGCTTTTGTGTGTAAACAAATAATGCCAAATTATTGCTAGAGAGCTTCATTTCCAACACAATCCAAGAACCAATTTCCAAAGAGATAAGGGGAGGTGTTTCCCATAAAGCATTGGCATCATCAAGGACCACTTGTTCACAACATCAAGCATAAGCCTTCTCTCACACAAATTTGAAGATGGAGTCACTCTAGGAAGGTAAATGTTTTTTTATCTTTCATTAGTAGATTTCTTTGTTTTGATGTCATCTCCCACCCTAGTAATTAAGCTTAGAATGCTAATTATCATTAATTATTTTGGTTTAATCCACTATTAAAATACAATAACATTATATATCTAATACTAAATTACATATTGGCATGCCTGATAATACTTGAACCCCACATCCATCCTAAGAGCATATTGGGACCCTTAAAAATCCATAAAAGCTAATGAATGATCTTAGTTTTCTCTCTGTTTTTTCTTTTCTTTTCTTTTTTTTTAAAAATATTTTTTGTGATTGATTGAGAAAGTGAAAATTCATCCATTGTATAAAATCTAATCCCAATCCAAAATTAATGAAATCATTATTGGAAATAATGAAATCATCACAGAAAAGTGTGAAATTGTCTCTGTCTTGACCCTATTCTATATAACTTTGAATTCTAAGCTATTTTTTGTGATTTCATTCTAGATTTCTTAATGTTTTCTACATAATCATGAATTTGAAAAACTTAATAGTTAAATCATGCACAAGAGTTCAAAATCGTCTTGTCAGTTTCTGTATTTTTATTATAGGTTTCAAAAATTGTGAAATTGTAAACAAAAGTATGAAAATAAAACCTAAAATACTGAAATTACAAGATACAATTAAGAAATTGCAGAACCTAGTTATGAAATTACCTAGACAAAAGTTGTGAAATCATCTATTTTATCTACGAAATAAACACATTTGAAAATTAAATAATCCATTTTAAGTTCAAAATCATCATAATTAACTATGAAAACATCCCAAAAACTATGAAATCATTCTAGAACTATGAAATTGTCAACTATGAATTCTCATGTTCTCTGTTATTTTCTAACTTTAATTAGTCAAAAAAATTCACATTTAACCTTTATTTTTTAACTATGAAATCATTATATATATCAATATTTTACTTATTTTAGATCTATAATTATAGGTTTACTTCAATATATTCTCCCAATCAAGCTTTTAACAATTGTTTACAAGTTTTCTATAGTGAAGAAAAGCCATATGTCATCATAAAAGAACTCTATCACATTTGAAATTTGGTGTTTTAAAAACATTGTTCACATTTAAATTTATTATTTAAAATACTGGAAAATTTATTGTTTTATATTACAAGTAATTTTTATAAGGCCTTCATAGATTTAAAATTTATCGTTTAACAAAAATAAGATCGATTTTTTCACTTTAAATTTTACATTTCTAGGTTTATCATTATTTAAGCAAAGTTGTGCTTATGTTATTCAACATTTAGTGTGAGTTAGAAATTTGAACAAGTTTTTTGTTCATTTTCGTCTAAAGAAACATTGTGTATGTTCTCTACTTGTTCTTAAGAACTTGGATGACATAGAAACAACCAATTTTTTATTTTATTTTCTCTTGGATTAGGAAGTGGTGTAAGTTGACTTGGGGATTCATATCCCAACATCGTACAAATCCCTATTATCTAGTGCAGTATGTAAATTAGGCATGCCTTTTGATTGATCAGTGGATGAATGGTTAGTTTGACAAATTGAAAGGATATTCAAATCATGTGGCAATATAGACATCATATTATACTAAGTAATTAATGGATGGAGTGTTTTTGATAGTTACAAGACCCTTTCATAATAAAATAGATAGTTTGAATCAAATTTATAGATATTTTATTTCACCCACGTGTTTTTAAGCACTTGTGGACCATCTAGAAAAGCTAATTCAAACTTTTTAGATTAATTGACCCCACTAACCACTGATTATCCTACCAAGGTCGAGCCACTTCTATAGTAAAATTTATTGATAAATAGAGGGGGGATAATCACTCTACCTTGATAGACTCCTTATTTATTGGATTAATAAATTAATTCCTCTTAAGAACTAGTACAGTAGTCAATGTTTGGAGAATACTATGCAAACCTTTTGTCCATTATTAAAATAGGAACATATGTTTGTGTACATATTATTTTATGTAATTGATTTCAAAACCATTTGTGTAAAAAGATCCCAAATACCAAAACACTTGATATCCTCACAATTCACATTTAGAAGTGTTATTCTACCTAAATTTTGTGAGACCATGGACTTATATAAGAAATTTGTCCCTTAATTTTTAAAAGACATTTTATGCTTCCCATTTGATTCTAGACCATTCCTCATTTGAAAAATCCAAGTCTTGCAAAAAAATTTCAAAATCCATCTTTCAAAGTTCATATCTAAAGATGATTGGTTTATGTCGGAGTCTCAACTATAAATTTGGATTGAGTTTTCCACCTCTTTATGTTTAGATTGTGTAACTCAGATCAATTTTTAGTTTATTTTAAATAATGTTTCCTATACCAAGTTCTGTTTTGGACCAAGATTGAGTTTTAACTCATTTCCATGTTTCATATAGACTAAGTGTGCCTTTTATTTCAAATTGAGATCCTTAAATCTAAGAGTAGTTCAAGATTTACATGCCTTGACCAATTTTGTTTTTAAATTTTCATGTTTTAAGACCAGTTTTTCTTTTTCATATACCAAGTGTGTTTCCAATACCTAGTTAAAGTTTCACGTGCCAAGATTGATTTTATGTGTCTAGACTAATTTTATTTCCAAGATATAGTTAAAATTTCATTTACTGAGATGAATTTCATTAGCTTAGTTCTTAGTTTGTATATTATTTAGTTTCAAAATTTCATGTTCTTAGGCCTGTACCCTATTATTTTTTTAATATAGCTTAAATATAATGTGCCCAATTCCAAAATTTGAGTTTTCTTAAACCCTTTACTAGAATAAGATTTAATTTTTTTAATTTTTTTATTGTTTGTTCCAAAGACTTAGAGTGTATTAGTGACATATTTAGACCAAGTTATGATTTCTATATATCAAGGAGAGATAATTTTAATATAAGTTATAAAGTTTTAAATATTTAACCAATCATTCTCAAAGGCAAGAAACATTGGTTTAATCATGCCTAGATATACACATAACAAAGCTATGTATAATCAGGATTATGAGAAAATTATTATGAGTGAACCCTATGAATATAAGCCCTATGGTGATAATTTAATGTATGATATAAATCCATATCACACATATGGGTGTCCTAACATAGGTAAATAACATAAATAACTCACATAATACCTCATGAACACACCTCCTTATTTGGGTCAAGAACAAAATCCTTTTTCAAAATAGCATACCAACATGTTTCCTAATATAGAAATGGTTCAATAATAACAACCATATTATGTGATAACACCATTTATCACTAGTTATGATCCATACCTTTTTGTCATCATCTTTTAGAACATAAATATTATATTCTTGTTAGAGTGGTCGAAGTAGGTGAAAAATTCCTATAAGATTTTCTCCACAAGAAATTTTACCTTGCCTAGTTAGGGTGCATAGTTATGAACCTCTTGTCCAAAGATTTTCAAAAGATTTTACTATTTAAATTAAAACCTTTATACCAATTCCTAACTAGGATTTTATTACATGTGCTAATTGAAAAATTTAAAGTACTAACCAATTTACATAAGTGAAATAGGGATACAAAACTTACCTTGATCTAATAAGAAATTTCAATGCCATGACTATTCCAAAAGTGTTTGTTATTGACCTAGCTCCATAAAATGTGCTAAAAAATAGTTTCAAATAATATTCAAATATACATATATATCTCTTTGTTGAAACTATGCCACTTGTAGACATGTTCAATGTTATTTTAAATGAAGAACAATAAACGACATATTTAGGACCCTCATTCTAAACTAAAGAAGATAACACATAGGTGTTACATAATCCACATCAAGTATAGTCTAATGTACCTAGGAATACCCAAATAAATAATTCTCAACAAATAGTTCATTAAATTACATCAATTGGATAACAATGAAATTTGGCAAGTACATCTAGTTCATAATGGGTGACTATCCCTCCATAATCATCTACTTCCTCAAACTTACAATAAAGAGTAAGCAATGAACCATTATTGAATACCTCACCATAATATTGTTAACAACATTCCACCTCAGTAGGTTAAAACCAACATGCCACCACAGCAAGTAGTCAATCATCCTTAAACACTATCTAAGCAGTAGTGTCTTATGGCCAATCAACAATAAATACCAAACTAGAAACATGTGTCTAGCTAGAAACAAGTGCCAACACAGTAACAAATGTAAAACCAATAAAAAATACCTATCCAAAAAAAATATTTTATCTAAAAAATTTACTAATGCCCAATGAATATATACTAGGAAACATTTACCTCAAACCCAATAAATACCTTATCCATAACACATGTACAACACACAAAAATTCTAGTAGTAGGACTTCAACCAACAATAGGTACCTCATATATAATAGGATTTGACTAACCTTTAGAAAGTCACCTTCTAAATACATCACAAATAGTTTATTACCCAACACCAAATACTTCCATTCAAGCCGTAATTCCCTCTATATCCAATCCACAATACCAATCCTAACATAAATGTTTACGAATTACAAATACCACACCATCACTATAAACCTAAATAGTGACTGCATATTATTGGTCAAATGAAAAACCAAGTGAAAATTACTTAATCCTCTATTCATCCACTATACCCTTGTTAAGCTAATCCACCTTTGACTACATAAACCTAACCAAAACTATCCATACCATCCACATTCCTAGCCTAATAACTGCAACAAGTGAAGGATGCAATTTTAGATCTTTGAATAGGGAAACAAATAAATAAGTTTAATTGAATGAAATATAATTTTACCCTTTCAACATGGACATTATTTAAATTACATTCCCTCTAGGTTTTGAGCCACCAAATTTTAATAAATACAAAGGAAAAGGTGAACTAAATGAATATTTGAAGTAATTTTATGTTACAAGCCAACTCATGGTCTTTAGCAATATCTATCTTCCTCTTCATTTTGATCATAGTCTAGATTGATAGGACTTGGAGTGGATAAACAAACTTTTGAATAACTTAGTGCCTAAATTTTATGTCCTCTCAGATAAATGTGTGTAATACTTCTATAATATTAAGCATGATATTACTACGGTGGATTTAGGCCAAGCTCAAAAAATACCTAGTGAGATAATCTTGAGTTATTTACAGTGATGGAGATCACCTACTATACATTTCACATATAATTTATAAGATAAATAGTTGGCTACATTATTTACATGTAATTTAAAAAGTAATATATCCTATCACTTGAAGCTTCAATGTGTCCACACCTTTAAGGAAATTATCGATAAAGGCATACAAATTAAGAAATCCTTTATTAATAAAGGGTTAATAAAGTTATACACACATAACAAGAAAAAAATATAGAACCAATACCAAGTATAAACCCAAAATTAGAACCAAATTCAAGATCAATATCCTATGCCATCCCAATGTCTATGACTACAACAAGAACATTATGGGTAATGGAATTGCCAAACTAGGCCATGTACAAATGGTTTAAATGATGGTTTCTCAATAAACTCCACATATACAACCAATTACACATATATGATATCTCCCATCTCCTCTTTACAAATTCCTCAACTAAGAAGAGGGACACCTATAAAGAGGATTTTTAGTGACGTAGGAGAGCCCATTGAATTAGTGTTATGAAAAATCGCTATCATCAATCTAATTAGTTAGCCCATTCCAAAGTCATTCCTTGAGGGTGTTCCTTTCCCCAAATAGTATAAAGGGCATGAGTATTATGACTATCACTGAGTAAAATGACATTCCATAAAATGATGTGTGAAATTAAGGCACCTCATTTAAAATATGCTAGAAAATGGAGAAATAGAGTTTGATAACAGGGGCCCTACTTCTAATCAAAACTTGAGTACTTATTATAACCCTTTTCCATAACACAATGGAAATAATTAGTGTTCATAATAAAATTATTAATAACATAGGCCACCACCATAATATTAAAAATAATATCAACCAAAACAATTACAACAATATTATTGATAACAATGATAACCACAATTGTAGAATAGTAGGAGCCAAGGTCAGAATGACCAATCTAGCTAAGGGGATTATCATGTAGTTGTACATGACTAAATAAAGGTTGTATGAAATATAATTTGAGGTCATATATCCACCACTAACATTAACCTAAGAATAATAACCAATCACTAATAACTAATATGAAATAATTCCCAGATACTTCTTTGTGGTAGTAATCTTCCTATTGTCTATGTAGCTAGAAAAGCTCACCATTACCTAAGTGTTAACATACTATGCCCTTCTCCCCCTCCTTCTAGTTTTAGTGGTTCATTACCTAATTAGGATTTTACAATCACAACTCAAAAAACTAAATAACCATTCTAATGCCATATCCTTCTTCTATCAATAACCTATCCAAGTACCCATGCTACTGAAAAATAATCTAATTACCTATGCCAAAGAGAAAATTTATGATATTATGAAACAATTATAAAATATACCTTCATTAATATCTATTTTTAATTTCTTTTCATGCCTTCACTATCCATAAAAACATCTTAATCAAACTTCTAAGACAATCTTAAGTGCCAAATGACATTATGATAGATAATTTTCAAGCCTTGGTAGTACACCTAGCTCCTGGCTAAAAACTTACCTTTGTCCAAAGTGATATGTCATCCCTTGGTCTTGTCTAGAATGATATGTTATAAATCAAAGTTTTCATATCCTGGCACAAAGTTAAATGTATCCCAATAGGTAATGGATCAAGTCTCAACATTATGTCTATAAATTTAGTCAAGCATCTTGGATACATAGTAGCTGAAATTTATCCATATATCATTACCATCAAGGCCTATGATTAATATTAAAGGGAATAATAGGGAATAATTTTATTACCATTTTCATTTGGACTTTGACCTAAACACACTTTTCATGTTCTAGACCTAGATTTATCATATAACTTATCACTGGGTTGACCATGGACACATAAAATTTGGTAAATACCTTCCACATTGCATTAATGTATCAAGGTCACCCATTTTTGTATGGAGGTTACTATTTCTATATACTTATATCCATATCAATCTTGTAATCATTTATAATTGAATATAAAAGTGATAATAACCACTTTGACCTAGTCTCTACATTAAAGAAGGATACAGATGTATTTATTCAAATTCGATATTCTAATTATATAAATCATAATAACTTGCATCCACTTCATTTTCAGCCCCTCCTAGGACATCCAACCATTTTACCAACTACAACAATTATCTAGGATAATACCTCATGCATAATTCCTTACACATTTATAGCCTTTCATAGCCCCCTAAATCCTATGGAATACCCAAAGCCAAGGTTGTTCATATGGAATGGTGATGAAAAGGAAAATTTAATGCCCATATGCCTATTGTTTTCACATTAGACACTAGCCAAGATCAATATCCACTTGACGAAGATGAATCCTAGATTTATAATGATGATCTACCTAATTTTTACAAAATCCAAAAGTATCCCATCCCTAATTGGATCATGGATAATCAAGATTATGAAGGTAGAGGCATGTCAGAAAATCAAAAAGGTACTATTGAACCCATCTCCATGATGAAAAATAAAGGTACTTATGGTATTGTCTTGAAAAAACTTGGGGGTGACCTCACATATCTTATCCATGTTCCCACAGTAATGACTAGTGATGATAATGTCAATAATGATGTTGTTTGATTGCAATGTATAGAGGACTTAGCTAATACCAACATTTTTAACCCTCACTTTTTATGTACCACTAAACCTATCATTTTTCCTTCCCCACTTTTCCTTCATCACCCTCAACTCATTGACTAGGACCAACAAGAATCCATAATATCTCTTGAGAGTTTAAAAATTATGAGGTTATTTGTGACTTTATTGGCCTAAGAGACCATATTCCTCTCAGAGATCATAAACAAGGTTGTTATATCATATTGTATTTCATTTCACATTATATATAGTGATTGAACTTACTTATGCAAAAACAAAAACAAAATCAAACATTGAATTCCCAAAGTGAAAACCTTTTTAAGGCACTCTCAAACCGAGGTAATAGTAAATAAAAAGGATAGTCTCTTGGTGTATACATGTTTGAGGTACAAATGGATGGGGATTTCCACTCTTAATCAAATGAATCCCATGAATCTAATAATACCATGATCATATTTGGATTATAAATAAATTCAAAAGAACAACAAGACATTAAATAGATTGTCTAAGACTGTCCATAAGTGTTTCTTAAATGGCCTTTGTCACCATTTGGTGATTATTTTTCCTCTTCTTTGGGTGATCTTCATGAGCTAATATAGCTCAAGGACTTTGATATTGCCAAAAAAATTACTTTTTAGTTGACTCTACTTTAATATGGCTGTACCCTCCTTATGAAGGACACTTATGAGGTCAATAATTGAGAATTAGTTGATCCAAAGTTGATAAACTAGGCACTTCTCTCAGTGAGGAAGAACATGAAGTTCTTAATTATATCCTTAGTGAGTTCATCAATATTTTTTCATGGGATTATTATGAAATATTAGGTCTAGATCATTCTTTGGTTGTACATCAATTTATCATACATCCTAATTCCATGTCAATTAAGTAGAATTTGAGGAAAATGCACCCTCATATTCTTGTATTAGTCACACAAAAATTTACAAAAAATACTTGAGGTGGGATGCATTCATCCCATTAACTACTTAATTGGATCTCAAATATTATTTCAATAAGTAAGAAGCCACAAGGTATCAGATTATGAACCTATTTCTATGACATTAACAAGGCATGCCTAAAGGACAACTTTCCTCTACTAAATATTGACATGATTGTGGAATCTATGACTGGGAATGAGATTCTTTCTCTCATGGATGATTTTTTAGGGTATAATCAAATCAAAATTTCACCAAAAGGTCAACAAAAGGCAATATTCACCACTCCTTAGGTAATATTTTGTGATCATGTAATGGCTTTCAACTTTAAGAATGTTTGTGCCACATACTAGTGTGCAATGACAATAATTTTTCATGAGATGATGAATAATATTTTTTTGGACTATGTTGATGACATATTAGGTAAATATAATAATATAGAATGCCATCCGTAGGTGTTGGATAGATTATTTGAATGTATCTATGAGTATAGATTAAGGCTTAACACTAAAAAGTGCATGTTTTGTATCACTTAAGTAAAATTACTAGCCTTAACTATCCCTCATATGGGAATTACTATTGATCTAACCATGGTTAAGGACATTATTGAGATTCCACCACCATCTAATTTGAACAAACTCCATAGTTTATAGGATAAGGCACAGTCCATCAGGTGCTTCCTTTCTCAAGTGGCTAATAAATGCCATCTATTTACTCACATAATTAATAATGGAACCACTTTTTCTTGAAATCCTAATCTCTATAAAGCTTTTAAACACCTAAAATAATACTTGGAAAACCCTCCTATTATATTCTCACCTATGCTAGAAAATCCATTGATAATATACCTATCTATAATTAAAAATGCCCTAGGGAAACTTTTGGCCCAACATGATGAGTAGGGAAAAGATAAAGTTATATACTCAAAGATATGATATTTCCATATCCCATACAATAATAAATAATATTATAGAAAAAATTATATCAAGCTTTTAATCTCAACATGTTTTGGATCCACTTTTGTGATCCTTCATCAGGGAAATAACATAAGTGGATTCAAAATGTGTTGAGATTCAAAACTTGACACAATTTTTTCTACAAGATTATTTATTATGTTACATACCACTTGAGCCATAAAGTTATCATGTATGAACACAATTATATGCTGATAGAGAAATATTATTTAGAAATGGTCTTCACATCCAATAATTTATGTCACTACATGCTTAACAATAATACCATCATCATAGATAAAGTAGATCTGCTCAAGTATATACTATCAAAAATAAATTTACAAGGGCACAAGGTTATATGGATCAAGTTTATAATTAAGTTTGAGATTGAGTATGTAAACTAGAAATCCATCAAGGGAAAATTACTTGTAGAACATTTAACAAAATCTCCCTTTTCCAATAGTCAACAACTCATATTTGGGTTTCCAGATGAGTCCATCATGATCATAGTAGAATCACCTCCTAAGGATTAGAAGTGGTAAAATTATTTTGATGGTTCATTTACATCTCATGTATCAGGGGC
This sequence comes from Torreya grandis, assembly GCA_037957365.1. Taxonomy (NCBI): domain Eukaryota; kingdom Viridiplantae; phylum Streptophyta; class Pinopsida; order Cupressales; family Taxaceae; genus Torreya; species Torreya grandis. The sequence goes on from JARHVA010006087.1 coordinate 673,604, forward strand.
ACACCTCAAGGGTATTTCATTCCCAATTCCTTTGACATCAACTTTCCTTTTACCAATAACACGGATGAATATGAATCACTCATTGTAGGGCTTTGTCTAGAAGTATAATAGAATATCCAACATTTACTAGTTTATGGATATTATTATCTTATCATTAATTAGGTTATTAACTAATTTTATACCAAGGATGAGAAGATAATACATTAAAAAAACATGGTAGGTACTCTCAAGTAACAAATTATTTATCTTTAGTTTGAGCAGTTACCTTATGCCAACAATAGAACAACAAATGCCATGGCCAAAATTGGATATATTATTCAAATTATAGAAAGGGATAGAGATTAATAGTTCATTATTAAAAATATTTTATCTCTATCCCATGAAATTTCAACTATCAAGATGATTTATGATATTTTTAGTCCCTGTTATACCTGATATGTTTAATTATACGATCACCTTCATGACTAAATCCTTCCATCTAACTTGTTTGGTAAAAAAAATCCTTCATCTACCAAGCCTCTCATTAAATATTACTTGGACCTATACTCTATCTCAAAAGCTTTGATGGAACTTTGCTTCCCTATTTAGCCTTAGCATAATATGGATTAGCATGGAGTGAAGTTCACGAAGGACTTTATAGGGCCCACACTAGTGGGGTCATCCTTGAAAAAAATTACTATTTAATGGTTTCTATTTGTTAAAATGTATGTAAAATGTTAGAATCATGCTAATTTGATACATGCTCCATCTCAAACACTAAAACAATTGACCATTCCATGGTAATTTTTAATGTGTGGACTCAACCTCATAAAAAATATCAACATTACTTGATTACATGGCCATAAATATATCCTTACTATCAAATAATACTTAATTAAGTGGTTGGAATCCATTCCACTAGATTACGTGAAAATAGATATCCAAATTCATTTTCAATCACCTCATTTACTGTTATGGTATCCCCTCCAACATTATATTTAATAATGGTAATTCATTCAAAAATAAGGATTTCAATGCCCCTTTTGTCGAATATAATATTACCCAGCACTTTTACCCTCATATTACCCATAAGTAAATGTCTAATCAAAGGCATATAACACAACCATTGTCAATATCCTCACGAATATCATCAATGATGTTGGCCATAATTGGAACTTATAAGTTTTCCATAATGTATGGGATTACCAAACCATTTTTTGTACTCTAATAAGAGACATGCCCTATTCCTCCATCTAATTTAATAAAGACATTCTTTGTTTTTAGGTTTGGTTACCTTCTCTATGCATTTCAAGGAGACATATCCTTGTGTAGTCATATAAAATATCACTTGAGTGCAATGAGTGTCATTTGAAACCACCCATCCATATATTATCCCTATACCTATATGAGGGCCTATTTTGAACCTAATCTAAATTTTTTGTGAGTATTACACATACCTATACATCTAAAGATCAAACCTAGGCCTTCCCCTAGGGATCCAGGCCCTTAGTTCCCTTTGCTCTACGACTTTGACACTAGCATAGTACGCTAGTGACCAAGGGACCATGCTAGCATCCCTTACCTAATTTTAAAACCAATAGATATGTTCTCAATTCTGAAGATACATAGGGTAAACTTAGACCTATTTCACACTCTAATAAAACACTAGGTCAATATAAATACATGACATTAATCCCTTTATCCACTAGATAAAAATCATATGTAAATTACACAAATGAACTTCTAATAAGTAATGTAAAATCAAGGTTATTAATCCTTATTTTTCCTAATTATACATATATTCATTTATAGCCATGTTAAGCTCATAATACACATTTTTATAGTCTCAATATTCATTCAAATTACTCAAGTTTACACTCATACTAGTATTCACTTTCACTTGCACAAAAAATTAGATTGGGAAAACTACATTAGGCTTGATCTCGTCTTAAGGTATTGGTATATAAGAAAATCTCAACATAGAGAGGTGTTGAGGACATCTAACCTACCTATATAACATACCAATTTTATTACTTATGTTTCTCAAATAATCCTTTAATTTGGTGTTAAAGTACTTAAAGTACTTAATAGGTACCTTGATTTATTTGGCAATGATATCTATCTATGTGGATTTAGTATTGAACACAAGCACATCAATTTTATTTAGCTCTTTATATAAGGAATCAACATTAGATTTTTCCTTTTCAAAACTCATATCTAAGATTTATCCTTGATCATAGGCCTTAGTTTGTAGAGTATAAAAGAGTGCTTCCAGATTCTACACTTGATTTTGATTTGCTTACTGAGTGCATTAACACTCCCCATAATTTATGCTCACTCTAACATGCTTGTTGAGTATACTTTTGCCATTTGCTTCTCCTTCAATTACTTTTCCTACTTTAGGAATGCATCTATAACTAAGGATTGCTTAGATAATCTTAATAAACTAGCATATGTTACCTTTTCACCCAAATATAATTTAGAAAAGAGGTATTCTACCTATTGGAGATTATCATATAGCTCTTTATATAGTGTGATGCTCAGTTATTCTTTTTTTTCTCATGTTGGCCCTTGAGAGAATTTACTTAATGAACACATAAATTTTTTCAACTTATAAATAGTCTAAAGTATTGATGTTAAACAAAAGAGATGGTTCAACCATTTTTATGCACACACAAAGTTGTTGTAGTTTGAATTTATTTACCTACACATATTCTTTAGTTTCCTTTAGGATATTTTTTCATTTTCTCGCCTTTCCATCATTGATGATGTTTCATCATGAAAATTATGTGGCCATTCTTATTAGTGTGTTCCCAAATTTGACAAGGTTCATGATGTGAGGGTTAATAATAAAGTTTTCTTTCCCTTATTTGGGCTCTTCTAAGCTTGAAAAAGCTACTATAGGTACCTCAATTTAGGGCTCATCCATGTAGTAGTCTAGCACAAATGAGATTTGTTTGTACATCTTAGTTGTAGTAAATTAGAGGCCATACTATCATACAAGTGTAGGTCATCATCCACCCATCCCTTATTCACCATATCTCTTATATTAATCTCTTTATAATCATTTTTGATGATGACCTTTTCTATCTATACTTCTTCCTCATTACTAGCACCACCACTCTCTTCAACACTATCCTCAAACGACTCACCTATTTGATCCTTAGGGGTTTCCTCCTTATACTCCCCCCCAACCTTAACCATTTATTCATCTTGAGGTTTCTCAATACTTACTTCCAATGAAATTCCTTTGGTTCCAATATCACCTTATTGTTGGTGGGGAAATTGTATTGTATTTTTTTTTGGTTTTAAGGCACCACTACTACCTTCTTTTTCTTTAGGTATCCCTTCACTACTTGGGCATGGCTCTTTCACATCTTCTTCTACCTTCCTAGTGGAGTCACTTGGAACTTTCCATAATATTTTAACTACTTATCATGTTCTTGTGGGAATTTTTAGGGCCTTTTTCTCTATCTTGGCCAATTAATTTTCCCATTGAGGTCTTTGATTTTCTTCAAGTTCAAATGCCTTATTAATTTCATTCTCTATTAATCCCATCTTCCAAACCCTTATTTTCTCCTTGACTATTTTTAAAGGTAGTGTGGAGGCCTCCTCACTAGATCTAGGGATTTTTGGTAATTTTATTTCCTCAAGCGTAGTGTTCATGTTGCTTTTCAAAGCTTCCTACACATTGTTGGCACTTGGATCCTCTTGTCCTCATTCTACCTACAATATATAGGTCACTACCTAATCTTATTTAGTTTCCTCCCCTATTATGGGCATGAGGGTCACCTCTTTTTCCATTTTCACAAATAAGTCCCTTGGTATTTTCATTGTGCTTGTTACTAGAGGAATAATCTCTTGCATAAAGGTCATGTGCTTATTTTCATCTGGGGGAATAATTGGTTCTCTAGAGGAAATCATTAATATAAATCACTCTATGATCTCTTTAGGCTTCTCACCTCATTTTCTTTGGAGTGTCTTCTTCTATAGCTTTAGTGCATCTTTCCCTTAATTTTTGACTAGTATGGGGAAGTCATCATCCTTTATAAGATCACCGCCCTTCTTGAATAGATTCATTTCATAGTAATGGTTAAAGATCATCTCATTTATTATCACTCTATGGATGGGATGGATGTCTATCCTATCAATGTCATCTTCCTTATCTTTAGTGGCTTTGGCTCTAGGGTGCATAAACTAGCACCTCATCATGTTTAAATCTTGATTCATGGGATTGATTAGCATCTAAAGTTGTTATGTATTAGGGATTCTCCTTAGTGCCTCCTTGAAATACTTAGTTAAGAATTCATAAAGAAAATGGAGCCACCTTGATAGGTTCCCACTTGTGAGTGTTAAAAATACCACATAGATGTGTTGCATCATATTAAAGTTTGACATTCCCACCAGTTATTATAGAAGTTCTCAAGGAATTTGCCACTGCTTCCCAAAGGCTTGTACATATTGGTCACACCACCTTTACACCCTAGTATTGTACTTATTATATAATTTAGTTGGGAAAATGAATTCTTGATACTTCATTTTAAGGGAATTATGGTTGTGTGGGAACACCCATAGCTGGTCATCATATCCATTTGGCATACCTATCTCCTCCATCACTATGAAAATCAACATGTAACCCAATCAAAAGGTTTCACATTCTCAATGGAACTCTTTTATGTTATTGAATATATCTTCAACAATGATCTTGGAGATGTTAAATTTCACACCTTGTATCATGTGGTAGGAAATGCATAAGAAGGTCTTGTTGATATTAGACCACTAACTAAAAAGGCATACTTTGGAACTAACTAGGTACATTACTACCCTTTTTCTGGGGTCTTGGATGTCCTTGATGCAAAATGAAAACCCCAACTTATAGTAGCCAAAGATTGTTACAACCCTTTCAACTTCTAATTCATCTTCCATCATTTCATGGATGTCTTCCCATTCACTAGGTAGTCCCATGACTATATGAATGAGGCTGCTAAAGATCCTAATGCACTATCCTATGAAGTAGAATTGATCACCATGTACATTCAAGAGAAGGAATTACACCAATTATTTTAGATTTCAAAAGCTTGGTTAATCGAATAATTGAATGGTTCCTATGGTTACCAATTTATCTCTGATGGAGACATCTAAAAGTGCAATGCATACCTTTGTATTCTTCCCCATGTTCACCATCCAGTCCTAGTTCAACTCTTGTGCATTACTTTTTATTCTATGGTTGTAATCCTTTATCTTATACATGTTCACATATGACACCCACTTGTCCCCCACCATGACCTTTGGGGATAATTTAATTTGTCTATAGGTGAGCTTTGTGTTTTCTAATAGATCTATTTATGTGATGCTTAAGCCTTCCACCATCTACCCCTCCCATTTTGTGGTAGTTTTTTCTTTCAACACCCATGACTTCTTTGCATCTTTTTGTGCCTATGTCACACCTACAGTTAGAGTCTTTTTTACCATTATAAAATTATTATTATTAAAACATGTCTGGATAATTATATCTAAGCCTAAAATTCTTCTTGACACTTCTTCATAGTTGTAAGAATTATGACTATGCATTGGCTCTCGAGCTTCATGCATTGTTAATGGTGGCTTGGTCATTTTGTAAAAAAATTTCTACCTTGTTTCTCTATCAATTTATCTCCACTCACCTCCTTTTAGACTAAAATTGGAATAAAATATTCTTTTTGTTCACTCATTCTTGCTTGATGGTTTTTAGATGACTAGTTTTTTCACTAGTATTGGCATTCAAGTTTAATAACTTCAACTCTTTGTTCTACTCAGAAGTATTGATAATTATAATAATAACCCTTCTACCTCAGCCATATATTACTTTAAAATATATTTTAATCTATTGCATTTACGGATTTTTAGTGCATGTATTTATTAAAATTGTTCAAACCTATGAAATTTGCTAAAATTCACTACAACTACTCATTTATTATAAATCTTTGTGCTTTCATCATCATAACATTAACTTTGTTAATGGATTATCTAGTGAAGTGATAGGTAATTAAAATAGTAACTTATCATTGACCATTAGGTGGGTGATAGCTATGTCTATGGTTATTTTCTTGTGATTTATTCAACTTGGTGTGACCTTTGACATTCTAATGGCAACCTAGGGGAAGCATTTCATATGTGTGCAATTCAACCTTCTAGGTTCCATCTCTTCTTAATGTTGTGATTCATTACAAACATACTTATCTTTCTTGATCAATTTATATCTTTCATTTATATTTCTTTGGCATCATCTACCCCATAAAAATCCTTGTGCTAGTCGTCTAGCACTTCATTGTCTCCTCAAATTAATTGACATAAAAGTTTTGTGTACCTCCCTTGGTCAACTCAGATAATTTTTTCAAACCTAAAAAACATATTATGCACCCATAAACTTATGTTTCTATCCTTATGAACTTAAAAATAGACTATCCTTGACTCACTTGACTATATTTATGCATGCAAGCACTATAAAATTTCTCCTATGGGCTTCAAAGAACCATGCTTATTCACTCGACACAATCGAAACAAACATAAGTAAAGATTTGGATTTAGCCAATTTTTGTTGTGGTAAAAATGAATCAACCAAATTATGGATGAGAATTCAATGTCTGATGGTGCAATCACCATCCTAGTAATTGTATAGTCTCAATATGTTGTCATTGAAATACCTAGGGAGTATTTAACCTATCAACATGTGTAGCTTATATGTGCCAGTCTCTACTATATTGTGAATAACATAAGGTCCCACCCACATAATTTTTAGTTTTCATAGGTACTTGAGGTACTTAGAGTCATATATAAAGATAAGTGCACTTTCTTTAAATACCTTGTGCTTGATGTGCTTATCATGTCATTGCTTCTAGTAAGCCTTTTCTACCTATTAGTTCCACCATACTTGGGTGCACATCTTGTCCAAGTGATTCAAGTCTTTAAAGAATATGCTTAAATATTTGTGATCATTTAATCAACCAATATACATAATGTGTAATAATGTCACTAATAATTTTATAGGTAAAATAATCTCTACACTAAACACTATTTGTAATGGTGTAACTTTATTTAGGTGATTATACATAGTGCGATAATCCAAAAATATTGTTGACACATGGTTATCCCAATATTTATGACTAATGCCACATATTTTTGTGACATACATCCTTAATATTTTATTGAATTCCTCCATGGTAACATTCACTTTGGGATGGTAAGGTGTCATTTTGTGGTGCACTACCATATATTCAATCGACATGATCTGAATGGTTTCATTGATGAAGTGAGCACTGAAATCCCTAGTCAAGCTAAGTGGGCATCCATAATGACATGATGATATTATCCCATAGAATTCTTGTTGTGGTGGTGGTTGTATAATATTTAATTTATGTCTCTTTGGCCCACTTGGTGAAGTAATATATGGTAGCCATAGTGTATCTTGTACCTATTCTTCTTGTCATGGTAGTAACAGGCCCAACAAATTCAATAGCCTATTCGTGAAATGGTAACTAGGAAAGGATATGGATAAGAGTCTTGTCATCTAAATGGTTTGGTTTTACCATGTATTGACAAATGTCAAAAGATTTGGTGCATTATTTTTCATCATGAAATAGAGTGGGCCACCACAAGACTTAATATAGTACTTTGCACACTATAATGTCTCCATGATGATGGCCTATAACAATCACATCATGTACCTCTAGTAGCACTAAGTATCATTCATGATATAGGATAGATCAATACATGACCTCATCATGGCTCAATTTATATAGTTCCAAACTAATGAGTTTAAAATTGGTGGCATGAAATGTGAGTTACTTCTTCTCCTTAGTCATCATGGTCTAGAGTGTAGATTTAGAGATAAGAAATGTGGAGATCTCTACCAAGTATTATGGTATGTGTTAGACTCTATATATTTATGTGTTAGGAATATCATATTTAATAGGCACTATCACTTTACTAGAGTTTATGCAAGAAGGATGGTCTAGGTCTAACTTTTTCCAAGATTTAATAAAAATAGATAACTAGAAAACATGAAACAAAACAATCCATCAACAAATGCACTTATGCATAGTGGGCTTATTCACTAGGTACTTCAGTGCCTCATGATTAGTGAAAAATATGAATGGGGTTGTCAACAAATATTTTAATTTTTTTTTGAGGGTGTATATCAGAGAAATCACCTCATGCTCAATTGTGGTATATTTTGTTCTACCTTGGTTAGCTTTCTACTTACAAATAAAATAAGATGATCCATTTTGCCTTCACCTAATTACATGATTATGGTACCGATCATAGAACTAGATGAATCAATGTGGACGTGGATGATAGTTTCCCAGTCAAGAAATTATAATATATATACACTTGCTAGCTTCATATTTAGGGTCTCAAATGCATCTTCCTACATTTTTCCCCAATAGAATGGGTCATCTTTTCACAATATCTCTTCTATAAGTGTTGTAATCTTGGCATAGTTACTTATGAACTTATTATAGTACCTAAAATTTCTAATAAATTCATAAACATTTTTCTAGGTTGATGGGGACTATAGCTAATGGATGATTTCCATATTTGCTAGATCAATGAGTATACTATCCTTGTAGATGATGTGATCAAGTAAAGTGCCAATGAACATTGAAAAAAAACATTTATTGAGGTTCAATGAGATTCTCAACTACATGTACCTTTTAAACATAAGGCACAAGTTGTCATAGTGATCCTTCACTAACCCATACAATATCCAATTGTCTAAGTATACTTGGAGGAACTTATGAAGGAAGTATTTAAAAGTAGTGATCACCTCCAAGGAGAACATAGTTGGTGTATTTTTCAACCCAAATGGCATCAAGTTGTAAGTGGCACAACCCCATTTGGTGACAAAGGTAATTTTTGGTTTGTCTTCATCCTTGATCTAGACTTGATGGTATCATAATAACCCATCAATAAAGGTGTATATCTTGTTACCTATGATTCCATCAAATACTTCATTAGTGAATGGAGTTGGGAAGGGGTCAGTTACACATCAGACATTAAATAGTCCATAGTCAACATAAATATGTATGTGTCTATACTTTTTGATGTTGATGACCATTGAGACAACTCATTCATATTCCTACATGGGGTTGATGATTCTTATGGCTAGCATGTCATCGATCTTGATCTTGATTTTAGCTCAAAGATTTGGTTTCATACTATAAGGCCACTTGTTGATGGGTCTTCCATCATCGATTAGTTTGATACTCATCTTCTAGAGGGATGGGTTTGTGCATTCTATATCTCTATAGTTTTGAGGGAACAAGTCTTATAATTCCTTTAATAGATTTATAATGCACACCAATTTTATGTTAGACCAATAGGCACCCAAAGTGGCAATTTTTGGTTCCCCCTTTAAACTAGTATCTACCTTGGTAGTTATTAATAGAACTTAGTAGGGTTTATTTTTCTCCTAGTGTGAATCCTTGACATGCCTACTTCCCTCAATTGTTTCCACCCAAATATGGGCAAGGTCTTATTTGTCTAGGTTGTTATCCTCAACTTGCCACACTAACTTCCCTTTTCTTATCAAGTTCTTCTAGTTGTGCACCTTTTATGAGTCATCATCTTTATTGCTATAGACACTATTGAGAGTTTTCTCTTTGAAGACAGTTGGGAAAACTAACAATTTTTTCACTGAACATGTCTTTTATGTGATCCTCCAATATTATAGTATACTTAAACATTGATCTTTAAACTACCTGTAATGTCTCAATCAATTCAAGTTTTTGTAAAGAAAAGGATATGGTGTGAATAGACTACTCTTTAATGGCATCCTAGTTGGTTGTTTCATGGCACATCTCATTGACCACGTACCATTCCTACACCCAAGTAACCAATGTCATATAAAATGTGTGGACCGATAGGTTCCTTGCAACATTTTACTATAAATAGTCTATGTTTATTTACAAAGATGTACATGTATGATAGGGTCAAAGTAGGCTGAAATATCCAAGTCCTCATTACTATATCCAAGCCTTCTGAAAATAACTACCTTTACACCATACTAATTTAGGAAGATAGGATTTCGTGTTGCTAACCAATGAGTGATAATGATCTTTAATCTATAAACTAATGCACCCATTCTATCCACCTCTTTTGGGATGCACACCTCAAGGTCATGGACATAGTCTTGAATTGGATTACTCCCTTAATATCTTGGGAGCACTATAAGTTTTCCCATACTAAGGTAGAACACTCTTTTTCCTCTCTTCTTATATCAAATGACCCATATTTTGGAAGCATGCTCAATCTGTACCCATCCTATATTTAATGGTTTTGGTACCTTTGTATGTACTAAGTAGCACCTTTGACCAGTGATCTCATATTCTTCCTCAGCCCATCAATTACAAGCAATGTCAGTGATGTCTGAGGTTGATTGTCCATCTTCTCAAGAGAGGATTCCTTGATCATTTATGTTTGGAGACTCAATGCCTTACATCATGACATTATATATGTGGTTGATCTCATCCTCGATGTCCATGCTATCAACATAGGGAGGTCCTTGGTCATTTGAGAGGGTTATAAATATCCTCTCTTTTTCATTCTCAAATTTCATGTAGCACCTTTTGAAGAGTATATCAACATTGTATGCATAACACTATGGCCTTCCTTACAGCGTTGGGTAGTTATCCTACTCTGCTAACTTGATTAATTTAAGGTTAACACAAAATTTAGTGCCTAGTGTGTGTGTGTGTGTGCACGCGTGCGCTCGCGTGTGCGCGCACGGATGTGTGTGTGTGTGTGTGTGTGTGTGTGTGTGTGTGTGTGTGTGTGTGTGTGTGTGTGTGTGTGTGTGTGTGTGTGTGTGTGTGTGTGTGTGTGTGTGTGTGTGTGTGTGTGTGTATGTGCGCTCGTGCGCGTGTGTGTATAATTTTCAAAATTTTGATAAGCTATGCATGTGTCTTATTGGCCATGAAGACTACATAAGGGCAAGGCCTCAAGGCTGGCCTACCCATTTTCTCTTACACATTCTTAGTCAAGATGTTAACCTCAGTACCTATGTCTACAAGAACTTCATAGATATAACATCCATCAATAATGGCATTCACTAGTATTTCCTAGTCATATTTATATTTTTGTGTATGTCAAACATCTTACACCCTCTCCATGCATGGAATGGTAACTTCAACTTACTTTTGACTTGTATGCTCTAAGAGTAGGTTCTTCAATATGGGAAACATTACCTCTATCTATAAGAAGTGTAATATCTTAGTTAATTCTTGTATCTTAGTTTTTTACCTAACTTGCTTCTTACAAGAGGTAGCAGCTTACACTTCTAGGTCTCATGCCAATTGGATCACCCCTTACAAGTTTTGTATGACACTCATAGCCTATTGTGACATGTCTTTCTAGTCTGTTAGGTTTAGGTATGATGCAACTTTGGGTTTATGCCACATTATGAGCTCATTACAACTATTATCCTCATACTCGAGGCATAAATCAAGTACTGACATAATTATAGATTGAGTGGTGAATCCACTACATGTACTTACCTATACCTTGACAACCATTGTACATTTAAGTTATGCCTTTTGGGTTTATTTTTTATTTTTAGCTTGTGCTTGATCATTACTACACCCTTGTCTACATCAGGTCTACTTTGGGTTAATTTTGTATATAAGTTAGTGCATTCTTTGAACTTATGGGACAATTAACAACACCCACATATGCGATGTGTAGGGTAGTCATGCTAATAATGATATATTAAGCCACACTTATAACATGAGCATGGTGGGAATCTTCAACAATTATGTCCTCTACCTTACCCTTTTATACCTCATTGCACCCTAAATCATATGTTTTATTGGTCATAGCCTTCATTACCTTGGTTAGCCTACCCTCTGACTGATGTTGTGGCCTACCATGTGCATCTTTCCATGTTCTCATAGATTTCATCAATCACCCAATAATCAATATTGGTATGGGTGTACGCATTGTAAAACCAACAATAAATGGCTATGTTAACTTATCTATCATGTTGTAACAAAGGTTAATTATTGATGTCATGTTCCTATCGATAGACTTTAAAGTTTAGATCAGGGTACACATAATCTTTAATGGGTAGTTACTCCTATTATGACCCTCTAATTCCTAGTCAGTGCAACATAGTCCACTTTGAATGTCATGTAATGAGCTGGTAGTAAAATTATAGATTTTTAAAGCCATATACACAATTTAATATTGTATAAATGGGTTAATCTTGGTATCTACACTTTTTATTACCTCAACTCTAAGCGAAGTTTCAAGCACTTATCAAAGATTTGTATAAGTCTTCATGGAAATCACTCTTTAGAATGAAATGATTAACCCCGCAATGAACCAGTATGCATGTTAGGAAAGGTGAATATCATATGGGATATTTTATAAGAGGGTTTTATATCATGCATCATACATGTCAACACTTCCTTAGAGTCCTTTGATTATCTCTTTTAGCATAGTGATTCTCTATTGTTCAAATTCCAAAATGTCAATTTCATTTAGGAATGCATCCTTTAGGGCATCATAGTCAAACATGACCTAATCAGGATCAAATTTTATATACCAAGTGTGGTCATGATCAATTAAAGTGGTCACAAATTGGGTAGCCTTGTAGTCTGATTGTGTTATGCCTTATGTATGCTATTAGAGTTCACACTTCAGCACATGTTCTAAGGCATTCTCCACTCCATGATATTTTAATAAGTATAGGGCCATTTCTTAGTAGATTTTAAGTAGGGGGTATAAAATATGTTATGCCTATCCCCTAGCACCTATCTTGGCAGTGGTCTTTGAACACCTCCAATCATGGGTTTAAGAACTCATCACATAATTACCACTAGCGTAGTTGATGTTTTTATCACTATGTTAATCACTTGTGATATCAGAATAATTTTTTGTGTTATTTCCCATCTTGCATTACTGACATTAGATGAGTTGGTATGCTTGCATTCAAGTTCTATTATGATGATTCAATACCCATTAGTCTAGAGGTAGTTTCACTCACCTCCTTCTATGGAATAATATATTCAATCACAAAGTTGTAATCCAAGTCTACAAAATGTCTAAGATCAGAGTCATCACTAGAGTTAATTATTACTTCTATGCTTTATTTAAGTTGGGGATCCAACATCTGATCATTTTTCACAGGTTTAAAGGGGGTAAGTACATCAAGATTATATGTAGTTATCAAATTCTATAAGAACTCAGTGAATTTCACACATATCAAGTGTTGAGATCGATTCATCACTTCAATATATCTTTCAACCTCATGTTTTTGTATTTCAATATATCCTTCCCCATGCCCTTCACACTTGTTATGAGTCCTATCGACACTTCCAAGTTTCATATCTTTGATCAATTGACACTATCTCTTATTATAGGTCTATCTTAAGATCTATAACATGTCAATTTATATATCCCCTTCCATTACACCTTATCTAGACATCTCCATCTCCCCCTTTACATTGCCCATATGCTAAAATACTTTATCATTACATCCCCAAAGTTTTAAAACTATAATCCACCATTAACTTTCTGAGTTTTTTATCAAATTCCTTCATAAATGTGCCTATAGGGTCATGAAAAAATTGGTACTCTACTTCCTCAAGGAATGGGTATGTTGAGACTATGAACTCAAGTATGTATCTATTCAGAGCTCCTTACAACAATTTATCCATTTCTCTATTCCAAAAAGCATCCAGGGTTTTAAGACTATCTAAGATATCTTTTGTCCACTCATAGTGTTCTTGAGAGCTTCTTATTATATGGGTTGAATGTGTAAATAACCACCTGTACACATGTTTAGGTAACTCATTCAAAAAAAACATCTTAAAAAGCATCATATAGGTTATTTTGAACCCATTTGTTAGCCTTTTTCCTTTACAAGTTAGATACTTCAATGTAAAACTATCTTCCACCTATTACAACCAGTGTTTGATGTTTTTAAGGAAAAGTTGATACATCATTATGTCACACCATTATAATAACAAAATTCAACATGAGTCCTGATAATGAAACAAAAATGTTGTAAAAAAAGTGTGTTGTCATAGTTAATTCTTGATTTATTACAACTAGGTGCAATCATGGAATACTCCCTTTTCACATAAGTTTTAAACACTCAATTATGCCAACATCAATCCACATAAATCATAGGCCTTATACACTCACCTAAAGCATATACTAAAAGGAACCGGGGCCTACGTTTGTCTAGTTGTGCCATGGAATGAGACTTTAATTAGGGGACTTGATCAGTTCATTAAAATATTTTGGTAGATCCATAATCACAAGCCTTTTCTGGACTAATCTTATTGTCATATAAATGATTCAAGGGTCAAAATTCTACTTTCACTAAAACTACTCATGCTAGACATGGGATCCTAACAAGGATAGAAACACTTGGCATATAATCTATCCTTATTCTCTATACAGACTTAAGATGATATAACCATTTACTGAAGGGACTCAATTAATTAATAAAACCAAAGAAAATACATGACTACTAATTAACATAATTGTATTGAAAGCAAAACATTACCTAAAGACGCATTTATTTAGTACTTTAAACAAAAACAACTAAACTAGATAGAGTGCATAATAGTGTTTGCCATTTATCAAAGATAAAAATAGATTATAGAATTCATAGAATAATATATGTTAAATTTATACAAGTTAATGATCTAGAGGTTCACATATGAGCTTGGGTACTTATAAATATAGCACACATGGATTTCATCCAATTCGTAAGCTTATTGATTACCAAAGAAATGTCTACAAAGGATTCATTTTAGTAGAGCTCTACTACAATTCTTTGTCTCCTCCTTTTCCTTCTAGATTGAATTCCTTAAATAACCTTTAGGAGAGTCTTTGCCAAGGTATAAGGTGCATGTTGAGTGATGAGGTAGAGTTTGGTCATCAAAATTATCAACTCCATGAATCAACAAAGTTTATGTTGTAGTCGTCACATCTCTCTAATCCTAGACAATACCCTAAAAATCCAAGAGATAGTTAGCCATCTACGAGCTAACACAAGATATATGCCACACCCTCCATTTAGAACCAAAATTCTAGAAGACCTAACTACTACACATAATGATTATTTAGTAATTATGTGGATGTAATTTTGGCATGTGTCTTATACTTAATAGGTTATAGGGGTAACACTTATCCCTCATACTTCTCAAGCCTACACATCTATCAACTATCCCTCCTCTACTACTAGATATTAGATCGTAGGGGATCCTATGGTCCATGCTATGATGACCACACATGGTTTTGAAGCATGGCATATTAGCTAAACCCATGGCTATATATTTTCTAACCAAATTAATGTACCTTCTTCCATAATTTCCATTTTAGAGCTCCTAAAGCATTTTGATACATATGAATATGTTTTCTATCTAACACTCTATAATACTAAGGTGCCTCACACAATATAGATGACATATGTTTATTTTATAATCAATAATCTTAAATTAACTATAAGACATATTTAATAGTAAAAATAAGAAATACTAACTTGACACATCATACATTGACACATGTCTCTCTACATAGCCTTATGAATTAATGAGTTATGTGTAAATAAAGTATTAGTTGATAATGGATTAGTGTTGAACATCTGTAATATCCTTTTTATCTAGCTTCTCAATATACATGCTAAGGAATTAGATATTTTTGATATGAGCATATGATGGTTTAATAATATTCCACCTAAAGTTTTAGGTCAAATCACACTAAACCTTACATTGGGACCTAGAACACTATCTAAAACATGTTAAATTATGCCAAATGATCTTAATTAATATATATTTCTTCGAAGACTTTGAATTCATAATATGCATGTAGTTTCATCAATTCTACATGCATGTTTAAAGTTCAATTACAAAGGTCATATCTACACATGCCCTATGGATAAATAACCATTTAAATATTTTCATCATACAAAGCCTTCATATAATTACATTCCTAACATGGATTTTAATACATCACCTCTCTACTTTAATCTATAAATTTGATGTATATCTCCCTCATAGATATTTGGAAGATATGATAATAGATCCACTTATCCCCTTACATTTGAAAAAAATGGGTTACATAGGATAGAGCGTTGGAAAATATGAACATGGAATTGTTAATCTTATTGGGGCATATGAGGACATGGATATAAGGATAACACATGTAATGCAAATTATTCTCACCATGTTTCTTATCATATAATCTTTTTTCAACCCATTCCATGTGAAGATAGTATAGTAAATAATATTTATACACATAGTTATTTACCTTGATCTTATTGATGATATTATTTGCAAATTTACCTAGTTTTAATATATTTTCTAATGATGAAGGTATCCTATACTTCCTAGGGTCATATTACGATCTCCCTTCATTTTATCATA
>JARHVA010006087.1:695000-1014806 GCA_037957365.1 Torreya grandis
ACTTATAAAGTTCTACATGGATTTATAATCGGTTGTTAATCTAGTTTTAGATGTTTACCAGACAAAATAATAATTGTTCATTCCCTAGAAGAATATGGTCTAATGTCTACACACTTATTTTGAATACTTTTTTATTGAAAAAAATCATCTTAGAGACAATCATCATGTGGATGCAATGGTGAGTTTAACATCATTGATCCCCATTGTAATCAATGATGACCAAGATATGTTCACTATCAAATTATTATAGTCACCATTGGTATCCCAGGTAGACCTCATAGCTTTAGCATTCTTAGGCACCATACATAGTGTAGTAGCATCCAAATGGTTTTTAGATATAAACAATTTTATAGATAAATTTATTACACCAAATACTTTCAATAGAAATGATAATCATAAATTATTGAGAAATTCCCTTCACTATGTCATAAATGGTGGGGACTTATTCAAATTATCTTTTGGGGGCCACTTAGTCCTATTTCTAGAAGTTGAGGAGGCTAATTTTTCCATCATCCAAGTGCATGAAAATAAATGTGGTGGCCATTTCAATGGTAAATCAATGTCACACATATTAATTCGATATGAATATTATATCCAACCATAGAACATGAATGTGATGAATATGATAAATTATTTAATAAATGTCAATGACATGAAAACCTACACCATGTACCTGCATATTAGTTATAACTCATTGAATCCCCATGGCCATTCATGTTATGGGGATTTGATCTCATTAGTAGGAAAAATCTAGAATCTTGAAGAGGTCATAAATTCATTATTACATCTATAAAATAATTTACAAAGTAGGTGGATTCAATTCTATTATAATCTAAAAAATGAGAAGATATATGTTATTTTCCCATGACAAACATTATTTCCCATTTTGACCTCATAGTGGCCATCCTTAAAGATAATGAAACTTCTTTTTAGAAGAAAATTGTGAATTTTTTTTGTGATAAATATAAGATATAACACACATTATATACTCCATACTATCCATAGGATAATGACCAAGCATTATCTAAAAATAAAACAATTAATAATATCCTTGGTAAAATGGTTACCAAATTTTATAATTATAGGCACAATTAGCTCATATGTTCACTATGGGACTACTTCACTAGTATTTACACACCAACAAGAGATACTCCTTACTCACTAGTATATGGTATAGAATAAATTATCCCATTATATTTATAAACCCCATATCTCTATGTATCCCTCAAAGGGATGATTAAAATTTTCTTACCATGTTTCTTAGCATATAATATTTTGTCAACCAATTCCAAGGGAAAATAGTATAATAAATCATGTTTCTACACTTATAGTTGTTTAGCCTAATCTTGTTGATGATATCATTCATATTTTACCTAATTTTAATTAACTTCCTAATGATAAATATCACTTATAATTCATGGGGTCATATGAGGATGTCCCTTCATTCTATCATAAGAATAGGTTCCCTAATACCACAAATTCCTAGACATAATTTTTTGAGTACTGATACACTTCAAATGATTTTTACCTAAACTATATGACACCATCACTACAACATCTTACACTATTGATCAACCTAAATTACTTAATGAAGAGATAATTGGATTCAATTATGCCACAAACACTGATCCTCACATCATATTATTGTTACCACCTTTAGTAAAGAATAATATATAGATATTTGACAAATCTTAAAGGTCTTCCTTGAAATTTTCACATGGGCTTATTTTGGTATGCATGGCATCATTATTTAAATCATAGTACATAGGATAACACTCAATCCATATGCAAATCTAGTTAAATAAAAAATTCAAAAAATGCATCCCAAGGTAGCTCTTTTTGTCAAATATGAGATTCATCAGCTTCTTGATACCAATTTTATTTGATCAGTTGCTCACCCCAATGGGTTTTTAACATTATCCTAAATTCTAAGACTAATGGGCTAAATATAATATTTTAGAAATTTTAGAGATGTAAATAAAGCATGTCCTAATGATTAATGTCCTCTTCCCAACATTGATATGATAGTGAAGTCCATAGTAGGCTATGAGAATAACTTTTTCATGGATGGTTTTACTAGTTATAATAAAATAAATATCATTCAAGAATATGAGGACAAAAATTCTTTTACCACATAATGGAGAACATTTTTGTATATAGTCATGTATTTTGGATAAAAGAATGTAAGAACGACATACCAATGAACTATGACCCATATTGTTCATGATCTCATACATAAAATAATTGACTACTATGTTGATCACTTGCTTTCAAAATAGAAAGAGTGACAACACCATATAATATATTTATGTTATATTTTCAAAAGGTTGAGACAATATAATATACGACAAAATCCCAATAAATCATTTTTGGAGTTTCATCCTATAAATTTTTGGGCTTAATAATATCTAAATACAACATTGAGGTTTCTCCAAATAAATTAAAATCTATAATGGACATGCATCCTCTAAGAAACCTAAAGCATATTTGATCTCTATAGAGAAATATTCAAGCAATCCCCTACTTTATGACACAGCTGGCAGGTAAGACTCAATCATTCACAAGATTATTTAATAAGGATAACAAATATGATTGGGATATCTCATGTTAGGAAAGCTTTGATGCACTTAAACAATAGTTATTGAACCCACCTATATTGTTACCATCAAAACTTGACATGACACATCTAATTTCAATGATATAGCATGCACTTAGTGTAGTATTGACATAACATGATGATGAAAATAAGGATCAGTCTATTTTATACATCAATCATACACTTGTTGTTTATGAATTAAATTATCTAGAAATTGAAAAACTACATTTTGAACTCATATTTTCTACTCAAAATATTTGGTACTATATTATTAACAATGATACACAATTTATTATAAAATAATATGATTTAAATGTTATTATACAAAACCTACATGTATCAAGATGTATAAACAAATGGGTCATGTTACCCATTGAATTCAACCTAAAAAATATGTGACAAAAAACTAGTAAAGAGATAGATAATCATAGATCAATTATCAAAAACACCACTATTAGAAACAAATCTTATTAATGATGATTGTCATGAGAACTTCACCACTTACAATACCACTTTTAACACATGGAAAATTTTATTTGATGGTTCTAGATGTGCATTCAATGTCTAGTAGGAATTATTTTCATCAACCCATTTGGGCACATGGTACCACTTGGTTATTGATTAATTTTTTCATGTATAAAGAATATCACTTATTACAAGGCCCATATCCTTGGCCTTCAAGTAGCTTAGGATCTCCAAATTAAATCTATTAATGTTTACATGCATTCATTATTGGTTTTTAATCTAGTTACATATATCTTCCAATCCAAATAAGAATTGCCCATTCCCTAAAACAATATGGTTTAATGTCTACACGCTTAGTTTGAATAGTTTTTATTGAAAACATTCTTCTCAAATAAAATCATGACATAAATGCAATGGACAATGCAACATAATTTATCCCCATTTGAATCAATGACGACCAAGATATGTTCACTATCAAATGATTATAATCACCATCGATATCTCATGCTAACCTCATAGAACTAACATTTTTATCCACCATGCATAGTATAGTAGCATCCAAATAGTTTTTATCTATATAAAATTTTATACATAAAATTATTACACAAAATACTTTCACTAGGAATGATAATCATAAATTATAGATAAATTACCTTCACTATGTCATCAATAGCAGGGAATTATTTAAATGATCTTTTGAAGGACACTTAGTCATATTCATATAAGTCAAAGAGGCTATGTTTTCCATCATCCAAGTGCACCAAAATAAATGTGGTGGCCATTTCAAAGGTAAAGAGATGTCATACAAATTAATTTTATAGGGATACTATTATCTAACCATGGAATAATAGTGTGAAGAATATTATAAATTATAATATAAATGTCAATGACATGGAAACCTACACCATATACCTTCACATTAGTTATAACCCATTGTATCTCCATGGCCATTCATGTTATGGGGATTTGATATTATTGGTAAGATAAATATAGAATTTTTAAGAGGTCATATTCATTATTACATATATAAAATACTTTACAAATTCGGTGGATTACATTTCATTATAATCCACAAAAGGAGTAGATATATGTCATTTTCCTGTGAAAAACATTATTTCCCATTTTTACCTCATAACGAGCATCATTAAAGATAATTAAAATTGTTTTAAGAAGAAAATTGTTAATATTTTTTTTGGATAAATATAAGATTTGACACACATTCTATATTCCATACTACCCATAGGGTAATAACCAAGCATACGCTAAAAATAAGACAATTAATAATATCTTCAACAAAATGGTTACCAAATTTGTTGATTATAAGCATAATTAGCTCATCTATGTACTATGGGACTATTGTACCAATATGCACACACTAATAAGAGCTACTCCTTCAGTAGTATATGTAATAGTTGTAGTTATCCCATTGGAGTTATAAAACCCATATTTATGTGTATCCCTCAAATGGATTATTATAAATAATCAATATAGAGAAAGATGTCTCCATGAATTAGAACAAATAGATCACACATGCATCCAAGCTATAAAAAATCTTAGATCATACCATAAATGAATCCTACATGCCTACAAAAACCTTATTCATAGTAGATAATTGGAAGTTAATAGTCTTGTCCTCAAATAGAATCTTAGAAACACCAATGTCAGAGAAGAGATAAAATTCAAGTTCAAACCAAATTAGCCAAAAGGTATATTGTCTAGATTAGCTTGATGGTAAGGTTATCAATAACCCATTGAACATCATGAATCTATAGATATTATATAGATAAACAACCCACATTATAATTGTATATAGTTTTATTTTCATTATTTATTATACATAGATTATACTTTGAAAGCACAAATATAATATAATATGTTCAATACACAAATTTTTTTAAATATTGATTTAAAACACAAAATTTATATTGTTTTCATATACATGTTTACATTCTTTATAATTTTTAGGTAATACATATGATATTTATCTTAGTATAGTCAGTGTTTTCATACATACATGTCTCAATTATTCTTTTTGAGTGTTTTTAGATTTTTATAGGACTTAGGTCCATCACATAGATTGAGAGTTGGTACTATCCCCACTGTGGACACATGCATAAACACACTAATTCATCATTGTTATATTCACCCATTGGGTGCATCACATTCCTAGATTCAAGTTTTATAGGTTACATCTTTCTATACTCTATATCATAGATTAAGCATTATTTATATCATGATATTGATCATCCTATAGTACTCTCATTTTTTATATACTGCTACTAATAATATAGACTCAGTTTATGTACATCTTTATTTTTATAGAAATTTGTACCACATGTTCATGCATAATTTCATTTCTAGTTTTCCTAGTTTTTGTTTGAGTGTGTTTATTTGATTCAACATCTATTCAAGGGAATTAGAATATTCCATTATTTTATGGCTCTATGCCACTTTATTTCATTTTATGTCCTTGTCCCTGAGTGTGCTTTATTGATTATGTATGTAGACATTTGAAAATGTACCTTTCATGTGGCTCTAAGCAAATTTTACTCATTCTTTTTATATGTGGAAATTTGAACATTTATTTCTATGTTTTTTATTTATCTGACTTAGTGACATGTACCCATCTCCCTTGTATTGTGTCCCCTTGGCCTCATTTTTGTGCCTCATCTATGTTGTATGTATGCTTTTATTTATGCATCTTGGCCATGACATTTATCTCTTGATTTTTACACTTACACTCAGTTATTAATGCCATTAGGGACTTCAAGAATCTACATTTCCTCTTTGGGTGCCTTTATGTACATCACACCCAATCCCCCTAACTAGTTACTCTAATTTATTGTTCTTACATATGTTTACATTGCTACATCTATCTTGACAACATTGTGAATGTTAGATCTAACATACATCCTACAATACCAACTTATGACTACATTATCATACATTATTATGTTATGTGTCCACATTATATTATTTAATCATGTTGATATCATATGTTTTTAGCGAAACACACATCATGTAGAGATTTTATTTTGAGGAAAATTATTACATAAGTACAACTCCCCTTAAAATATGTGGAATTTATATGTGTTTGTCATAGAGAACAATCCATATAAATGCACTATGGGTATATTTTTTATCATGTAGACACAAAAGTATAACGATCAAAAGTAGGAAAACATGGTGAAAAATAGTCAGATATAGATTAGAGCCAGTTTGGCAAAAAAATAGTATAAAGGGATAAAGCATGGTATGGAGGAAAATATCACGATGTGAAAATATCCAAGGAAATACGATACTATCAAGTATCCCTATAAATAGGAAAATATAGATTTGATGAAAGAATAAAGTAGTTACAATCTAGATTTTCATATTTTCAGTCACATATTATCATGTTTGATCAGTTTATGCTCAATTTTGTAAACAATCATACCAAGTTTGATCAAATTGGGTAAATCATGTGTGGCATGATAAATCCCATTTCAATTTGTGATATACCTAAAAACATATTGATATAACTTAGTCTAGAATACATATACATAAATATCAAAATTGGGGGTATGTGCATGACACATTATTTCCACATGATTAGTTTTACACTAGCTCATCTCAGATGGAATGAGAAATCCATTACATTATCTCTATTGCATAATTAAAAAACTATTTTCACTAGGTTTCATATAATATTGATGCCTTATTTTATCTCCACTTTTTTGCATCTCTTCATAGTCTATGAGCTACATTCTTGAGTGCCCAAGAGGCCCCATAGTTGTTTTACATTTCAGATTTTTTGAGTGCCCCCATATTCATCCTCATATTTTCAGTTACATCATGCAATATTATTCATATATTCACCTACTACACATGAGTATGAAATTATGGACTCAAATCATATCTGAGTTCTTCAACCACCTACATAACAGGGTTGGACAAGCCATCAATACAATCCAAGTTATTCATAGTGTATGATCCACCATGAAGGGGTGGGAAATGATGGTGTCAAAACTAGATTGATTTATTTAGCCACCCACACATGGGTATTTATAAATCCAACAACACATTCTTTTGTATTCACCAATTTGATTAGTAGTTACACACACATAGGATGTCACTATGTATTTGCTTTGGTTTATGTACCTAGTGAGGTGTATTCATTAATTTCCTCTCTCCCTTTTTTTTTAACTAAATTTTATATTTTATTTTCATATTTATTAAGTAATGAATTATTCATCCATGTTTTATTGTTACAATACATAATAAATCACATTTCACATAATCAAACCTAGATTTAAGGGCTTCACCACTTAAGTAAGAATAAGTATGTTGTTTTCCCCTTTATCCTAATCATTTTACTTTAATTCATTTACATAATAAATTGGGGTAATGTAGTCATATAAAATTTCACTTGAGTCAAACAAGTGTCACTTGAAACATCCAACACCTATATTAGCCCTAAACCTATTTTATGGCATGTTCTGACCCTTATCTAGCTTTTGTGTTGGTATTAAACAACCTTAGACATCACAAAATATGTTCCAAACATTCCCCTAGGGATATATGCCCCAAGTGCCCTAGATTATGGCACGTAGATGCTAACATGGTTCTTTGGGAATTGATTCACTATGCTAGTGTCCAAGGGACCTTGCTAGTGTCCCTTACCTAATTTCAACCCCAATGGATATATTTTTAATTCCTAAGACACTTAAAGTTGGCCTAGACCTATTTTAAACTCTGTAAAATTAGTAGATCAATATAAATACATGATTTTTAGTCCTCTATCCGTAATATGCAAATCATATGAAAAATACATGAATAAGCTTACAATAAGTTATGAAAAATCAAGGTTATTAATCCTTATTCAACCCTAATTTTATATAAAATCATCTATAGCCACCCTAATATTTGAATACAAATATTTCAAGTCTCAAGCCTCATTTAAATCACTTAAGTTAACACTCATACTAGCATTTACATGTAATAGAGTGAACACTTAGATTTCGAAAACTACATCAGACATTATCCCCTCTCAAGGTATTTGTATGTAGGTAACTCTCAACATAATAGGGTGTCGAGGATGCATAGCCTACCCAGCTAACATCACTCTTTTGGTAATTGTTCTTCTTAATTACCATAAAAATGTGTAAGTCTAGGTTTCCTCATAAAACAATCAAAAATAGTGCATAGATAGTGAATCCAGTATCACCCACAAACACATAAGAAGATCAAAATCAGCAAGAGGTACACCCATAACATTACAAAAAAAATTCATAAGGGATACTAGTGTGGTAGGCAGGACACTATGATAGTGCACTATTGTCCAAGGTACTCTGATACTATCTAGGAGGGTTTCCAATACATGGATCCTATTCAAGACACCCTGATCAGCTTTTGTGCCAGATTTTAGCTTCTAGGTAAACTATCTTAATCTTTTTACAACTTATTATTTATTTGTATCATTCATTTCTATTTTTGGAAATATCATATTAGATCAATTATTGAAAAGACTAGTTATATTTATTACATATTTATTCCTTGATTTACTGTACTTAAACACAACCTAAGGTTTACATTAAATAATCCCTTTAAAGTTAAATCACTTTAATGATGAGGAATATAGAGTAGGTTTCATGTTGAATTAGGAATTACTAGATGAAAAATGAATGGTATCCTTGAATAGCCTTCAAACATACCAAAATTGGATTTGTGGTCAATACAACAAGCATGTCTAGCACAGAAAATTCAATCTTGGTGATCCTGTACTTAAATAAAACTAGAAAAAACTAATGCCAAACATAAGAAAAAGGTAAGTATACACTAAAATTGTTACATATTTATATCATTACCACTAATTATGGTTATGGGGCATAAAGGGTACCTTTTCCAAAAAGATATGACCTTGAATAACTAATGAGTATAATCCACCTCAAGTCCTTTTAAAATTGACTGACCTAGGGTATTGTCTATGATGATCACTTACTTTATGTCCCATAAAATATACCTTTTCTACCTTTCATTTATTATTTTCTTTAGTTGTTAATATCTAATCACACTTTTGACCATGGTTTTGATACATTGGTACATCAAAAAAAATTAATGGTGTCATTTATATGTAGTTTTAACAGGTGATTCAGACTGGGGAATATTTAGTGCATTCATTGAAGTGGTCATTTATTTAACCATTATGACAGTGGGATTTTAAATTACATATTTTACCTTTTCTAATTCTATACAATTATATCATGACATACCTTTATACTTATGGCATTTGCCTATTCAAAAATCTTGTTGATACTTTTTGAAATTCCTCATTGTAGGGTGAACTATAGTTGCTTGAGGTCGATTTGGACTATGTCGATAACACTCAAAAAAATTTGAGGTCATCTCAGCCACCCTTATTACCATACTATCATCATTTTATGAGAAACCCCTAATCCACACTCTCACCATTTTTTTAGTGCTCTTAATTAAGTCTCTTGCTATCTTTCAAGTTAACCCATTATGTATCTTATGATCCTCAATTGAGTTAAGATTATTGAAGAGCCCAAAATATATATATATATATATATATATATATATATATATATTCCATTTAACTAATAAATAAGCCTCAAACATTAGGCCTTTATGGTAATATTGATACTGATTGGGATGTGTATCTCCTAGTCAATAGGTATAACTAAAGATTTCACATGGGTCACATTTTCCTATTCCATTTTTTTATAGTGGTTCATACCATATTTGGGAGAAATACATCAGCTTGAGGTCTATATGGACTATGTAGGTAGTGATCAATGTTTTTTTAGGTCATCTCAGCCATTCTTCATGATTGAGATCATTCACCAATTTCATTGATCATTCCTTCTTATAGTATTATCCCCAAATGCTCTCATCATTTTCTAAGTCATATTGTATTTTGCTCTTGCTATTTTGTGAGCTTATTTTTGTTACAATCCTTATATGTAGTGACCACTATGAATGATAATTCATTTTTTCATTTATGAAAACTCATCTTTTATCCTTCAATATACTTTTAGCCTAAATCATGCTCTAATAGTTTTGTGATTTCCTATGCTTGACGTTCTCACAATCATGAGTGCCACCCCTTTTGTTTCATGATCTCACCATTTTTATATCCCATTAATATTTATTCTATGATAAATCTCTTTTACTTGTCATCAATTTTCTTCTCTTCCCAATTCCTTAGAGAAGTACATTTGGCCTAAATTCCATATTAGAACTTGTGTCCATGCGACTCTGTATGTATC
This sequence comes from Torreya grandis, assembly GCA_037957365.1. Taxonomy (NCBI): domain Eukaryota; kingdom Viridiplantae; phylum Streptophyta; class Pinopsida; order Cupressales; family Taxaceae; genus Torreya; species Torreya grandis. Next base: position 705,330 of record JARHVA010006087.1, read on the forward strand.
CTCCACTTTCCTAGATCATTTAGAGTTAGCTCAACGACCCTTTACTTATTATTTTATTCCCCCTTCCCATTTTTATATTTTTTTCCTTATAGCCTAGGGGAAACCTTTTCCAAACATGATACTTCTATTACACATGCATGAATGGTGTAAGTAAGTAGTTTTGGTTCATTGATTTTCTATTTTCTATTTGTTTTAGAGTAGTTTCTTTATTTCCATGTGATTTAGATTAATTAATTAATTTATATTTTCTCATTCCAATTTTTGTGTATCTAAATATAGTTGATTTACACTTGAGTTTTGATTACTACTTGGGATTGAGATTTTTACTTTTTGAATTTAAATTGTGCTTTTGTTCCTATCTTACCCTTAATTGTCATAGGCATATTACATTATGTTTACACTTGATTTTTTAGTTTTTATAACATGTACTTAAATTATGAGTATTTGTATTCACTCATACACTTAATTTGTCACATTATATTTTCACATGGGATTTAACTGATCATATCTTACACTTAAGTTGATTATATTTGTTTTTAACTTAAGTTTTTCCATGTTTATGACTGACATTGTTATTTTGGTTATTTTATAATTATGATGCATAATGTCACATGCTATAATAAATACCATGACAACTGATCTATTGAGTAATGATGCCATCACTACCTCCTCTTTTCACAATAGATCTACCAAAACACCATCCAAACACATACTAACTAAATCATAAATGAATATTAATCACTTATAGTTAGGATGTGCATCTTTATGTTGGACCAAAAATTGAGGAATAATTTCATAGATATATTTAGTGCAAATCAACTTGATTTATTTTTATAAATAAAAGATTTAAATGCTTATGGGAGAAGAAGTTGGTTAAATAAAACCAACTTATGGGTATAACCAACCCATCAAGAAATAATAAACTAAAACTAAATTAATATAAAACAAACTAATTATTTGTAAAAATAAAATGATCCAACAAACTCCCCCTTTATCTAAAGGGGTATATTAGATGAATGAATTAGAGTAATGACTCTGAAGTCATCAAATAAACTCTATCATAACTACAACTAGTGCATTGTGCCTTTGGCACTGACCAAAAATGTATGTTACTTATTAGATAATCCTACCCTTATGAGTTGTGGTAAAAACATTCTAATGAAAATAATCAAAGACCACTCATCCCTGGAGATCATCATACCATATTTTAGTGGAGCACAATCAAGCATGTCTAACCACATCAACCCATATAGGGTCCCACATAAGAACCCAAAGGACAAACCCCATACTATGTATGGCACATATCCCTGATGTCTAGCAAATGATAATGGCCTTTTCTCAAAATTGAAGGTGATAGAAACCCCTATCAGCCTGTATTATCATTGATAACTAATCAAAAATGAATAAAGCATGTTCATCCCTAGTGATTAATGCACCATACTACACTGGAACACAATAAAACATGTCCAACAACATCAACCCACATAAGGTCTGACATAGGAACTCATCTCAGTAACAAACCCCATACTATGTATGGCACATCTCACTAATGTATAATAAATGTTGGAAACCTTTGCTTAACACTGAAGGTGCTATCAACCCTTGTCAACTTATACTATCACTAATTGAAGAACAATAAATGAAATATATTCTTTTATATCATGTTAGAGGTGAGAAGTTATGTACCAAGAGAATCAAAATCAAATAACACTATCTTCTCCATGTCATGAATAACAATGAAAGAAAACCAAAACTAGAACTAAAAACAAAAACATAAGCCAAAAAAAATTGCTACTAGAACAAATCCTAGTCTTGAGCCATTAAACTCAAACAATATATGTGAATCACTAAGCACTCAAAATATGGTGTCAGGTCCATCAGGACCATAGAACTCAGCCATATAGGATGCCTCCTGATCGAAGGAAGTGTAAGAAAAAGAATAATAACTTGAGTAACTAGAATATCTCCTGATAGAATGATCAACATAACTTTCTTTAGCTTTAGTTTTATGTGGAGAATGAGGTCATTGTAAAGGGCATACATATACAATATGTTCAATTCCACCACATTTCAAAGTTTTGGACTCTTTCTTATGTCTATGAGATCCATAATATGTTGAATCACTAGAATAACTATAGGAGTGATAAGAATGATTATGGTGATGTATACATTTGGAAGACCATGGAAAGTGTTGACATGAATGCAGTGGAGACCATCAAGAATGATGTGTAAAATGTATCTGAGAGTGTTTCAAAGATTTTTTTTGAAATTATATATGTATAGGATAATGATATATATGTTGGGATAATTTATTTACATAATGATCCTCTTTAATAGGCATACTTTTATTCTTTGTAAATTGTATTTCATGTTGAGTCAAAAACTCACATATGGTGTCAAATTTAGTTCTATTAAGCTTATCACTATGTTATATCATTTCAACAAATTTTTTATATGAATAACTAAGTCCATTAAATATGATGAAAATCAACATGTCATCATCAATTTTACCCCTATAGTATAATACTCTTGTTTCTATGTTTTCATGTGAGAGAAATATTACAACACATCTTGATTATCTTCCAATTTATTATTCAAAATCTGCTTAACAAGATCAATATTCTTAAATGTAGGTTTCTTATCACATAAATATTTCAATGATTTCCATGAATTATTTTTAACCTCAACATGAATGAAAACATGTTTATGTCATGTCCCCTTTTTAGTTGACATCTTCAGAGTTGATGATTAGCCTATTATGCGACCCTCATAGGCTAATAGGATGGATAGAGGGTCATGGTGGAGCTTGGCTTGGCTTCGATTAGCAGAATTTGTCCAGTTGACTTATAATTCAAGCTCTTTCAGACACGTTTGCCTGAGCTCCTAATATATAGGGAATGTTGGAACTTAGTGGACCATCCCTGTTATGGCATGATCATGTGCAAAATCACTCCCTAGTTCACCAGCTTCAGATAGTTTGAGGATCTGGCATGTATTGAGGGAGATATTAATATTTGATTAATTTAATAAAATATTAAATATTTGGTCTAATTTTAATTAAGAAACCCTAATTATAATTTAAGAAACCCTAATTAGGGAAAGCACACCTTTTTGAGGGTATAAGGGTTTCTCATGGGAGAGGATTATGAGATTATTGATTATTGATTATTGAAGAATTCTTCTGAGAAGACTGAGCGAAGGGTTCCAAGATTCCATTTGCATTGGAGAACATCCACTCTTCAGTGTGTATAATTTAGAGGTTGTGAGATATCATTTGATCTATTGCCAATTCGAGGGATAGCTTCATACAAAATTTGTCACAGAGATTTATAGGTATTTCTTTCATTAGGTTTTTGATTCAGAGATTACCCAGATATAGGTCTTTCGTATTAGCACCATATTTCTATAGATCAGGGGTCTAGCATACAAGCCATGCTATATTGTATTTTGCCACTATATGGAATTTGTATAGATCTATACAAGGCCATACCAGCTGAATCACAGATTAAAGAAGGGTGCTGTTAGCAGTTGCAGGCTATAGAGAAGTGTAGAGACTGACATCGGCCGACTGAAGACCAATATTGGTAGAGTAGCTGACTGACAGAGATTGACATCAGTAGTATATGGACTGATGACGGTAGTATAACCAACATCGATGACTGTGTCGACACAGCAGCCCAAGCAGTCCAGATTTAGAGTTAGTTTCTAGTTTGCTAGAATAATCAAGTTTTGTTGAAGAATATTTCATATTATTTTATATACATGATAGAGACATAATTTTGTAATCATCTAGAAGAACAATAAGATCATTGATTACTCAGTTGAGAGATTATACTATGGTTTATTTATTTATTTAGAATTATTTGGCAAAACTTGCAATTTTTCTTATTGCATGCATAAAACACCAAAAAAATCAGAATACACAGAAAAGCAATTCAGAATATCCAGTTTCAAAATTCAAGGGAAACAGGGGATATTACAGTGGTATCAGAGCTAAATTTTTCCATCTTGTTGGGTAGATTGGATGTTGAATCGACTAGCTAATCATGATTACTTCAAGTAATCAGAAACAGTGGGACAGGGATATGGAGAAGTTGAAACAAAGTTTGAATATGTTGGTTGAAAACCAGAAGAGGATGAATGAATTTCTTTTAGACCCTACATTCAAAGACAAATTAACACGGTATGTGGCATCCATTGTTAAAGGGTCCACATCACAACACAAAAAGATAAAGAAACAAGAGGTCTCTATAGGTGATGTTAATCATTTACTTAGTGGACCAACCACTAGTATTGTGACTACACATGATGGAGACATTTTACAACCGTAGGATGTCATTACTAATTCTTTTGAGGATAGTAGCATGTCCCATGATCCTCATGAGATAGTTTCAGCCACAGCTTCTTCTGAGTTAGATGAGGATGAGTCTAATGCTCGCATTCAAAGTGTGGAGGTGTACTCAGATGTTAGTATACTGAGAGTTGATGATCTCTTAGATATTGTAGAATCTATAGAAGATTCCCAAGATTTGACTATTACAGATGACACCCAGGAGGATGTCATGGATAGTGTTGAGGACTTAGTCTCTTCAGCAAGATCCTTTGATACAGAGGTTTATGTTGGATGTTTCAGTCACTCTGTTTGATGATATGAGTTCAATAGTTGGTCTGTTGAATTTGGATGGCAATATTATAGATATTAGCTATTTTGAGGTTACTACTTTGGATAGTGTGTCAAAGGTAGAGTATAGGTGTTCGACCAACTAGCACAATCATGTGTCTAGTCAGTTGAGAGTTAGTGAGTGAGACATTGTTATCGCTTGTGAGCATTTCAATGCTGCTCGTCCGTTGTTAGTAGTTTATGGATGGGGTTCTCCTACTTGTAATGAGAGGGGAGGCAATTATTTTTCCTTGACAGAGATCCACTCTTTATGGGAGGCTATTCAGATTTTGAGACAAGATTATATGCAGTTGATAGCCGATAGAGATTATCTTATGGAGTGGGGCAGCATAGCGTATGATGCATTATTGGCCAAGGAAGATAGGGTGAGTGAGCTTACTCAGTAGCTCAAGGTGACTTTTGAGATTCTTGAGAGTACATAGTTGGATTTCTTGGAGTCACAATTACATTTGGCTAAGGTGACCATGGAGTTGGAGCGTTTGCGATCTTTACCAGCCCCAGACCCAGTTCATTTGTATATTGAGGTGGTTGGTGGTGAGTACATTCCTACAGTTGTTGATGAGGAACATGTTGTTGGGGTTGACACACATGTTTAAGATTTGGGAGTACCTGGTCCTGATGAGTTTGGGATACCAGTGGAGTCAAGTCTCCAGATTGATTCTTCTCACATAGATGACAGTGTGGTACAGTTGGTTGTGCCACCTTTATAGAGGGATCAGTGGTGGTGTGTGGGGGAGTATGTTGATGCTTCCAACCTAGAGATAGAAGATTTGATTTCACACAGGTGTAGATCAGCTCTAGTTTCTTACCATCCATTATGGGATGGATTGGCACCATCTTTTGTAGATGGAGTTGGTAGTTATAAGTTACACAGCTTACAGTATCGACACATCCATGCCAGTTGTGATTTTAGAGATTGGGTGAGTTGCATTTGCCAGTTTTATTGTGGATTCCTATTGGTTCTATTTTAGAGGATATTTTAGGAGCTTTCATTCATTGTCATCATTATAGATCATGACTAAATTTGGGATCTAGGTGGATTCATTGGTTTGTTGTTCTGAGATTGCTTGGGGACAAGCAATTTTAGGAGGGGTGAATTGTCATGTCCCCTTTTTAGTTGACATCTTTAGAGTTGATGATTAGCCTATTATGTGATCCTCGTAGGCTAATAAGATGGATAGAGGGTCATGGTGGAGCTTGGCTTGGCTTTGATTAGCAAAATTTGTCTAGTTGGCTTATCATTTAGGCTCTTTCAAACACATTTACCTGAGCTCCTATTATATAGGGAATGTTGTCACCTAGCGAACCATCCTTGTTATGGAATGATCATGTGTGGAATCACTCCCTAGTTCACCAGCTTCAGACGGTTTGAGGATCTGACATGTATTGAGGGAGATATTAATATTTGATTAATTTAATCAAATATTAACTATTTGGTCTAATTTTAATTAAGAAACCCTAATTCTAATTTAATAAACCCTAATTCTAATTTAAGAAACCCTAATTAGGGCAAGCACACCTTTTTGAGGGTATAAGGGTTTCTCATGGGAGAGGATTATGCGATTATTGATTATTGATTGTTGAAGAATTCTTCTGAGAAGACTGAGCCAAGGGTTCTAGGATTCCATTTGCATTGGAGAACATCCACTCTTTAGTGTGTGTGATTCAAAGTTTCTAAGATATCAGCCAATCTATTGCCAGTTTGAAGGGATAGCTTCATACAGAAGTTGTCACAGATATTTACAAGTATTTCTTTCATTAGGTTTTTGATTTAGAGATTACCCAAATATAGATCTTTCGTATTAGCACCATATTTCTACAGATCAAGGGTCTAGCATACAGGCTGTGCTATATTATATTTTTCCACTATATGGAATCTATATAGATCCATACTAGGTCATACCAGCTAAATCATAGATTAAAGAAGGGTGCCATTAGCAGTTGTAGGCTGCAGGGAAGTGCAGAGACCGACATAAGCATCCTAGATACTGACATCGGCTGATTGAAGACTGACATCGATAGAGTAGCCAACTGACAGAGATCAATGTCAATAGTATATCAACTGACGATGATAGTATAACTGACATCAGTGACTATGTGTCGACACAACAGCCTGAGCAGTCTAGATTTAGAGTTATTTTCCAATTTGCTAGAACAATCAGGTTTTGTTGAAGAATATTTCATATTATTTTATATGCATGACAGAGACTCAATTTTGTAATCCTCTATAAGAACAATAAGATCATTGATTACTTAGTTGAGAGATTATACTGTGGTTTATTTATATATTTGGAATTATTTGGCAAAACTCACAATTTTTCTTATTGCATGCATAAAACACCAAAAAAATTAGAATACACAAAAAAGCAATTCAAAATATCTTGTTTCAGAATTCAAGGGAAACAAGGGATATTATAGTTTAGTCCAAGAAGATTTCAACAGGGTGAAAACATGCTTATCACATTTATGATATTCAACTATTTTTACTACTTCAATTGGCAGTGTAGTTTATTTCTCAGTGATCTTATACAAATCATTAAATATGAGAGTGTTCTCCATGTTTATAATCCATTCTTTTTAATTTTTAGGTGACAATTTTGTAATTTTAGATATGAGACTGATAATTTTAACTATGATGCTAAAAAAATAATCATGTCAATAAAATGAAATAATATTGAGGTTTTTCTCTTTACCTTACAAATAGATTCCAAATAAAAAACAATTTAGAACTTTGTAAAACTATACACCTTATTAATCCTATTACAAAATGATGTCAAAAAATAATTTTGACCAAAATAATATCAATGGGTTTTGAACCCTTATCTCTCTATATATCAAATTATTATCAAAATTTATCCATCCATCCCCATCAATTAATTTGATAATAGAATGTCAAAGTATTGTATATATTATTGAGTTTCAGAACGTGAATAAAAAAATGCATGGAAATCTTGTTTTACCAAACATATACTTTTACTTTCATGTGAAAAAGTAATGCATTTTACCTTTGGTATAGCCCACAATAAATCCTTTACCTAATCTTAAGTTTTTGAAAAGTTTCACAATCTCATGAATTATTTATATTGCACATAGTAATTAGGTGATTGCTTTCAAGTTTGTGTCATCATCCCATCCTTGAAGAGGTGAAGCTTATTGATATGTTCAATTATTAATCCTATGTTATGTATCAATATCCTCTTTTGATTCCACTTTTTCTCTTATTCATTCTCAATATTTCTTCCAAATAAATAAAAAATATTGTCTTCTAATAGAGTAATATTATACTCTACTAGGATAGTCCTTCTGGCCATATGAGGTTAAGTAGTGCTACATGTAGATAATTTAAGCTGACATTTTCTAGTATTAATTTTGATCCTATGACTTCAAATTTATCAATTGACTCAAAAACTTATTCTTTATTTCATAGAAACATCATTATTTAGTAACCATCCTCACAACATCAACAACAATCCCCTCCATGAGACCATTACATAGAATGGATGTGATTACAAGCATTGGTTCTTTTTCATATAGCCCTTAGAGGGAAATGCCACAAGATTTAATATTTTCAATACATATATCAAGATGGTTATGAGGGTTTTTGGAATTGAGGAGGAAGCTAAAATGAAGATTTATTTTGTCTCTAGAAGCATTACAGTGTTTTCAGCTTTAATATATCAGAAGATATCTCTCAAAAGCTTAATCAAGTTCCTAATCTTATTTGGCTACTACCTAACTCCTACATGGACATGTAAAAACATTCCTATGGAGGAAAGCATTTCATTAATGGAAATTTTATGATACCACTATTGTCACACAAATGGAGGAATAATTTTAGATATATGTTTAGTGTAAATCAACTTGTTTTAAATTTGTACAAGGTGAGCTTTAAAATATTATGAGAAAACAAGTTAGTTAAATAAAACTAACTCATGGACACAACCAACCCATCAACAAACAATAAACTAAAACTAAATAAAACAATATATATATATATATATATATATATTGGATCATAAATTAATCCAACTCTTTGTGCTATAAAGTACCCAAAATTCATACCATTCCCAGTGTTGGATCATCAATAATCCATGTTCTAGATTCATTGTGTGAAATCCTTTTGCCAATTTTACATAATGGGTAAAATTATCTAGATTGATCCCTGATCAAAACCACCATACTAGGATAAGATTTGATTATATCATGCTTATATCTACCCTACTAGGGTAAATTCACTATGCCAATTATTGAAACTATCATGTTATAGAAAATCATTATTTAGACTAGTAGACCATATCATTCTATTATTTTTGAGGATCTTCTCAATGCAGCTATTTGTCTGATGCTCCATGGATCATCAACCAACCACTAGGGCATCATCCTATTATTTTTGGCTAATAATAACCAATGGTTATCAACATGTCACTATTCCATGATTAAAATTTTCAACATAGTGACATTTATGTTTTTTGAAAATATGTTACCCTATTTGTGTCTTGAAATTATTACTCAAATATGGGTAAAATATAGACACTCTTTTTTTTCAATTCCATGTCTAAATATAATTCAAAGACATTTCTAACAAACAATGCATAATTAAGCCTAGAAATCACCTAAACATCCCAAACTCATTCATACATTGGACATAAGTGCCTATAATTATGTCAAAAATTGCGTATTTGGGTTATTACCATATATTCAATATTAACCTTTCATTAATTCATCCCTATTCATCATGTGACCAAATAAACTGAAATTTTTGACCAATTAAGCAGGGCATATATTCGAACTCTTGAAATGACTAAAAGACTAAGAAAAATTAATTAACCATGAAACTAAAATTAATTCTTAAGTAAAAATTTGATGTGGAATTACTGAATATGTAATTTATAAGAAGGAAATTTCAAAATATATTAGGTCATGATGATGTCATCATCTTCAAAGTCAAGAATTATAAAATATCAAAGTAAATTCTATAAAAATAAAAAATGTTGAGCCATGCCTCCATAGATGCATAATTAAGACCATCATTAATTGTATTTGGACTCATTCACAATACTAAGTGCATGTTTTCTCTCACACTGATTGAAATATGGAGTCACTTTAGCAAGGTAAATGGTGTTTTTATATTTCATTAGTATATTTATATGGTTTTTTTCGTTATTGACCCTAGTAATTTGGCTTAGAATTCCATCCATCATTGATTGTTTTTGTTTAATACACTAACAAGAGAAACTAGCATCGTCTTCACAATCCTACATTACACAAATTTTTAGTGAAGCATACATAATATCAGTCTTAACTTAATATTAATACCAAGAATTTAAATACAAAAATATAGAGAGTGACAATGAATGAATACACTTAATTGAGTATGTAAACCATTGTGCCTTTTTTGGTCAAAGCACTAGTGGCTTTTAAATGTCATGCATTTGTATTAACATTGAATAGCATGGATTGGACATTCAATGAACCAATCATCATCTATAAGTATATGTTCTCAAGAACATAAATGTGCTTGACTCCACCATAATCATCCTAGAGTAGTGGAGTAATTTATGATTCCTATATGTGTGTGTGTAAAAACTAATATAGATATTAGTGCAAAAATTGGTGTAGATATCAGTGTAGATACTATGTCAAAAGTAAGACATCTAGTAAAGATGGAATGAAGTTAAATTATGGTGTAAAACTTGTGAAAACCTAATGCAAATACTAAGTATAATCTAAGTCTAGTGTATACAATGTGGAGAATGACATGAATTGCCATTCTCTCTATGAAAGTGGTGTAAGAACTAGTGCAATGATGAATTGATGTGCCACACAAATGCCACCAAATGACATCTCGTGTATATAGATTTTGAGATTGAGTAAAAAAAAATATGATTTTGATTAAAACTTAAGTGCCACCTTAGAACAGCATGTCATGCATGATTTCCCCAAAATTGAAAAAATATGAGACAAATTTGTGTAATTTTAATTAATTCTAAAATTAAGACTATGAAACTATGGAATATTGATTCGAGTAAATTAAGTTTCTAAGAAATTCTATAAATTATATTTTTTATGCATCTAGATAATAGTGTTGGGAAGGAAGTTAGAGCAATGATGTCTTGTCTAATGTAGCACTCCTATCAAAATTGAATTAATGTGTGTTTTCAAAGCCTAAAACTATTTCAACTGTGTAACCACTATTATATCATGTCTATGTACTGATGTGGGAATTATAGTCTCTAATATAAATATTTATAAATTCCCCCTAATTTGAAGTGAGTTGTTGAGCCTATTTAAGAACTTCACTTGAAATAAAACATTATGCAATAGGTTGTTATGATGTAAAATTGTAAATCTAAGAAAATATTAACATCATGGAAAATCATGGCATAAATATGTAAGAAAAATGAGCATATAAATAATGTAATATACATGTCAAAATAAGCATTTAAAACAAGTGTGTCTAAATAGATGTGATAATGAAGCATGCAAATAATTGAACAACTAGGTATATAACATTTAATGAAAATAAGTAAGGGGGAATGCATGATGTGCATCATGGCATCCAAATTTGAGAAAAGTATCATTTCCATGATGCACATAATCAAAGAGAACACACATAACACATAAAATAGGTAATAAAAGGCTAGCTATCCAAAATCAATGTAGATGTTCAAATTTCACTTACTCAATGGAAGAAAAATATAAAGTCATGTTCAAATTCCCTCACACACATACAAGGAAACAAAGGAGGCTTTAAGCCACATATAAGGACATGTTCAAATATCTACATATGCAAATAGAAAATACACAAAAATAAATTTCAAAATGTCATCACATGCATACAATAAAAGATATAAAGGATTAAAGCCACTTGTAAATGACATATTCAAATATCCTCAAAACAAGTAGAGAAGTGCATACAAGGTATGAATATAGGATAAGTAATATAAAAGACATATATGATTATATATTCTGATCAACAATAGATAAGTTGTATATAATAAATATTTAGTTACTGAGATAAGAAATAATATATCACAATGTTAGTTAGTGAGAAATATCATAAGATAAAATACAATGTAAAGTACTAAGCATGTGAGTAAGATAAGGTGTGAAAATGAGGGTAAAACTTGTGTATACCATGCCCCCAATAAGATAGCTATTGAATGTAAATGTCTTAAGAATCCTATGTTAAGTCAAGAACTAAGTAGTGATAGTATGAGCTCATCAAGACAATATTGTGATGGACACTAGAGAAGTGTTTTATTTTCCTCCACAATTCTCATGTCTAAATGTCATTTTGAATGTTTAGTAGTGAAAATACATGCTATGAAAAATGTGACTAATATTATATGTAATTTATAGTCAATCATGTAAACTTTATGAATAATATATGATATAATACTGACTAAAATGTAGAGAATAATTTTCATGAATGAACAAATATATGTCAAATGAAACTTAAGAATGTACAAGTCTCAAATTTTTATACTTCATGAGAATATTTTATTGAATTTTTTTCTTGAAATGATTTTAAAGGATTATCTATTAGGGAAGAATTATACTAATAAATGACTCCCTTAAGAGTATTACCTTCAATAGATTCTACATTAAACAAGGGAATGGTGATATCTTATAGATGAAGAGTATCATTCAACTATATATAATATTTATGATTACCATATTCATATTCTATATAATTAGTATCATCAAGATCATACCAATATGGATTTTTACAATCATCGTCTAGATTATAAAATTGTAAAATTACACTCTTATCTTTATTTTTATGTACATATGAATAAAGAACTACCTCATAATATGGTATTAACCTTTCTAATTTTTCCTTTGTAATGTGTACTATGTCATGTGCCTTTATTGATATGCCATGAATTATATTTATTTCTATGTTATCTAAAATAATACATTATGTTTGTTATTCTTTATTTCAAGAAACTCTATATAGTTTTTAAAGTGTGTTCATGTGAAAATGTAACAGAGTTATCATCTTCAACCATTGTTTCCCATATATTTAATTATCCATGAAATTCATAATTCACCATTATATTTTTCCAAACTAGGACATATGTGAAATAACACTAAACATGTTTTTGGATGAACTATGAAAGGTAACTTAATAGATCCAATAAATGATTTGGATAAATTGATCTTACCCAAATTTTGCTTATCATATCTATGAAAATGAAAGAATGGCATCTTAAAAAAAATTATTTCAATAGTCTTGTTGATCATAACATTGGTGCATTATTCGCCATCTATGAGGGGATTAAGAATCAAAGGTTCTATGAAAGATAAGATATTTTTAGTTGACTCCTTTGGAACCACATTTGAAATTGTATCTTTTTTAGGTATACATTATGAACTACCTTCCATCTATGAGGGGATTAAGAATCAAAGGTTGTATGAAAAATGAGATATTTTTAGTTGAATCCTTTGCAACCATACTTTAAATTGTATTTTTTGTAGGTATTTCATGTTTTGGAGACTCTTTTATGAGGAAGCCTCATTAAATAATGTTTTTTTGCTTATCTTAAATTTTATTGGAAAAATTATCTTTTTATAATGCCACTTTTTCTTGTTGTAATATTTGATTTACAAATTAATTCCTTTGTAATTTCTATTTTTTATCTTGTTCCTTTTGTGATCTTTATTTCTCAAACTTATCTTTTTGAGACTTTTCTTTTTCTAATTTGTCCTTCAGTAACCACTTTTATACTAAGTTTATTTTTTTCATTCTCTAGCTTTTCTCTTGTTCCACTATGGTTTGTTTGATTGATGTATCACTTATAGGATCATCACTATAAATTATCTTTTGTATTTTATTTATCAATTCCAAACAATGATCTATATGGTGTCCATGCATTGCATGATATTCATAATATTATTTCGATCTTATTAGAGGATGTAGAGGATGTAGCTTGATAAACTTACTTTCAATTGTTACCCCTAGAAGATCACTTGAAATTTTATTATATATTTGTTTATTTTTTGAATTATTTATTGTATATTTATTCAATTGTAATTTATGATTTAGATATGAAATTTTTTTAGGCACAACTATGATATATGAAGATGTAAATCATGATTAATGCTAGCATTTTCTTGAGACTTGGCACATGTGATTTTAATTTATAATAACATGATCTTTAAATGAAAAAACTTATTTTGACTTCATAAATTTATTATTAACATAACCATACTAATTATTTGATCCTATAGAGTCTCACAAAATTAGACCTTAGGTGTTTCAAATTGAACATGTAGGCACACACCCTAAAGATGAGATGTGGGGGTGAGGGGATTGAGGAAGCATAAGTGTCTTAGATTAATTCTTTAATATAGGATGGGTTGGCTCAACTCTTGGATGAGTGATCAAATTGACCTAGTAAGATGTAAAATACCTATCATGCTATTAGAGGTTAGGAGGATGAAGAGATTATTTATTATGTATAAAATATGACGCTAAAACTTGGAATATTGGTGATAAAACATAATACATCAGATATGGAAATACTATAAATAAATAGAAATAGGAAAAATAAGGTTACAAATCATAGTAATTCATGTGGTTAGGGTTTAGAAATATTTAAATAAGAGATATGTTTGATCAAATTTGGGATTTGTGTAAAAACCATAGATGACAATATTACTATGAAAAATCAAGATAATAATACAACAATGATAATTTTCATTGATTTGGAAATATTATATTATGGAAACTTACTAAAAATAAAAAAACATGAGGAGAAAATAAATACTTAGCTATAAACTATGCAACTATAAGCATTCAATATCTGAAACTTGCTTTTTAGATAGGAATGGTGACTATAACCTAGAACATGATATGGGCCTAGAAAAAATCATTGGGAAGAGAAAACTAGATGAGTAAAACTCATATCCAACCTAAGTCACTCCCATCCACTTGTTATGATGGATTAAATGTTTTTTAGTTCTATGTACCTATTTTTGAAGACCATGCGTCTAGTGATAGATAAGTACCTTTCCTCTTGGATCAATAGTAAATGTTGACAACCTTATTTCATTATGGAATGAAAAATTTAATGAGGAATCCAATGCCTTGACCCTTAGAATTGATACCTGATTCTTATTTGTTGAATTTCTAACATCATTGGCATGATGTTTAATGAGAACCAAGCAACTCCAAATAGGTTAACTATGTGCATCCAACTAGTCTCAATTTACTCATATGGATCCTCAACTATAACCTCTAATACTTGTTCAACAAGACATACCTATTTGATTCCCATGGTGGTCATAATAAGATTGGTCTTCTTCTTGGCTACAAGCTCTTCAAACTCATCAAGGAGGTCTACGTATTCTACCCAATTTTGGTCATTGTCTTCCATGGGAAACTCTTTTTTTGCCTTCTCAAACACTTGATCCTCAACGTGGAAAGATCTTGAATGGTTTTAATTTTTAGATGGTAATCATCTTTGTCTTATATATCATATAGAACCATTACTTATGCAATCTTCACTTCTAGATGCATGAGGTCATCAAGCTAGGGTTCTCTCACATCAAGAGTAGCCTTCACATTATGCTTTGACATCTCTAGAGTAACATTTCCTTCCTAAAGTTTCAAAACATTAATGGAATCATCAAATTAAGGTTAAAAATTATTTACTATCCCATTATCTAAGTCTTCCATTTCAAATTCATTGATCTCACTCATGAAATCATTGTACAACTGCTGCCAATATTCATCTTCTTCAAGAATTTTCTCTACCTCAGTAATGGTTCTATGTGAGTTATCTTCATAGCTACCTTTAAAATAAAGATGAGCCTATAATTGATATATATCATCTACCATAATATCTTAAAGAAACTCTTAATTTTAGATAACTAATATATGATGAAGAGGTTCTTTAGAAATAACTTCTTGATGTACATCTTTGACTTCTTCTCGTTGGACCTCATCTCCAACATGTACTTGTTCCTAAAACTCATATTTTTTATCATAATGAAATAATTAATCATGAGATTACTTACCAAGTGGTGTTCTATTAATGATTTATTTTACTTGATCACTGAAGTCATTAATATTTTATATCTCCTTAGCTATATATTCTTGATTTACCTCACAAAGGAGAGGCTCTTTCTCAAAGAGTGGCATAGTTGACCCTTGAAAACATTCACAAAAATGAGATAGGTCTAAAGAGGTTACCATAGGTACCTAATTTTTATCTTGAGGATGATATTCTTGGATCACCTTCACCTCCACTCTCTATTCCTTTGCTTCTTGAATGGCTCTCCATGAAGGAAAGGATCTGGGCTTTGGAGGGGAAAGGAGTGGATGTTGAATGGTCTATTGTTTAACTTCAATAATCACCACTTCCTCATTCTTTTGCATACTTTTTTAGATGGATTTACAAGATGGAAATGACCTATATTATTGATGAGGGGAGTGTGTGGATTTAATGACTTTAGATTTTATTGACTGCATGATTTGGTTCTAAGATGGAAAAGATAGAGTCTCATATTTACACTTTTAATTCTGGTTCTCCTTCTCTTTCCTTGTCTTCAACTCCAACTCTTTGATTTACCTCACTATATACTCTTAGAATAGGTGCTCTTTAAGGTGTTTAGTGGCTTCATAATATCAAACACAAGAGGATTCTACCTCACTTTGTCCACCACCTGATTTTACCACTTGATTCTAGATTAGAAAGTTAAATAACCTTTCAAGGGGTTCCTAAGGAAGAATAGGGTCTTGGATCTCAACAACGAGCTATTCAATAGTTATCCCCTTCTTTATTTAACAATTCTCGTGGATAGATTTCCAAGAAGGGAAGGTCTAATGAATACATGAAAAACAAGGAATGACCTCTTGGGGAAGGATGGGTGGCCCATATGAGGGCTAAGGTGGTGTATATGAAGACACATAAGGTTGGTGAGGTTGGATGTATTGTTCCTCAAGAGTTTTTAGCTTATTATCAATGAATTGAATTTAACCACTCACATCCATCATCTCACTTGTGAGATTTTTCTAATTTTCACTCTTAATAAGTGCCCATTCTCCTTTCACTTATTATAATGACTCTCTGACATGATGGATCTAGTGAGTAGGGACATCTTGACCTCAATAATTTTTGGAGTATAACTTTAATACATGATCTTGAAGGATTACTAAAGTATTATTAAGTGTTGGTATGGATGGCTCATGATAGGGCTGATAAGAAAAAACATAATGATGGGATTGTTATTCATATGGAGGATTAGGTTAATACTCTTGCATGTATGACTAATATAGGTCCTCATATTATTGGTGAGGATCATGAGGAAGGTAAAATACATTACCTTGATAATAAATATCATGAGAATGATATTGGGACTACTAATAAGGAGGTGGATAATATAGATATTCACCATATTTTTTCATATTAGCCTCATATGCTGAATGAAATAAGAGAATTGACTAAAATATACAATGTGACATACTGAGTCTACTCATAACTAGAAGCTTTGGTTTGGAGTTAACATTTGTGCTTACTTGCTTTCTTCCAAAAGCTAATCAAAGGAAATACACACCAAAATCTTACCATTCTTTTGGACTTATATGCCACTGGGCATGCCAAAACTATTGAAGGTATAGATTTCACCCTAGCTAAAAGTAGAAGTGTTTAGTTTCTACTTCCAATTCTAGCTCAACATGAGACTAACCCCAGGTTGTAGGTGTTTTCCTCCAAAAGTAGCAGTCATTTTTGGGACAACATATGAACTATTTTTGGTCTTACAGACCAAAATTGTCTCTTCCATTTCTAAAATTTGTCCTAGACACTCAAATTCTTCATTTTTCATATTTCTCAAAAAATCTACTGACTCTACAGGTCAAATTCAATGGGTTTTACATGTTGATTTCTATGGACTTTGTATCTTTAGATTCTACAGGTAGTTTTATTTATATAGGTTCAAAGGCTTCTATAGGTAGTTTTAGTCAAAAGAATTGATTTTCAATACTTGGTCATTTTTTGGGATTGGTTCAAAGCTTTGCTTCAATTGAAAATCTTCATCAGCAAGCATCTGAGTGCAAAAAGAGACTTAAACCATTGAATCATTAAACTATTAAACCACTTTGGTTCAAAGGTTTGATGGGTTCAAGGTACAATGGCATGTCTAACCAAAGGAACATTTCAAATGACTCCATTCAACTCTTTATTTCATTTAGTTGGTTCATTCTTTTAGTTCATCCTTTGGTTCAACATCTACAGGTTCAACAGCAGGTTTAAAGATAATTTTCAAAGCTTTGTTTGAACTATTGAACCAAAACTTGGTTCAACATCTTGGTTCAATGATTGATTCAACCACTTAGCTCATTTAACAATTCATCAGCCTTTGCTTCAAAGGGGCTCAGTGTACTTCATTGAACCGTTGAACCAATTCAATTGATTGGTTCAAAGCCTTGGTTCAATCGATTGGTTCAACATCAAAGTTCTTGTTGGTTTAAAGGCAAGTTCATTATGGTTTTTTCAATGTTTAGTTCATCGGCTTGTTTCATTCATTGAACCATTGGCTTGAACCATTTTCTTTGGTTCAACCGATTGGTTCAAATGTCAAAGTTCATCCAATGGTTCATCACCAAATTTTAAAGGGGTAGTTCAATGCAAAAGGAAGCTTCCTGAAGGACAAGTGTCCTTGTGGAGGAGACTTAATCATTAAAAACACCATTCTGAAGGGTCATTTTCAAAAAATCTAAAAGAATTCTAAGTGGTAGTGGGGGGAAAATTCTGAAGACTTGTTCAAAGATTTGGCAAAACAAATAATTCCACAGAGATTTTACCCAGACTTTTGTCCACAGGAATTTTACCTGGACTTTTGTCCATAGGAATTTTACCCAAACTTTTGTCTACATGAATTTTACCTAGACTTTTATCTATGGAAATTTTACCCATACTTTTGTCCACGAGAATTTTACCCAGGGATTTGTCTGCAGGAACTGCCAATACAAAGGGTAGGTACCCTTGCGGGGGACTCTCAGCGGCCAAAGTAAAAGGCTATTCTGACTCGACATAGGTAATTTCTCAAGGCTTGAAAGGGCAAGTTCAATCTGGAAGGGCAAAGCCAAAAGCCAAAAGAAGACTAAGGGGTGATTCCCCTAAAGACGTCAAATTTAGGACAGTGAACTAGCCATTGAGAGCACATTAACAGGCATGTAAACGTCAATTTTAAAGCCCATGAAAGAGCCATTGATCCTTTAGATTTATAGACCTAAATGTATTCCCAGAATTCAAGACCAAAACTAGCTAAAAGTGAAGAAAGATAGAACAATGGATGAATCTAGGACTCGATTCAATTAACTAGAAAAGGAGGAACAATCAAGATAAGATCAGACCACTAGGTGGACATTGAAAGTTGTAATCTTTCAATGGCATGGCTTGTTCATCTACATTAAGAAGATAAAATGGTTAAAATACCCCAAAGTTCTAGCCTATCTTCCTAACAGTTCCCAACACATCATGATGTATTACTGTTCCTGAGTCCTTGAAATGGCTATATAAGTGACTTTCTTTCATTGTAAAAGTATATCCTATTTTTTGACAATTTGAATGAAACTCTACCCAAATTGAGAGGCATCATTAAGAATTTGTGCTTAGTTTGTTGATCATATTCTATTAATGGAATAAGAAATCAAGGGACTTTTTTAGACTTTGTGCTATGATATCTTTTCTGTTCCATTAATTTAACAAGTAGGATTAGTAAAATTAGACAGGTAGGTGTCTTGAAGAATCAACTGTGGAGAGACTTTGTGCCCCCATATCTGCCTTCAGTGTGTTTTATTTTCATTGATGTGTAATGGACTTTGAGAAGACTTTGTGCTCTCTTCATCCTTCATATATTACTCTTGAGCATTTCAAGTGCAGACTTTGTGTTGTGTCTCAATTTGTTGGTTACCATACCTTTAGTTATCTTCTGCTTTTATTTTTTGGAGTATTCTTATGGCTGGCTGAATAGTTATTCTAAAAGAAGATGAGTATTGTCTATCATTCCCTTGAGTTTTTCCTTTATTTTGTACACATGATCTCTAAAGAAATAGAGATGGATGTCTTGTCCTACCCATGAGTATTATTTTTTGCTTATACATATATATAACATATCCATAGGGAACCACCCCTTGATGAGAGGAGAGAGTAGTCTCCTTCTAAGGTAATAAACTTGCACATTTGGACAACTAATCTTTCTACTTTGGCTGATTAGACCTATTTTGTTTACCAATACGTTGATAGACAAAATATTCAACCAACAATTTTTGGTGACTCTGTTAGGGATATACCCATTATCTATTTATAACCTATTCATTCACCTCCATATCAACTAGGAAAGAATGCATAGTTTAAAGCCTCAAGCTTTAACTGAAGCAAGGTCAATTCTTTTCCACTTTTGTTTTACAATCTAGCAGATTCAAGGTATACACAAAGCCAAAGGGCTAAAGGTATCATTGATCCTATGTTCAAGCTAGTACAATAAAGTGATTTTGATCTATTTCCTTCACCATCTCATCTCCAACAAACCAAAAGCTTCCCTCCTACTAAAGTTAGATCTCCATTACCAAATAAAGTATCTACTTCTATTGGTGATAAAGCTACACCTATAATTACCCCTTTAAAATTTGTTATCCCTCCTTTTCAGAATCCTATAATGGCAGTTCAAGGCCCTTGGGGTAATGCTTTTGGTACTCTCAATCTTACTCCTCCTCTACATGAGCTTCCACGTAGTTCTAGGAAGAATTTCCCTAAATTATATGGTGATGAGAAAGTTCATCCTGATGAACACATTATAGCATTCAATATAGCTTGTGGAGTAATCAGAGTAAAATTTGAAGATGTAGCAGTCAGACTTTTTGTTGAAACATTACAAGGTGTTGTTGCAGATTAGTTTTACCATCTACAGGCTCGGTCTGTGACTGATTGTAATACTCTTAAAGCTAAGTTTGAAGCTAGATTCAAACCTACAAAAGATGCACATACAATTCTAGCTCAACTTACACAGATGAAAAAAAAGCCTCATGAGCCTATGAGAGACTTCATAGCTAAATTTGACAAATTAAGAAATAGAATACCTATAATTTCTAGACCTATAACTGAGAATCTCAAATGTTTTTCATTAATTCTCAGCTACTTGAAGTTAGTTTTCTCTTGAGACGTGTTGGTCAAATAGATTTCACTACAGCTCAACTTTTGCCCACTGAAGTAGAAGATGATCTCATCTTAGCAGAGAAAATAAGAAGGGATCCCAATAGAAATAGAGCTTCATCATCTTTTGAATTTGCATCTACAAGCACCACAGATCCAATGGTGCAAACATTATCAAATGAGTTACTTGCTCTTAAGAAGCAAATGGTTCAAGGAATGTCTTCTGCTCCTACATATAGGAGGACATTCCCAAATCAGTCATATTAGGGTAATGTTGCCAAAAACCAAGGGCAACAAAATCGCCTTCCTCCCCCATAAGGGAAACTTGCCCTAGAAGTTCCTCCAACCAATTCAACAATAGGATACCTTAAATTAGAATCAAAATTCTCTTATTATCCTAAATTAAATCAAGAAAATGATGTTGATATCATTGAAGACAGTCAAGAAGAATCAGCTGGCAAATCCCACATTGGTTTCTTGAATTACCAAGATGAACCTAGAAGCAAAGGAGAAGCTTCAGATGGATCATATGCAGTGTTTACCAAGTCTAAGAACCAATCAGTCCAACAAGCTGATAAAAAGAAGATAGAAGATCAACCATAGCCATCAATCACAATTGTCAAGCATGGGACAACTCTGCCTTTTCAATCAAAAGATTCAATCATTACTCAAAAGGTAAATACATCTTTTTTGCCTTCCCCTTCTACTTCTAATTCACAAACTAGCCCACCTCGCATCCCTCTAAAAACTCAGAAAGTTGAAGTACCTTTCTCTATACCTAGCTCGATTCAGCCATTTGACATAATTGATCATGTAAAAAAGACAAAAATATAGATGTCTAAATTTGAATACTTGCAGTCTAATCCAGGTCAACTGAACAAGTTGGTTCAATAGGTTAAAAATCAAACCATCCCAAGAAGACAAAAGGCTAAAAAATTAACTTTTGATTCTCTAATGAATAAGCCTATTCCAAATAATTTGGTCATTACTCCTCTAGCTGCTCTTAGAAAAATAGAACCCTTCTATGTTTCCCTATTAATCAATGGCCACAAGCTGAGTAACTATATAATAGACTCAGGCACCTCTGATAATGTCATGCCTTCTAAACTCACTGAGTCTGTTGGTCTCACATTTACCAAGACATTTGGGAGATGTTTTTCCATGGAGAAGAAACAAGTACCATTATTGGGGCAAATCAAAGATGCCTAATTTGCATTCGTAGCCTTTCCAGACGAGGATTAAAATGACTGTCTTAGTGGCTAATGTCTCGGCATCTTACATCATTTTGCTTGGATAGAATTTCTGCAAGGACATGGGAGGAGAACTAAACATGGATCTATCTAAGGCAAGGATCCCTGTTCAAGGCGTGATGAAGAGATTACTTTCTAAAAAGGAAGAAAAGTATGTAGTTACCAAGATGTCAGATCTTGAAGCTCAAATACTTTTTGAATCCATAGGTATGGGTAATTACTTTTTATATACAGATCATGAAGAAAGACCCTCCATCTCTAATGAGGGAAAATCTAAAGCAAAGTTAATGTCTAATCAGATTTGGACTCTAGAATTTGATGGTACCTATTCTTCTACTAGTTCAAGAGCTGGGATTGTCTTGATATCTCCTCAAGGAGATATGTTTCCTTCATCTTATAAATTACAATTTAGCAACACAAATAACATAGTTGATTATGAACCGTTGTTGCTGGGCATGAAGGCTGCTCAAGAAAGAGGCATCAAGTTTCTTCATGCTAAAGGGGATGCCAAATTAGTGGTCTGTCAAGTGAGAAATATATATCAGACCAAGAATGAGAGGTTACACCACTACCGTAACTTGGTTTGGGACCAAATTGAAAGCTTTGATGCTTTCAAAAAAAATTCCATTCTAAGAGAGGCTAATGGCAGAGTTGATGCACTTGATATTTCAAGAACTCTTTTAGTTCCTCATTCTAGTTTTAAAGAATATAAATATACCATTGAGTTGGTCTATAGACCAAGTGTTCCTAACAATGTTGAACATTGGCAAACATTCAATGATGATCATCAAATCATTACTTTCTTGGAATGAAAAGACAATTTTGAATAGCTATATTTTGAAGGTAGTGAATCTCATAAGTCTGAATATTTTTTTGAATTTAGTCTAGATATAAATGAAGAATTCCTACAGCTAAAAGGAAACAAAATTCCCAAAGGCCTATTTTCTCTTAAGAAGTTATTTGACAAGCATGATAGATTCATCAAACAATAGCAAACAAATTCAAATTTATCTCAGGAATCTAACCAAGTAAATCTGACCAACAAAGAAAATCCCAAGATTGTCAACATTGGTAAGTGTTGCACCCCTGAAGAAAGATTCAAATTCACCTCTTTGCTTCATCAATACATTGATGTCTTGGCATATTCATATGAAGACCTGAAGTCTCTTAGACCTGATAAAATCTGACATCACATTCCTCTCAAGGCTAATTCAACACCCTACAAGCAGAAATCCAGACAATACAATCTTAAAATTTTAGGTACAATTATGTTTGAGATACAAAAAATGTTAAATGCTAGAATTATTTTCCCAATCCATCATTCTACATGGATTGAAAACATAGTACCTATAAGGAAGAAAAATGGCAAAATCTGCATTTGTGTAGATTTCCAAAATCTAAATTAGTCATCTTTGAAAGATAATTACCCTTTACCAATCATGGACCAAGTGCTTCAAGCAGTAACAAGATAAGAAATGTTATCAATGTTGGATGGCTTCTCAGGTTATAATCAAGTTGAAGTTACTGAAGCTGACCAACACAAGATTGCATTCACTACATCTTAGGGTACATTTACATATAAAATAATGCCTTTTGGCTTAATAAATGCTGGTGATACATTTTAGAGAGCTATGGACATGGCTTCCAAAGATGAAGTTGGCAAATTCATAGTGGTATATCTTGATGACTTAACTATCTTTTCAAAGTGTTGATCTGATCATGTATGCCAGTTACAACAAGTGCTAGAGCACTGCCACCTGAATGGTATTTCTTTGAATCCTAAGAAGTCTATTTTTTGAGTGATGGAGGGAAAAATCCTTGGACACATTGTGTCCAAAGAAGGCATAAAGATTGACTCAAATAGAGTCAAATCTATTTAAGAACTAAATTTGCCTACAAGTAAAAATGTTGTTCACTCTTTCTTCAAAAAAGTGATTTTTTTATAGAGACTCATTCCTGAATTTGCTGAGAAGACAATACATATTGTGAACATGATAAAAGGGAAGACCACCTTCATCTAGACAAAAGAAGGTAAATCAGCATTTCAAGACATCAAGACTGCCATTGCTCATGTCCCTACCTTGGTTTGTCCAGATTACCATAGAAATTTTATTATATACAACTATGCTTCTGAGCACACTCTTTTAGTGATTCTTGTTCAACAAGACAAGGAAGGTATGGAATCATCCATCTCTTTCATGAGTTGCCCTCTCAAAACCCATGAAATGATGTATTCAAATATAGAGAAGCATGCCTATGCCTTGGTAAAAGCAGTCAAACATTTTCGCTTCTATATTTTGAATTCACATACTACAGCCTTAGTTTCTGACACTACAATCAATTCTATATTAACTCAAAAAGAGTTTGGCACAAAAAGAGGTAATTGGATTAAAAATATTAAAGAATTTGATCAAGATATCAAGCTAACAAAACTAGTTAGAGGTAAAGGCCTTTGCCAATTAATGACTGACAATAAGCTAGAAGATACATAGTGTGAAAAAGCTAACATAGACGATACACCAACAGTCCTTTCTATCTCCACTATCAATTAGTGGTATTCAAGTATTGCTCATTTTCTGACTTATGGTGAATGCCTGCCCATTTGTCTTACAAAGAAAGGAGGACTATCAGTTAAAAGCTACCAATTTTGTCCTTTGGGATAATGGCCTATATAAGAGAAACATAGATGGAGTATTTCTTTGCTGTGTAGACAAAAAATAGCAGACCGAGCTTTTAAAATCTTTCCATAATCTGGCTTGTGGAGGATTTTTTTTGCCCCTATGATTTCTCACAAAGTTCTGTGAGCTAGGTATTGCTAGCCAACTCTTTTTTAAGATGCACATAAGTGGGTGAGGAAATGTAAACTTTGCCAACAATTTATTGGAAGACCCAAGTTGGCTGCCCTACCTCTCAAACTAGTAATCATAGAGGAACCTTTCCAAAAATGGGGACTTGATTTTATTAAGAAAATAAACCCATCTTCATGTGTTGGACATGATTATGTCCTTACAGCAACTAATTATTTCACCAAGTGGGTAGAAGCAATCCCAACTAAGCATGCTACTTCAGAAGTTGTGTGCAACTTCCTCAAATAAAATATCATTTCCAGGGTTGGAGTTCCACTCAAAATTGTTATTGATAATGTAACTTATTTCACTTCTCAAGAAATTATGCAATTCTATTTTTATTATGGAATTACGCTTTCTCATTCTTATGATTATTTTCCACAAAGGAATGGACAAGCTGAGTCTAGTAATAAAAATTTCGTAACTATTATCAAAAAGCTAGCAGATGATAATCAAAGGACATGGCACAAAGCATTGGTTGATGCTCTATGGGCAAACAGGATCATGCCAAAGAGGGAAATTGATATGTCCCATTTTCAACTTCTTTACGACATTAATGCTGAGATACCAATCACTTTAGAGTTACCAGCCTTGAAATTGGTGAGGCCATTGAAGATCAGACATATGAGAGTTATCTTGACAAAAGAATCATGTACCTAACTCAGCTAGAGGAACAAAGAACCATGGTGGTGGACAAAATTTCTGCTCATCAAAGTCTGGTAAAGAAACTCTTTGATCAAAAGGCCAGAAATCATGATTTCTAGATTGGGGATCAAGTCCTGCTGTGGGACAAAAGAAGAGAACCAAAGGGGATGCATGGAAAATTTGACTCCCTTTAGAGAGGCCCATTCATAATTCATTAGCACATGCGTGAAAATAAATTTTTATTGAAACATCAAGATGGCACACTCTTATGTCTACCCCACAATGGGCAACATCTGAAACACTTCAACTCTTGAAGTATCAGATCATTGCCTCTGTATATATGTATATTTATACAGTTTTAAATTATATCATGTTTTGTTTGTTTCTATTTTTTATGCCTTTCATTTATGTATAATATGACTTTAAAGCCTAATGGTAAACATGAATACACTGGAGATTTTGAATTCTACTCCTTTCAATTCATTTTGCAATTGACAGTAGTTTCCCAACTGGAGCCAGTTGTTGTCCTCCAAAAGTAGCTGTCATTTTTGGGACAACATTTGAACTATTTTGGTCTTATAGACCAAAATTGTCTCTTCCATTTCCAAAATTTGTCCTAGAGATTCAAATTCTTCATTTTTCATATTTTTTAGAAAATCTACTAACTCTACAAGTCAAATTTAATGGGTTTCAGATCCTGATTTCTATGGACTTTGTATCTTTAGATTCTACAGGGAGTTTCATTTATATAGGTTCAAAGGCTTCTATAGGTAGTTTCAGTCAAAATAATTGATTTTCAATACTTGGTCATTTTCTAGGATTGTTTTAGAGCTTTGCTTCAATTGAAAATCTTCATCAGCAAGAATCTGAGTGCAAAAAGAGACTTGAACCATTGAATCGTTGAACCATTAAACCACTTTGGTTCAAAGTTTCGATGGGTTCAAGGTTCAATGGCATGTTTAACCAAAGGAACATTTCAAATGACTCCATTCAACTCTTTATTTCATTTAATTGGTTCATTCTTTTAGTTCATCCTTTGGTTTAATGTCTACAGGTTCAACTAAAGGAATAATTCAAATGACTTAGTTCAACTCTTTATTTCATTCAGTTGGTTCATTCTTTTAGTTCATATTTTGCTTCAACGTCTATAGGTTCAACAACAGGTTCAAAGACATTTTTCAAAGCTTTGTTTGAACCATTGAACTAAAACTTGGTTCAACAATTGGTTCAACCACTTGGTTTATTGAATGGTTCATCGGCCTTTGTTTCGAAGGGGATCGGCATGCTTCGTTGAACTGTTGAACCGGTTCAATAGATTGGTTCAAAGCCTTGGTTCAATCAATTGGTTCAACCTCAAAGTTCTTGTTGGTTCGAAGGCAAGTTCATTATTTTTGTTTCAATGTTTAGTTCATCAGCTTGTTTCATTCATTGAACCATTGGCTTGAACCATTTTTTTTTGGTTCAACCGATTGGTTCAAACGTCAAAGTTCATCCAATGTTTCATTGCCAAAGTTCAAAGGGGTGTTTCAATGCAAAAGGAAGCTTCTTGAAGGACAAGTGTCCTTGTGGAGGATAATTAATCAATAAAAACACCTTTTAAAGGGTCATTTTCAAAAAATACAAAAGAATTCTAAGTGGTAATGGGGGGAAACTCTGAAGACTTGTTCAAAGATTTGGCAAAACAAATAATTCTATAGAAATTTTACCCAGACTTTTGTCTGCGAGAATTTTACCCAAAGTTTTGTCCACGAGAATTTTACTCAGACTTTTGTCCATGAGAATTTTACCTAGGCTTTTGTCCATGGAAATTTTACCCAAACTTTTGTCTACAGGAATTTTACCTAGGGATTTGTCTGTGGGAACTGCCAAGACAAAGGGCTGCTGAAGGATTCTAAAGGGTAGGTACCCTTGGGGGGGACTCTCAGCAGCCAAAGTAAAAGGCTATTCTAACTCGACATAGGTCATTTATCAAGGCTTAAAAGGGCAAGTCCAATCTGGAAGGGAAAATCCAAGAGCTAAAAGAAGACCAAGGGGTGATGCCCCCAAAGACATCAAATTTAGGACATTGAACTAGCCATTGAGAGCACATTGACGGGCATGTAAACGTTGATTTTCAAGCCCATGAAATAGCCATTGATCATTTGGATTTATAGACCCAAATGTATTCCTAGAATTCAAGACTAAAACCAGCTGAAAGTGAGGAAAGATAAAACAATGAATGAATCCAGGACTCGATTCAATTAACCAAAAAAGGAGGAATGATGAAGACAAGATCAGACCGCCAGGTGGACATTAAGAGTTGTAATCTTTTAATGGCATGGCTTGTTCATCTACATTGAGAAGATAAAATGGTTAAAATACCCAAAAGTTCTAGCCTATCTTCCTAATAGTTCCCAACACATCATGATGTATTATTGTTCTCGAGTCCTTGAAATGGCTATATAAGGGACTTTCTTTCATTGTAAAAGTATATCCTTTTTTTTGACAATCTGAATGAAACTCTACCCAAATTGAGAGGCATCATTGAGACTTTGTGCTCAGTTTGTTGATCATATTCTATTAATGGAATAAGAAAGTAAGGGACATTTTTAGACTTTGTGCTGTGATATCTTTTATGTTCCATTAATTTAACAAGCAAGATTAGTAAAATTAGTCAAGAAGGTGTCTTGAAGAATAAACTATGGAGAGACTTTGTGCCCCCATAGCTTCCTTCAGTGTGTTTTCTTTTCATTGCTGTGTAAAGGACTTTGAGAAGACTTTGTGCTCTCTTCATCCTTCATATATTGCTCTTGAGCATTTCAAGTGCAAACTTTGTGTTGTGTCTTGATTTTTTGGTTACCATACCTTTAGTTATATTCTACTTTTACTTCTAGAGTATTCTTGTGGCTGGCTGAATAGTTCTTCTAAAAGAAGAGGAGTACTATCTATCATTCCCTTGAGTTTTTCCTTTGTTTTGTACACATCATCTCTAAAGAAATAGAGATGGATGTCTTGTCCTACCCATGAGTATTATTTTCTACTTATACATATATATAACATATCCACAGGGAACCTCCCCTTGATGAGAGGAGAGAGCAGTCTCCTTTTGATGTAATAAACTTGCACATTTGGACAACTAATCTTTCTACTTTGGCTGATTAGACCTATTTTGTTTACCAGTATGCTGATAGACAAAATATTTAACCAACAGTAGGTATCCTATAATGGGGTCACACATCTAGAATTTATAATGAGGCTACCTCCTCAAATGAATCATTTTAGCTCATTTCCAATACTAAAACCTACTAATGACAAGGAAAATTAGAGATAGAGAGATAACTTGAAAAGGAAACATAAGATAACAATGCTAATGCACCTAAATTATTGTTGATTCATTCCATTTGAGATCCTTTTTAACACTAATGAAACAACTAAAAGACTAGATCTAGGACTCCAAGTATTTGTCATGCATCAGTGTTTCATACAAAGGTTCACCAAATGATCATAAGCTAAGGGAAGTGATGGAGAGGTCTAGTATATGACAATAAGTAGTCAAATTATCCACATGCCAGCCTTAATCAAAATATATATGAACACTAAACTTGACCTACATAACAAGATAAATTAGTAACTAGGTGAGATCATGTCTTGATAAAGGAGAAATTTATACCACATATATAAATCAAATTGACATATACACACTATTCAAAATAATGAAGACTAAAAATAGTCTTGTATTCATCTCAAGAGGTTACAAGGTCAATCTTGGTAGAGTTTAGTCATGCCCAAAATAGGGAATATGGCGATCATTTTTAGGCTCCAAAGCCTTTATATATAGCATAAAAGGAAAGAGAGAGATGACAACATCCATTAGAGAGTGGAGAAAGGATCCTAATCATCTAAAAACATGATGATAGTTTTTTGGTTCCTTTTAGATCCATCCCTTCTTCTAAAAAGCTAAGCCTTACTCGTTTTAATACTCCTCAAGCTCCTTACATTGGCTAAGAGATCTCACTAAAATTAAAAGGTTTGTTTAGCATGATGACAAAGTCTCTTTAAATGAAATCAATGGTCCAACTAATTCTTCAACAACCAGTTCACCACCTTAGGACCTTAAACCCAATTGACTTGCTTAGGAGGATAAAATATTCAAATATTGAAACTAAGATAACCATGCCATGAATGGTAGTTGGTAATTACTTTGTTGATGATAGACCCATGTTGATAGATGGGACCCTTTTTCATAACTATTCACATCTCCTCCATTTTCATACTTGGATCATAGGTCCATTCTCTAGATATAAAATATTGGTTTTACTATAGTTATCATATTTATGCAAACCTATATACTATATATCCCCTTTCATGATCCAAATAGGTCCAAATACACCCATTATATCTCTATAGGAATCAATAATATATATATATATATATATATATATATATATATATATATATATATATATATATATATATATGCATAGACCCTTCTTCAAAAGATGGTATACACAGTCATAGAATGAAACATACATGATCTAAATCTCAAAATAGAGGTCCATGTTTTGAGCCAATATTCGCCCCTTTATATTATTTATACCTAAATACATCATTGTTCGATTTTCATGGCATTAGATAAAACTTTATTGGTGGCAAGATGACCCTACAAAACCTTGTTCACTACCATAAAAAAATCATTCTCATTTTGATTCTTAACTCAACTTTATCCATAAAAAATGATTCAAACCAATAAATTTGTTCCTATATTTATCTAATTTCATTGGTCCAATGGAACCGTAATATCATATATTTACCCTTTGACACATCTCACACCATTGATCTTGTTTAGTATGAATGACCATGAGTGATTAATTTATTACTGGCTTGAACATGATCTTTCCACTTGTTAATCATGCATTGATATTAGGTTCCTTTTTATTTTTTGATGATTTATGCACTTATGCCACATGGTGGCCTCTCAATCTCCTTGACATTTTGACTCATCTCACACCATTGGATAAAGATCTATGATGCAATGCAAGCCATTAGATCTACTGACCCACTAAATGAAATCTAATGGCTACTTCATGAGTTAAAATTTGACATCTATGCTACTATAATTTGATGTCCATGTGACCATATTTTTCATTTGCATGAATATCAAATTTAAAATAAAAATGGTTTGTTTTATTCAATATTTATTTTGATTTTTGTGTGAATGTCTTACTCTATTGGTTTAACTTTGAAGCTTCATAACTATTGGAGAGTTGTCCATCATCAATTGTTGAAGACATAAATTTAAAGGTGGATGTGTTCTTAGGTGTTGTTATGTTATCTCAACATCTAGGGAGGTTTTAGCCTTCTTACAATGTGAAACTTGTTATATGTCTAGTTGTTATTGAAACTCAACGAAATAGTTGTTATAACACCTTATGGGATTGTAGTCTCGCTAAATAAGGGATGGTAGTTATTTGATCAGTTTTAGCTAGTCTAAATTGGTTCTTGTTATTATAAGATAGTATTCTAATTTTATGTTCTAGTGTGTTTTATTCTACAATAGGTTTTCCCATGTATGTCATGTGTTATGTGATTGATCTTGCATTACCTTTCTTGTTCATTACTATGAATGATGTGTATTACTCATGAATGTATGTATTGAATGATTAGGATCTTGAAGGAATTGAAATTGAAATTGGATAATCTGGGCTCACTAATTCACCACCTCTTAATTATTGTACCTCTAACAATTAGTGTTAGAGTAGGTCCTTTGTTAAAGGCTTGATAGCTTGAAGGTGATCCAAGGTATAATATGGGTAGTCATCAAGGAGGTTTATATACTAATCAAGTACTAATGTTTAATGGATCCAATGATTCTTTTTGGAGTGCAAGGATGTGGACATATAATAACTCCCTAGGGTTTGATGTATTGCAATCTATTGTGGATGATTATGTTGTTCCTACTACTCCTCTATCTAGTAATACAAACAAGAAGTGTTTGAGAATAATTCTAAGGCAATGAATGCCATTACTTGTGGCCTTACAGAGACTAAGTTCCCAAAGGTAATCCATTCTAAATATTCTAAATATATATGGTATAAAATACAAATCATTTATCAATGAGATTCAAAGGTCAAGCTTGCTAAGTTTTATAATCATAGAAGTCAATTTGAAAGTTTTAAGATGAAGGAATTAGATTTTGTGGCATATCTTTTATAGAGATTTGATGAGATTGTGAACATCATCAAAGGTCTTCGAGAGAACCTTGAAGAGGCTACTATATTTCAAAAGGCATTAAATTCCCTATCTCTCAAGTTTCATCCTAAAGTATCTGCTATAAAAGAAAGTCATGATCTTACTCAGCTGAATTTAAATGAATTGCATGGAATCCTTACTACCTATGAGATGAGGAAGAATGATGATATATCACTAAAGAAGGAAGTGGCATTAAAGATAGAAATGAAGCCTAATAAGAAGTTCCAAGGTAATAAACCCAAGGAGGATGAAATTTTTGATATTGATGAGGATGAAGTGATTGCTTTATTTACAAAGAAATTGAAAATAGGTTCAAGCAAGTATAAGGGTAAACTACCCTTCAAATGCTTCAATTATGGAAACATAGGAAATTTTTATAAAAAGTTACCTCATAAGGATGATGAAAAAGAACATTATGAATACCAAGATGAAGACCAAAAGACATAAAGCTCTAATAAGAGGAAGAAACGTTTTAGAAAGTTTTACAATAGGAAGAAGTTCTTCAAGAACAAGAAGAGGGGTTTTACACCAATAAAGACTATAGATTATTAGACAAGAGTGAAGACAGTGACTCAGAGTGTGATCATGAATATGATGGTCATGTTGAAGATGAAGCTATCTTCATGTATAAAGAAAGAAGTTTCTCACATCAAAAGGAGTCTACTTGGAGTGATTTAGATGATGATAAAGATGAGTTGAACTATGAGACTACATTAACAAATGCTCTTGAAGAATTAAATATTGAAATGGAGATTAATAAGAAGATGAAGTCTAAACTAAAAGACTATGATGAAAAAATGAATGAAGATACCAAAAAACCTGAAGATATAGTCAAGAATCTCAGTTGTCAATTGGAAATCCTATCTACAAGCCTGAAAGATAAAGAAGATAAATGTTCAAGGTATGTAATTGAAAATGAGTCATTAAACTCTAAGTTAGAGAAGACATCTATTAAGGTAAAGTCATTAATGAGATTTGATAATAAATTAGGTGATCTAGAAAATATTTTAAGTGGTCAAAAGCATGATAGTGATAGAATTGGTCTTGGATATAAAGAAAAACTAGATAATGTAACTCAAGACAAGATGAAGACTAATGTGAATAAAAAAAATCATACTTTGAACATAAATCATCAAACAAGGAAGGAAGGTGCTGATAGAATGAATAAAAATCAGATCAGACAAATAAATGCCATAAGGTATGCAAGTTTCAATCATTAGAAGGTGCTGATAGAATGAATAAAAATCAGATCAGACAAATAAATGACATAAGGTATGCAAGTTTCAATCATCAGTATTATACATGTAATCATTTTTGGTATAGAACTAGAGAATGAAAGAGACCTATTAGAAATGAGTTTTCATGAAACTATGATGGGGGTCATTAGTCGAAAGGTGTGAATGAAGTTAAGTTATTTGACTATTTTTATGTGGGACACTTTTCAAACCATTGTCCACATAAGATTAGACAAGGTGATTCCTCTTCAAAAAGAGGAGGTTGTTTCATTTATTATGACATATGACACATTGAAATTTTCTATCCAAACAAGGTAAGATAAATTATGTTTCTTTCAAGGAGTATGGTTCAGTACAACTATGAACAGAGAGATCACACTCCTAGATTCTATAAGTAAATGTCTACAAGTCATAATAGGTTTAGTCAGACTCCTAGAGTGCACAAAAAATTCAAGTCAACCCATAAAAGCCTAAGGTGGTAAGTATGAGTCATGATGAGACTACATGTCCAAGTAATCTATTCGTTATGGTCAAGAATGCTTTAGAAATTTAAGAGTGCCAAGGGCTCTCATTGTCTACTCATGTTGTCAATGAAGAAACCATGCTTAAGGAGAAGACCAAGGTATTAGTTGAGGTTATTTTTGAGGTAAGTATGGATCCACATAAATATCCTGCTATTATTGAACAAGTTTCATTCAAAGCTGTAAGGAATATTCTATAGAGGAAAGGTATGTCATAAATCTATGTAGTCTCCATGTATTATCAATCCATTCATAGAAGAGAAAGAGAGTGGTATAGAAAAGGAACCAATTGTCATATTTTAGACTAAGAAGAAGAAGAACAAGTGTACGAATTCTTATAGCTATAAGATGATTCTAGTGGTTACTGAAAAGATGTGGGCTACTCCTAGCTTCACTTTGTTTTAAAGCATTGTGGTATAGAGGATGTTTATGTCTATGCTTCTTAAGATACTCATTTAAGTAGAGAACCAAGTATTTTTGTGGTTTTATTCAAAATGTCTTAGAAGGATATATTTGAGTGTTTTTGGTTGGAATAGGGATGTCTCGATGGAAGATACATTGTGGTGATGTCATAAATGTATATGGTGAGTATGCAAGGTCAAATCAAAGTTTTTTAAATGGTAAAAGAGGATTGATGATTTTTCAAGATTATATTTTTGAATAGAAAGGAATTTTTACCTTATTATAGCATGATCTAGGTGGTTTTGTGCTATAATGGTATGTTGAAGCCAAATTGAATATTTTTGAGTGCTCTCAGTTCTCTTAGTTTTGGCTTAAGGGTAAGCAAGCCTAAAATGGGTTATAGGATGTATGGGTTCCCAAAGGTATGGAAGATCAAATATTGGTCAAGAAGGGTGTGATGGGTGTATTTAGGTGTGAATTGACTAGAAAGAGGTTTGTTGAATCTATTTTTTTTAGATTTTAGGGTTTTGGGCTCTACTATAAAAGTGGTTTGCCTTGTGAGTTGAGGTTTGAGGATTATTAATAGGATAAATGGGCTAAATGGGATCTCAAATCATTCTTCACAAAGATTCAAAGTGTGTTTCATCAATTTAGATAGGTATTTAAAATAGGTGTGCTTGAGTGGGAATTTGAGAGTGCTCCAGATATTAATTTTTGTCTTGATGGAGTGTCTACTAGAAGTTGTGGGCTCTCCAAGTTCTATGTAAGGCTACAAGGAGACTAGATAGGCCTAGTATGATGTTTTGATGTTTTTTTCTTAGTGTTTCCAAAAGAGAAAGATATTTATGTTTCAAGGAGATTTATAAGGTGGGTTGAGATCATGTGTCATGTTTGGTGAGTGGAATAAAGTTCTTTTGGTGGTCTTTAAGGTGGCTTGAAAGAAGAGGCTAGTAATTAGGTGTGGTGATTATTCATGGTGTATGGAGATCTAAAGATACTCAAGATGTGTAATTTGTTATAGATATTATGGGGAGTCCCTCTTAGATGTATCTTGGTGAGTTTCATTAGATTTTAGTACTTTTGTGTGTTATGTATTCATTTGTTGCAATGCTTGGTTGAAGAGAGTATTGTCATGGAGAAAGAGGAAGTTGTCAAGGAAGGAATAGGTAGGCTCAAGGTAAGATGGAGTTTATATCATATTTACAAGGTGGTCCTCTCCTATTGGTAGCCTTTTCATGTCCTTAGGATTATTTTGTGCCTACTTTTTCATTGTGTCAAAGGGGGAGAAAGTTTCTATTGTAAGAGTGCTTGAAGAAAGAGAAGGAAGATGAGATGAATAATGTTATATGATGGTTGTCAACATCAATGACAAAGAGGCATATTTTTGGAGAGTTTTAAATGATTTAATTTTGATTTCATAGAAGTGTCAAAGTGAGTGGATGATGTGCCTTGATAGTCTAAGTGATAATGACAGAGTTTGTGAAGTGTTTGTCTTAGTATGCTTGAAGGAGGCTTGGTTGATATTATGTTTTGTCATGGTTAGAGATGATGAGGGATGAATAGAGAGATTTTTTGCATTAGTGGAATTCACCCAATTCATCATTGGTTTCATTTAGACATTTTGGGTCTAATGGTAGAAAATATGAATAAGTAATTTGTTGATGTCATAATTTCAATATGTGGATGAGTTAGGGGAGTGGTCATATGGTTATGATCACATTAGTCCATAGTTACTATACACTAATTTTTATTCATGTGATGAAGCACATAAAAATATATGCATGTGCAAAGTTGGCCTTCCAAGCAGTTTTTGACATAGTTGGCTCTGTGGTAGAAGAAGTTTGACTGAGTAGATTTATTAGAGTTATATATTGAATGTGTGAAGGTTTCAATAGAATTTTGACACATGGTTGGATTATCCTATGTGAGGATATTATATGATCCAAATTTTAGATCATGCATCTAAGTTTAATAAAAGTTATTAAGGTTTAAAGTTGACCTTCTAGGTAGATAAGAAATTGTCCTCATACATAGTCATTTTTGCACAATAGTAAAGATGAGGACCAGATGAAAATATAAAAATTCACAATAAATCATAAAGTAAATGTATATAGTATAAATTAAGTTAAATGGGTCAATTTGTTTGATTCTTAAACTAATTAAATATCAATCTCCTTACAAAGGGATCAATAGAGCGTGTTCATTCCAAGATGTCTAGAAGCAGTGAGATAAGGACAAATGTTTGATGTTTAATGTTGAGCAAAGATAAAATTGAACTTATTCAAAGATATAATAGTGATAAAATGTTCATATATATGTAGATCAAAGGTGCATATTGAGTGTGATTATTTTAAGGTGTCCAATGCTTAACATAGATAAAGACTGAGCTACATACAAGAGCTCTATGGTGTGTGTTAATTCATTATTACAATATTGCAGAAGATGAGGTCAATTTTTCAAGGTTTAATGTGTGGTAGTGGTAAATTATTAGTTAAAGGTTGATATTTATTAAATAATATCAATGGTTCATGATTAATCTAAGTATAAGAGACATGAGATGATATAATAGTGTTCAATGGTTAACTGTGAATGTTTAATTTCAAATATTTAAATTTAACAAAGGAAAGACTGGTGTCTAGTTTAAGGGATATATATTTAAATATATGTAGAGTTTACTCATGCTGTAAAAATATAATTTTTAATGGACTCTATGGCACATCCATCAAATGTGATTACGAGGTCTAAAGTGTGTAAAATCAAATTTATGAAGGTTCAAAGCTAATTATGTGTTCGACTATGTTCTACAACTGACCTGAGAAGGATGTTTGAGCTTCTATTGATGATGTTTTGATGTACCATGATGATGTAGATATTATAGTGTTATATAATCAATGAGGATCATCTATATGTATTTTGGAGATGTGATCAATCTATCTTGAGTATGAATAATGCTTAAGAAGTTGAATGTGTGTTCATTTATAGGGTCCTTATGAACAAAGCTAGTGTTTGAGTTGATCAAGCTTGTACAAAAGAGTTAAATTATGAATGAAATAATTTTAAAATGACAAAGGGGTCATGTGAATAGGACCTATGCATTTTAAAGTGGTTTTATGTTTTTGTTTTACTTGATGAAGTGCTAAATGGGTGAATAAGTCTCCATAAAGGGATTAATTGAAAGGTGTAATTGCTTAAGAGTTAACCATAAATTCTATGACCAACCTATGAATATGGTATTGACCTATATATTGATGTGATATATTCCTTAAGAGGTAAGTTATGCCTATTGGTTGACCAAGATGGTGATGATCATGAATGATCTATAAATAGAGAAACCAAATGAGATGGTTTTTAGATGTGAGAGAGACTTGTATGTGGAATTTGCATTTTAGGGCATAGTATTGTGAAGTGAAGGAAAGGGTGGGTGATCTATGGACAATTTAAAAAGTAAAATAGATTGAGAATTATTTTTATGACCTGTAGTTCATTAGTAGAATATTTCTCTTTCAAATTGAGTATGATCAAATGTGAAAAGTGATAATAAGAGGTCCATCATTCGGTGTTGAAGACAATAGTTCAAAGCTGGATGTGTTCATAGGTATTTTTTTGGTATCTCAAAATCTAGGGGGTTTTAGCCTCCTTGCAAGGTGAAACTTGCTAAAGGTCTAGTTTTTATTGTAGCTCAGCTAGATAGGTATTGTATCACCTTGTGGGATTATAGTATCACTAAATAAGGGATCATGGGGCCTTGATCAGTTAAACATGGTCTAAATTTGTTATTTTTATTACAAGACAATAGTCCAGTTTCAAGTTATGGTGGTTTTTATTCCTCAAGAGGGTTTCCCATGTATGTCATTTGTTATGCTTTTAATCTTGCATTGTCTTTCTTTTTCATTGTTGTGAATGATGTGTCTACCTCATGAATGTATGTATTTAATGGTTAAGATATTGAAGGAATTAGAATTAAAATTAGATTACCTAGGCCCACTAATTCACCTACCCCTCCCAATGGTTGCACCTCTAATAATAACTTGAGACAAAAAGCTCACAAAGACATGAAACTTGTAGATCATATTCTTGGCATGAATAAATCCATGACACTATAATATTTTGGACCATTTGTATTTGTAAGTGAAGATAAATAAATGCACAAGTAAGATGTCTAGCTCATTTCCATGTGACATGCATGATGACCTAAGTCCTTTGACTTGACAAGCTGAACTTTGAAGGCCTAAATCTCAAGATAGAAGACTCATAAAGACATGAAACATGTAGAAAATGATCTTGGCACTAAGGCATTGGTTTCACATGATCTAATGGTCATGCAAGGATTTTTGACCATATTTTAAAATTGCATAAGTGAGCTGGTCCATTCTCTTTTGGAAGACATCCTAGTAATGGTTTGGTCCTTAAACTTGCACAAATTCATCCTTTGATAAATATTTTAAGGTTATAATGCATTACTAAGACTTGTGTAACTTGTTTCATTCTCTTTAATGTTTAGACACTATAAAACTATACTTGGATCCTCGTCTTTGTAAACTTAGACCTTGTAGACATATCCCTTGGAAAGTGACAACCTACAATTTAAGTGAAATTAAAGTACTTCAAAATATTTGAAAGTTACATGATCTCTTGGGTCCACTCATTCCATCTATAACATATATTTATCTACTCATCTATTAGTAACCTAATCCGTCTAGGCACAAGTTTGGTATGTGGGCCAAAAATGGACAACATGTATACTCTTGCCAACCTATAATATAACATGTAGTAGTCATATAGAGAATATATTCCACTTTTTGGGGCCATTGAATTTATATATATATATTAGTATGGAAAATAGGATAAGTGAACATCAGTCATCTTATCCATCAACTATCTATAGTATCTAAGCTCTCCTCTATGTATTCTATCTCATCATCCTACATTCTACCAACCATATGACATCAACTCATCTATACCCCTATATTTTCATCTACCAAAAGGTCACTTAATGGTTATATGATCCCATATGCAAACTTGGAGTAGTGTTTATGGGTTAATATTGCATCCACCTTGTTGAACACTTTTTAAATTTGATATTATAATTACATAAAAATAGTTTATACCCAAGAAAAAAAAACTATATTTGAAATCATGTCCCTGACCATGCCTCCCAAGCCCATGTGAAAGAACTACCCTTTCTTGACAAGTAGTAGAATGTCCCTAACAATAAACATGAAGATTAACACTACTTTGTAAAATATAATAGGTACATGACTATACTCCTACATAGCCACAACCCATAGTATGTCCATCACCAAATAAATTTAATCAATGTCAACATATCCACCCTTAACCATCTCAATCTCTAAGTGTTCAATCAAACCCTCTACTATTTAATGTATATCTCTCAGGGCAAGCCAATATAAATGGTGAAATCTAATCAAAACTTATAGGATATGCCATACATACTCTAAAGTTATTGTAACCTATCCCATCAATATCTAGAAGGTAGATGTATTCGACCCCCACCTTATATTAAGGCAGTGAGTAGTGCTCAATCCACTTGAATGGCTAGAATCCTTGCTATATTTAATAGAATAATAGTATAAAATAACCTTGACATCTCTCCTATCCACATGGCAGGTTGTCATATAATATATGATCATCACTCATGATTTATAATCACATACACTCGCTAATACAATCTATTTAAATTCATTCTGATCAATAATTTTTTAATAATGTTAATCATATTTCTACATTCTAATCACATCTCTTTCTCTAGAAGAATCATGTTATATAGTCCTATTTCATTTCAATGATCATTTATCCTCTATTTAATTTGTATTCATCTAATCAATTAGGATGGTTTCATCATTTCTATGATGAATTTGCCATTTAGTAGGCCTATTTCAAAATTTTACTGATGAGTTCAACATTGAATATCCTCAACACCATTTCAACATTTTCATGGTGATTTCAACAATAAGATGGACAATTTCAATGTTCCCTATTTAATTTCATTGATTGATTAACACATGATTTTCTTAATGTTTTCATCATTTTAATTGAAATTTCATCATTTAACCAAATAAATTCATCACTTAGATAGTAAGAATTCACTATTTGGTGAAAACACTATGTTCCATTATCACATTTAGTAATTTCACTATTTTTGTGGACCAAATCATAGATTTTATGGTCTATTTAATTGATATGTTGATAAATTCACTTTTGAGGATGAATTCAACAATTACATGGTCAAATTACCTAATTTGAAAATGGTGAATTCATCAGTTTGATAACTTTCACATACAATAAATGCAAAATGAACAACAAAAAATGTACTAACTAGTGGTCCTATCCCTCATGGTTTCCTATGCTCTTGAACATGGTCTGAAAGTGCCCTTGGTCATGGTTGATAAGACATTTTGTTGAGGTTAATCACAAAAAAAATATTACAAGTTTATTTTTAAATGGGAAGGTGAAAATGAATTGAACTTTTAGTCTAGGGTGAATCTATAGCCTTTTATTTCGAATATTTTCCCCTATTGCACTATTTTTTTCATTGGAGGTTCATTTGTAGCCTTGGGATCCATTTTTCTTCTTGTTTTTGCATTTCTCTATCATTTTTATCCTATTATATCATTTATGTGTTATTTTTCATCATTTTGAGGGTTTATCTAGTAGAATAATTGCTTAATCTCCCCTGAAGGAGGCATCCAATGCTTACCAAACATCACTTTGGTGCATATTTGAACCTATTTGCTAGTATTTTAGCAAAATTCGTCAAAACTAACATGTTTTAATTTGGTTCTATAATCATTTTTATGAAATTTTAATCTTTGAAAATTCATTTCTTTGTCTACATCTCACAACACCTTTTCAAACATGGTACAATGTAAATACTCCATTTCTATCATTCCCATGTCAAGTTACAAATTAAAACAACTTCTTACAATTTCATAAAATCTAGTCTGAAATCATTTAATCTAACATGTGTTCAAATTTGTTGAACCCTAATTTGGATAATATTATATCCTATTTGGGTAAAAGGGGCTAAGGATATATAAATGATAAGGCACAAGGGTGAGTATCAGATCTACCATAGGTCAATTAATGTGTAAAACTTAGATGCACTATATATTAAACTTAGATGTATTGTATGTTAAATTTATTAGGGAAATATAGTCTACTAATAAAAAATAAAATTATTATAGATATAAAAATGAAATAAAATAAACAACTTAATTATTTTTTATGCTAATATAGTGCTAGATCTAGTACAAGTAGGAAGAAGGTAAGAAAACAATTATGGATCAAACATTGGATTCAAGATCTAGTGCATTTGATTATCTAGACAATTACATCAACCTCAGATGGTTGTGTCAACACTAATGTTTGATATCGATACTAGGTTTTTGTATTAAATATGTAATAAAATAGGTTGTGACCATCTATATACTTATAGATTTTTCTTTTCCTTCACTTTGGAGAATTTAGATCTAGGTCATGGACTGTCACTCTTGTTGAAATAGAAAACCCTACGTTTCAATATTCAATGGGACCTTTGGAAATAATGGGTTAGTATGCACACAGTGTTAATTTGACTTGTAATTACCTCATTTCCAAAGGGTACTACCTATATATCCAATACAGTAGAAGAGGGCCTTAGACTTATACTTCTCCCCTATGTATTGTTTTGTGCGTGATCATGCAATGTGTGTAAAGTAAGTATAACTATGACCTAGCTTGAAAATTGGAAAATATGACCTTATGACCACTAATTTATTACTTAAGACCTATATATGGGATTTCATTTGAATTATGTTATAATAGGGAAGAATATGAAAGATTTTGCTAACTCGAGTGCTTATTGAGTCCTCTTTTGCTTTAATTGCTAGGTAGCAAATGAGTGAGGGTTGATATTATATTTTTACCAATATTTTAAAGTGATAAATCACATTAGATTACTTAGGGTGACCATTATAATATTTTCCATTTTAAAATTGGATGAATTTAGGGCATTGGACACTTACGTCTAGTCAGGATAGTAACATTGACACTATTATCTATTGTGGATGTTACTGTTTAGGGACAAGGAGAGTATGCCTAGGCTTAGAATTATCATAGGTATAAGATAAATGTGTTTTAACAATTTTGGTAAAAATGGGATGTTTTTTCATCATTATAATGCTAGTTAGACTAAGATATAGGCCAAGGATCAAAAGATAGAGCACATACAAGGATTTTGAAAGTAAGGCATGTGTATAACTAAAAGGAATAATTAGGTTCATGATTTTTCCAAGTTTACAAGACTAAGGTGATACATAATCACACAATATCATTTGCATCAACCCCTTTAATCTAGTAATGAAATTTCTAGTTTAAAGGAAAGGAATAAGTACCCTAACCTAAAAAAAATAATATGTTACAATGTATAATCAGTGCATATAATCTTGGTCAAAATTACTTGAAATAGATTGACATTGAAAGATCAAGTTTTAGGAGTATACTTGTGTGCTGATGTAACCACCTTGCCTATTGACAAATTATATCTCAAAAATATGTATCATTGTAATGATCTAATACTAATATTATCATAAATGTAAATAAATACTTAAGGTTCATCTATCCAAGGATATAGAGATATATAAGGAGGTTGGAAGCCCCATATACTCAAAATTAGAGTGAAAGTTAGTTACCACCTAGTAGTCGAGATTAGGTCATTCAAAAAACAAAATTATAATTAAACTTTGTTAGTTTGGATGATCATATCCAAACTAAAAACTTGTAAATATTGAGTTATTTAATCACCTCAAACATACTATAAGGTAAACCAATAACTCTAATAGAATCGCTCACTAAAGTCCATAAAGGTTTTCTAGGGTATTAGTTTTATAATAGTTTTAGAATCAAAATTTGATTTGGATTTTACAAAATTAGGCAAATGTTGCATAAAATACATACTGTAGATTTGTCTCATGCTAAATCTATGAGTAATAATGGTACCATGTATATAATTATTTAATAAATGTGTGTCAGAATCATATCATTGTGTGCTTTGGTGAATTAATAAAATTATTTAAGTGTGGATGACATGCTTCCAAACATGAACCTACTATATATGGATAAATATGATATTTATATAAGTAACAATGTGGAAGACATGTTTCCAAAACATGTCCAAATTATAAACTAGAGATGTTACATATTGAATACGTGTGGAGAACATGATTTCAAAGCATGTCCCCATTGAATATATGAATTATAATTACCATACTTAATGAGTGTGGAGAACATAATTCCAAAACATGCCCCTAATTAATCTAAAAATTGTAAATGTGTAGAAGCCATGTCATCATGACATGCACCCACTAAATCTACAAGTTAGTATAAATACCATATAATATGTCAGTGTCGAGAACATGATTCTAAAGCATGCCCCACTGAATTTAAGAACTATGAAAACTATGGAATCTATGTGGCCATGACATGCCCTGACTAATATTCCATAACATTTGAGGTTAGGGAAAAATATTACCTAGTAGGTAGTTCACCTCAAAAGGGTAATACAATTGCAAATATTTTAATGTAACCATGTATCATATAGAAGTAAAATTATCTAGGTAAATTTATCATTTAAGAACATAGAACTAATGTCATTTCATCAATACCTATAAGGAAAATGCAAAGTTTTATCTTTATTAAAATCAAAATCATAAGCAATAAAGGGTAAATGGAAGATGTTTTATTTGTCTTGAATAGGTGGCTTTGGAATAAGTGGTGCAAAATAAATGGTTTCTAAATATATAATTTTAAAATTTGATTATATATGTATGAAAAACCAAATGCACCATTGGTTGGAGATTTGTTATTAA
Source organism: Torreya grandis (assembly GCA_037957365.1). Classification (NCBI taxonomy): domain Eukaryota; kingdom Viridiplantae; phylum Streptophyta; class Pinopsida; order Cupressales; family Taxaceae; genus Torreya; species Torreya grandis. The sequence continues at coordinate 749,170 of JARHVA010006087.1, forward strand.
CAATGGATGCTTATTGTTTATTTTTATCATTGGAAACCTAAGTGATGTAAACTGTAAAAACATTTCACATCTTGTCTTGATCATTATAAAATGATGTATTTTGATCATTTTATAACATTAACATTGGGGATCATTCTTTTGAAATCTCTTGATTTTGCTCATTCATTATAATATTTGGTATATCTTTTAAGTAATTTGGAAGATTGGAAAATTTTGCATCATGTGAAATCTTATCCACATTTAATGACGTATGATTTGAATATGGAGGTGTATTTGGTAAAGGTTTCTCCTTTTGCTTTGTAAGGACTTTTGGTAACCATTTTTATTCATTTGACATATTTTCTTTGGGAGAATTTATTGTTTGTCTTTCTTTTCAATGAAAAAAAAATATTTATGGTTGCCATGTATTCCATGATCTACATAGTAGTATTTTAGGTTTCTTTATAAGATTAATATGAGGTAATTTTATGACATTATTTCTAAGTATCTCCATTTGAATTTTATTTGACCTCTTAAAATGATTTTATTCACTTGTGAAATCATTGGTATTGGGTGACTTTAGTTTTGGTTTCCAAGATTGATTCACACATAATTAGTATGATAATATGCACACACGTGGTTCACAATAGCATAATGTGGGTCCTTCATGTATGAAATTTGATTTTGTAACTCTATTATTAACTTTCTCATATTATCAATTCGATCTTGTAGGGTTTTATGGTTAACCTCTTTTGGTATAATAAGATGATCCAACTTTTCCTTTGAAGGGGTGATAATATTAACTTGGTTTGAGGAATGATATATTTTGAAAATTGATATGATAACATGATAATAAAGAGAAATAAATTCTAAGTAATAACAATAATTATTGTAAGGATATAGAAATATTATCATATTAGTTTATATTTTTATAAATATGAGATAGGGTTTTCTAGTAAAAATAGGAAATGAGACAAACCCATAAAAAAATAGAAGCAAAAGTATATGTATGGCCTATAGATATAAAATTACTAAAAATTGTAAATCTATAAATTTGCCACATCAATACAATATTTTTACAAACTGAAAGTGGTTTTTGTCTATATCAGCATACATGGAAATACCATTAAATGATTTTTAAATGATCATGTTTAGAGGCCAAAATTACCTAATAAATGGAGAATCCACTTGAAAGTATTTAAAAATGAAGCCCTTGTGACTAGAGTAGATAAAACCCTAAGGTAAAACTTTAGATATGAAAATCCATCACAAAAAACTAGAACCTTAGGATGCTTGGAATCCCTAGATAAAAAAAATTTACATATTCAAATGGATTTTGTTCACCAAATATTTAAACCTATTTTTGATAAGAGGTTATCTTACTTAGGTATAAAGGGTTAAATATTTATAAATGATAGGGCACAAGGCTGAATATTAGATTTACAATAGGATAATTAATGTGGTAAATTTAGATGCACCATACATTTAATTTATTAATCTAAGATAGTCTATTATGTAAATTGCAACTATGTTATATATAAAAATGGCATAAAATCAATTACTTAGATAATTATTATGCTAACACAGTGCTAGATTTGGCATAGGCAAGAAGCAAGGAGGAAGATAGTTTTGGATCATTTGTCAAATTCTAGATTTGGTTCCTATGGCTCTATAGATAGTTGCATCTTCTTGGGATAGTTATGTCAATGCTAGTGATTGAGATTGATAATAATGTCTTGCATATAATATTCATTGAAATATGATACAACCATATGGATAATTTTGATTTTTTATTCACCTTCACTCTATTGCATTTATATTTTTTTCATGTATTGACTCTCCATATGAAATGGAAAACCCCCATCTTTCCATCTTTAATGTGACCTTGGGAAAAATGGGTTAGTGGTCATACGGTATGAAGTTTACCCATAATGACCCTATTATCAAAGGGTTTTAATTACATATCCAATAACTTATGAGAAAACCTCAAATTCATGTAGTTCTCATCTACATGTTTGCTTGTGTGTGAATCATTAAATGTGTGTAAACCAAGTACAAAAATAACCTATCTTATAACTTGGAAAATATGACCTTATGACTACTCCTTTAGTACTTCAGACATGTAGCTAGGTTATTCCTTTGACTAATATCAAAATAGGGCATAAGAGTAGAGCTTTTGGTAACCTGATTTATTCTTGAGTGCTCTTTAGGTTTGATTTATAAGTGTGGGATATGTGACGGTAATTTATACCAATACTATCAAGAGATAAATCACATTAAATCACTTAGGATGACCATTATAAAACATATCTTTTGTAAATTACATGATTTTATGATACTAGACACCAGTGTTGGGTGAGGACAATAATGTCAATGCCATTATTTATCCTGAACATTAGTGTCCAAGGAGAAGGAGACCGTGCACTAGTTAAAGACTTGTAGAAGTATAATATAAATATGTTTTAAGCATTATAGATAAGATGGGCTGTCTATGTCATTAATATAAGGCTAGTCAGAGTAAGAGATATGACAAGGGGCACAAGATAGAGTAGATATGAGGATTGTGAAAGAAATCCCAATGTAGAATTAAGAGGAATAACTAGGGTCGTGAGTTTTCAAATTATACAAGACTTAGGTGCTACGTAATCACAAAATATCATCTATTGAATTTACCTTGAGGCATCTATAGGTGAGCCAATTCACCATATTATATTTGTTGGATTATCATTATATGGTCAGTTTCTCTAATCAATTATCACTCTCTATTCAATTTATCTAGTTAATTATCCTATTACGGTCAATTCAATAATTCTCACTTCTATGATCAATTAATATAATAAATTTTTATTTTATAAATCATTATTCTCATCAAATTACCTACATTATATTGATTAAATGTATCATTCATTAATTAAATTAGTCATTTTTCTAAATTATATTTTGACTGAAAATAGAATTATAATTTCCTTTCATTTAATTAATTCTTTTTTTCCTCCAAGTGGGCAACTTCATTCATGAATGGATCTTGAGATTCTTAAGAATATGCTTGTGTGAGCTAAATCAATTTGATGTAGTTAATTAATATACATAATTATTTTTCTACCTTCATCTTGGAGACAAGTTGAAGGGCCCATAATAAATATTTTGAGATATTTTAGGGATCATTTTCAACCCTTCCTATTGGAAAAAGTATGAAAGGCCCACATTGGTTACCCAATTGCTTTATTGGGACTGATTCTCCTCCCTTCATCTTGGGAATAATATGAAGGGTCTAAATAGAGTCTCACAAAGATATTAGAAGGATAATTCTCTACCCTTCATCTTAGAAACAATATGAAGGAATTTTATTAATTCTGATTTGATATTTTCAAATATCATTATACACCCTTAATATTGATTAAGAGGAAGTGATCACATTAGTGATACATATGTTGATCAATGTGCACATTTGAGGACTCACTTGTAACTATTCATCTTGATTTTAATATGAAGGGTCCTAAATGATCTATGTTATTTTAAAATAGAACCCTTTACATTGTAATCAACATACTCAAATTTAAACAACAAAGTGCTATCAAATCCTCAATTCTCTTTATGCATCACCTTCCCAAACTATTAATAAATTTTAACATCATCCATAGTTTCAATGGAGATTTCCACACATATTTAGCATTTATAAATATCATTTGAGTTTATGTATAATCCACATGCCCTACAAATAGGTATGTAATAGAAATTTGCATGTTTCTATTTTGAATCTTATGCGTTATTGACTAAACTTTTATATTGCTCATGAGATCTTAGGCTTTACACTAGTTTTCATTTATTTTGTGTTCTTGATTGACTTAAACTAACAATGGTGAAAATCAAGCTAATAAATATTCCTAATGACACAACATGAAACTATAATAATATGTCCAACATCAATGGAAAATAATTGACAAAATATACTTTAAAAAGATGGAAAAAGAACATAAAGTAAAACAACATTGATGAATGAAAAGTAATAATCCAAGCTCACTCATCAATGAAAAAATGAATAGAAAAATAAAATAAAATGAATCATAAAAATGGAAAGAAATAAAATTCATATTTTTTAAATATCACCAAATAAAATCCAAGAAGGTTAAGACAAATTTATAATGAAGAAATACATAGTCTCTTAAATATAGTTCTTTTATTCTTAAGATGGGCTAAACCAAAATAAACCTATTATGATCATGTCTAAAGAGTTGAAAAATAAATATATAAGTTGGGAAAAAATTTAGAAATAAACATTCCTATCAAGTGGGAATATGAAATGGATGGTGGGCGAAATGTAGGTGGTACCAACACATAAAATATTTATCATAAATAATACACTCAAATCAATCTATCAAAACAAGTAGACTTTTGACATTAAGGACTCTAGAAGCCTTAGATACACAAATTTGGGTTATATAATTAAGTATAAATATTATCCCATGAAGGCTATATGCATGGAAAGTAAAATAGACCTACCTTACCACAACATGTTCCCCATTCCTCAGGACTCCTTATAGAGCCATTGATTTACTATGAATATTGGGTACTTGAAAGATAACTAGGTAGAACTATGCATTATTTTGATATGTCCTATCCATATCTATTAGCCTATCACGCCCTAGTTGACCTCAACTATATCATGATGCCATATGTGGAGTTTGATCTTCAGCTAGAATACAATATGTGCTTGATAATAACATTTTTATGTGATGTTGATTTTTGATTTTATAGATTCCTTTTCATCATTGCCTTTTGTTTTGTCTTTTTCTACTCTTCCTCCATATATATTCAAAACACCAAACATGGGTGTTAAAAAAATACTGTCACTAAATAACTTAGATAAGATATCTATGTAAAAGAACAATGTGTCTATGAAATTTATATACACCACCATAAAAATAACATGTTGTCTAGGACATATATATATGCATGTTAAATAAGAATGTAATCTTTAAACCAACCTTGGTGTTCCCAAAGTGGAATGAAAAGGGGAGAATCTAAAAATGAAGATTAAATGATTGAATTACTTTAAATCACCAAAAATGTGAAATGTTAAATTGATGCAATGATACGTAAGCATGATTCATATGAAAATAAGAAAAATCAATGATAAAAAAGAGACATAAAGATTTTACTAATAAATAATAGATAATTTATGAGGATGACTAAGTCCTATCTATGGCCTTACATTACAACTCATATAGAAAAATAAGTGTAGATAGACTTAAGGACTAATTATTAGACCTAAGGCTACTAAGAATAAATTAATTTTATACCTTGGGTATCTTTCTATAAGTCGTAAAAAAAAATAGTATGTCTAATTTATATAAGTATGTAAAAAATATGTATAATAGTAAATATTCAGGAAACATGTTTCTATAAAATTGACCACTAGTGGGTTCTTTGAAAATATGTCCTTCATTAGTTTGTAGTCTTTAAGTACTATGACCAAGGATGTCTTTGACAAGGAAGGGACCCAACCATTTATGGCATACATACCTTATTTATCATGTGTGTAATCTATTTTAATCATTAGGTCACCAATATGTAAAGTACATACTTTTAATTTTTTGTTATGTTGTTTAGTAATGTGAGCTTTGTATTGATGGTTATGTTGTAAGGTGGCCATGTATTGCTCATCAATAAAATATAAAGAATGGATATAAGATTCAAATAATTATTAATTAGGAATAATACCTTAAAGAGAAATTCATAAGGATAATACCTTAGCTTTGAAAAGAAATATTGATTCAGAACCATATACTAATGAAAATGGCTTTGCCATAGTGGTAGTACTTATGCTAGTATGATATACCTAAAGTGTGGGATACAGTGGTAGATGCCAATAAGTACAAGATTATCTAATAGTCTTTTGAAATATTTTTTTCAATTTTTTTTGGTGGATTATGCTTAGCGATTACATTGAGGATGATAAGGTGTTAAGAACTTATGTGTAATTTTTCACAAATTTGTTTCATGTCTTGATTTTTAAAATTGCCACCATTATCAGATATGATGTTATGAGGAACTCAAAAATGACAAATGATTTTATTGAGAATACATATTAAAATGGTAATACCAATAATGTTAACCAGAGGAATGGATTCCACTTACTTGGTGAAATATTTAGTGATAGCGATAATGAAAACATAACCATATTATGATCTAGTTAATTTTTTGATGAGATATAATACCCATATAAATAATGGCTAACGAGATTCTAAATTTTAGATTTCATCCAAAGGAGAGCGAATTAGATCATCATGAAGTTGACAAGGATTACACTTTTTATAAAAGTTAATGTCATATTTTTTAAGAGTCAATAAACATTAACCCATGCATAGGCATTTGTGGGTTGTGGCATGACTGTTAAATAACCTCTAGGATGCTCCCATCTGCTTTTTCAAAAAGATTTGTAACTTATTCAGGCATTACACAATTGAGTAGGGTAAATTTTACATTATGATATGTTGTATCAAAGTACATATTTGTATTTTTGTTTTTGAATTAGATTCTTTTCATAAGAATCTACATCTGGAGGGTATGTATGATGTTTGATGAATTATATAGTATTTTTTTACCATGAACTTTGTCTAATAGTGATAAATTATTTGTGACAAATTAGAGAATCATTTTTTTTTGTAGAATAAGGTGACTTCCTTATTTGTATAAGGAATTAGGAATAATGAAGAACTTGATGATGATGAAATAAGGATGTTGATGAAGTGAGAGAATGAGATATAAAAATTTGATCTCATGGTACTATTTCAATGGTAAATGAAAAAAATATTTAGCAAGTGTAGTGTAAATTTGATAATATTAGATATTTTTTTAAATTTTAAATTGATAATATCCACTAACTTGATGAAATATGATTTTTAAATCACCTAAAACATGTAAAATTTTGATATCTAAATCAATTGTGGCTTGCATGCCTACTATAATAGGTTCATATTCAACCATATTTTTAGTGACATCAAAGGTTAATCATAATTTTAGAGGAATGATTATACCTTTTACATTAGTTAAAGCATATCCTATCCTATCTCCTTGAAGGAATTTTGTTTCATCAAAGTGAAGTTTCCTGGTTTATTTATACAAGTCAATTATAAGTTGTTGTAACTCTTCAATGACTATTTTAGATTTAATAGTAGCATATTGAGGGTTAGTTTCATCATAGTTATTTTATTTTAGATTAGTGATGATGTTATGGAAATAATTTTAGAGTGAGATTTATTGGTTAAGAACTTCAATATAAATAATATTTTCATAAAAATAGTACATTGAAGGTGATTAATAGGTGGTAAGGACGCATCCATAATTTGATCTATGATGACCTAACCTTTGACATATTTTTTAATAATAATTTAAAGATTGGCTTCTATCAATAAGATAATCCATTTAGAAAGGTATAAAAATAGAATGGTCTATAATTTGACTAGGTCAATCTATTTGATCTAGTTTGGGAAATAGGAAAATAGAATGATATGTAATCTAACTAGTATGAGCTAGTCGATGTAGTTAAAAATGTAAGAAAATAGAATAGATTATAAGCTGGTTAGGTTAATTGGTTTAATCTAATTGGGAAAGTAGGAAAATAGAATAGTTTCTATACTAACTAGGTCAAGTTGGTAGATCTAGTTGGGAAAGTAGGAAAACATAATAACTTGTAAGCTGACTAAGTTGATTTGGTCAAACTAATTGATAAGGCAATAAGAAAAAAATTATATAAGCTAACTAGGTCAAGATGGCTGAACTAGTTGAAAAGGTAAGAAAATAAAACAATCTATAATCTGAGTAGGTCTAACTAGTCGATCTAGTACTATAATACAATAAAAACTTTAAGTGGTCTGAATATAAGAATTTTAGTTGTAAATATAAAAATGAAGTTAAGCTTATATGAAACTAGAAAACGCTGGTCAATCTAGTTGAAACACACATCATAGAATTTGTTTCAACATTGGATAATATAGTATATAATACAACATTAAGTGGTAAATAACAAGCAAAAATGATATATTTTACATGATAAATAATTATATGAAAATAATATTAAGAAGTTTGTACAAGGTTATAATTGATAATGTAGGCTTCCATATATATTGGATTATTTTTTGGATAGTGTTGGCCCAATGTTTTAGAGAACTAAATATGGATAAAGTGTTATTTCAATATCCCACTAAACTAAATTTTAAGGTTAATATGGAAGTAACTTCTTAGCACTTACCTCTAACTAATGCACCACATAATCAAATAGATGGTTGGATTCCTAAGGGTCAGTAGAAATGAAAATCTTAGGCATTTATAAAATACCATGTTTAAATCTATACTATGGATATAAGTATTAGGGTAATCCCGTCATGTGATAAAAATAATATCATGTTTCCATTCATGATAGTAACTAAGTAGTTTTAAAACCATCGACACATAGTTTCTAAAGAAAACAAAGCAAAATGTAAACAAAGATGAAAATCTATTTTTCAAAAGCTAATTTGTAATTTTTTGATAGAAAATAAACAACAAACCAAATAGAAATAAAAGTGATATTAATTAATATAAAATAGAGGTTAAATTTCTTTACCTATGCTACAAAATTGAAACATACAAAACAATATTGAGCATGTCTATCATGTTTGGAAAACACGAAAGTTCAAATTTGATTTGATCGAAATTTTTTTTTATAAAATAATCTAGAACAAATAAATTTAACCATATAAAATTAGTTTTATGAGAGATAACTAGGCACATAATTAGATCGATTTAGTTAATCTAGTTTAATGTGTTACAAATTTATAGAATTAAGAAACTCAAAGAAATAGTGCATAATTTGAATTTTGGTTAAAACATTGAAAATGAAATTTACTTAAAATTTGACAAAATGGAAATACTAGGATATTTAAAATGAACCTGGAACATAGAATAACATAAACCAAGTCAATTTAGTAGTTTTTCCTAGGAATGTCGAATTTATATTTGACTCGATTATGGAAGCACAATTTTGATCCTGTAAAGGTAGATAAACGTGTTATTAAATAGAATCAATTCAATAAATCTAAATTAAATAAGATTGATGAAAAATAGGAAAATGAAATGTAGAAAATAATGAAATAGAGTAGGTCATTTTAGTTAGACACATAAGGTAAAAAATGACTAGATCGATTAGTTCAATTGAGTTGGATGAGACTAAAACCTATTCAAATATAAAATAGAACTAGATCAATGAAATTTATTCTACTACAATACCTATACAAAAAAATAGAACTAGGTCAATAGGCTCGACTTGGTTAAAAACATGTGCACAAAAAAAACTAGGTTAACAGGCTTGACTTGGTTGAAAACTTGCACATAAAATATAAAACTATAATGACAGTCTCAATCCAATCGACTATAAATGAGAATTTAAAAAATTTAAAGAGTTAGATTCATGTTAGGTTTCCAAAATGTATGCAATGAATTAGGATGGATATGTATCTTATCCTACTTAGTGGATTCCAATTTTAAATATGTTAATATTACTAAAAAAATTCATTATTAAACACAACTAAGGTATATTTTGCCACACAACACCAAATAAGAGGGTTTCAAAGCCTGTAGGCAAATTACATTATACAACCACCCTAGCTAAGCTTATAATAAATATAATATATTTCTCGCTAAAGCTTATGGTGAAAAGGGGATCATTAATAACAAATGATATAAAAAATGCAAAGAGAAATCTACTAAAGTCAATGTAGAGGTAAACCAACCAAAGAATATAACATTCATCCTACTCCTTTATGTAATATATAACATATTAAATAAAAGAGTAAAATTTAGGAATGCTTACCTTGAATTGAACCTATTATGCCTCAATCTCTCCCTTGGCTAATGGTGATTTGAAAGAGGTTGTTGTGGCTTTTTAAAAATCACATTATAGAAATTAGATCTAGGATATAAGACTCCTACACTACACCAAGACTATAACACAATAAAAGCTTATTTTACTCTAAGGAAAAACCCTAAGCAATGACTCCTCCAATGTAGAAATAGTAAAATTATGATCTATAACAATGCAAAATATAATTTTCCACTTTTTATAAATGAAGTGAAGTGGGTATTTATAGCCAAGGATTGACCCTAAAACATTTTAGAAATTTAGCTAATAAGGTCAACTTGGACATTTTTTTTGGTGGGAAAGATATCCATTAGGCCTCAAAATAGGTTAGGTGGGATGATGGAGTTTTGTAATGTGTTGAATTCTTAATAATATCAACATGGTTGGCGTAGTAGGATAAATGAATAAAAATTGGTATATGCTTATTTAGGGGCTATTTTTCTATGTTAGTTCTTCAAGGAGTGTATAAATGGGTTTTAATTAGTTAGGGAGTTGGATAAAAGTAACTTGTAGCCATTCTATGTAATGGTATAAGGAAAACAATCTTGTGAAGTACTAAAGGTATACCCACCCCTTTCCTAGTTCACCTTTTAAGGTATGCAATTCAAGACATTTAAAATCAACAAGTTTTTATAGTAGAGAAACCGTCAGTAAATGATAAGGTATAAATATATTGTGTGTATACAATACTTACTAATGTGTTCTTCATTAATACATGTATGCATGCATGTAACATATATTCCTTACATTACATGATGATATATTTATACATGGCATGATATAATTAACTCTTATTTGTAGATGAGTTACAAGATGGATCCATCATCTCAAAAGTGGAGAATTATAGTGGGGGTCATAGGTACATAAGCATCCATGCATATAAATAATATTAGAGCACAAATTTATGATATTAAAAATGGTGAAGTTATTAGATTATTTAGTTACATGACATATAATGGCATTTAAGTATAGATAATTAGGGAATACAACTTGAATATACACTCACTTTAAATATATGTGTGTGTATATTCATACACACTTAGTTACATATCCACACAATATATAAGATCTAAAATTATAGGTCTCTAAATATACATACATTTGATTTATATTTTATTATATAAAACATATAAAATGATATCATTTTATATCATTTGGATGTTCTTATATGGAAGGATACTAGTTCATGCACATTGTAGACACAAAAATATAGTCACATGTACTTAAAAATGTTGATTATTAACACATAATAAATTGCATGACTTGTTGACAAATACACGACTCTTATTCTCCATTTCTCTAATCCCTTTATCTACATGATGACCTAAACATGTATTTGTGGTTACTAATACATAGGACATTCAAATTAAAAGTTTGATATGCTTAATTTCACCCTTAGACTATCCCCAACTCAAGATAGGTGTCCCTGATCTTTCAAAAAAATACAACCCTGTGCTCTTGTCCATTTAGTATTATTATGTCCTATGCCAAATAAAGGCTACTTTATCAAATTCAAAATATTATTTTTGGCCTTCAAAAGTTTTTATTAAGGTTGGCCAAAGTAAATTACTAATTTTTTTCCCTATAGACAAATATTTAAGGTCATTCATTATCCCCAATTGGCATTCACTTTTTAAAATTACACACTATTTCACATTAATAAAATTCTCCCTATTCTTTCCAAATTCAAGATAACTAGAAGGACAAGTCATAATCCAAGACATGATCTTCCAAAAAAAATTCAATATCTATCATTGTTAAGAATTGAATAAATATTCTAGCTATATACATATAATCAAGGAGAACCTTATCACAATATCTATATGTAGGATAACTACCTAGGATTGATTATTAGAGTATTGGATACATAAACAACATTCAATCATCAAGGATGATTGAGGTCATATCAACATATTACACACTCTTTTAGTGCACTAATAATACGTTAGCATGAGGAAATTACTTTCAATATACCCTATAAATGGGATATTATGATTAAGGCATGGTGGAAGCATCCTTAGTTAACTTTGTTGTATTCATGCTCAGTATTTGTTACTAAGACTTGTATATCTAATATCTTACAAATAAAACACAACTTAATTAGTTATACCTTTTGACATCCTCCCTTTCTTAGTATTTATAATAGTTTGCTAAAAATAGGATTGGTGCTTTTCATATTTGATTCATATTGGGTCAAAAAATATAAAATGGATTTTCAATGTGTAACACCTAATGGTGTTCATCCTTTGGATTTCCTCTTCTATCAAATAAAATTGTTTTGAGAAAAAAATTAGAAAATATGAGTTAAAAATGATAAAATGTAAAATGTAAAATGTAAAATATCAAGCCCTAGTAAATTAATATTTTTTCTATAATGATCCTAAAATAAAAGCACCATTTAGTCATTTCTTTTATCAATCAATTATAACTTTGGTAGAAGAATAATTTTACATTAACAATCATACAAGTATATTACACACCCTATTTATGGAATTATCATGACCATTAAATAATATAGATAAAAATTAAATAAAGTTGAATAAAAATAATTAAAGGAATATATTAATGCTAGTTTACATAATATTTATCTAATTTTATACACTACAAGATATGAACAAAATAAATAAGAACAAACTTACACTTTAATTATCCCAATTACTAATATTACTATCATTCATTTATCATCATCTATAATTTATTTTATACCATAATCTATATAAATGGTGGCATAAGTTGGATTAATAAACATTCATATGATTATATATACACAAACATCCTACTCACATCCATTTATTACTACCCAATGTCCACTTCCAACATAACCTAATGCACTCTCTCTCAAATATATTATTTTAGAACTACATGCTAAAGTTATACAATTAGAATAAGGTGTATTTAGATATAATTAGCTAATGAGTCATAATATTCAAAATTATAATCATTTCACACCAAATATATCCTCTTTCCCATTAATAAAAAAACATTCTCTCCTAAGTTAACACTTTTTTAGGGTAAAGATGATCCTTGAAAACATCCTCAATAATTCCATTCACCATGCTTGTACTATACTTATAATGAAAAATTACTAACCAAGTATTTTAAATAATCCTCAAATAATATCCCCATAATGGTTATAAAATATTAAATTTCAATCAATTAAAGCATTTAACCATTTGGAAGATTAGGTTTTCAAAATTATTCTATTAACATTAGTGAAAATATATCCTATTCAAAAATTGTTAAACTAATGTAAGATTCAAATGAGATAATCATTGAATATGTTATGTGGTATAAAAATAAGCTAGCTAAAATGAAAATCCCTATTTTAGACAATGAATTACCATATATCTTCACCAAAATATTACTAACATCACTTTATGAGTCCCCAGTGTTCAATATATTAAAATATTTTGATGATCTACACCATAAAATCATATAAATAGAAGTCAAGATCAAAACTATAAATATCTGAAAATGATATTTGAGTGCTAAGAGTGTTACTTTAAACCACCCATCCTTATCTTAGCCATGGACCAATATTAGTCCTATTTAGACACTTATGTGGCCATCATATAGGCCATACATGTCCCTAAACATTCCAAAAGTAGTTCCATACCCTCACTTTAACATCTTTGATCCCAGTGCCTCAAGGTCTGCCACTTGGACACTAGTGCCATAATTTGGCCAATAGCACCCCATGGTGCTAGTATCCTAGTTTTTGAATTATTGTCATTTTCTTACCTTTTGTTAGCAATAGATATATTTTCAAATGAGAAACCACCTAGGATCAGACCATACCTCTTTTAATACCCATAAAATAACTAAAACAATATATATACATGAATTTTATCCTTTTATCAACTAGGTGGAAAGGATATGTAAATTACACAAACAAAATCAAAACAATTTGTGCACAATCAGGGTTTTCAATCCTTATATTTACCTACTTATGCATATAACCATTTATAACATTTCTAATCTTATATTATTTAGATTTCCAGTCTCAACCACACTCAAATCACTCAAGCTGATATTCATGCTAGATTCATTGGTAGATGCACTAGCACTTAGGTGGGAAGAACTACAACATGATTGATCTATCATTATTGTATTGTTATGTAGTAACCTTTCATCTTTTCATATTTTTAAGGATGTCCATCCTACCCCAATAAGAACACACTTTGATACTTGTGCCAACCAAATTCCTTAATAACATGTAGATTTAGAGTTTACATTTAAAATCATTCAAAGTAGGTCACTTACAAGGAATCAAAACTAATGTGCACAAGAACATGCTTGGAAAAATATTTGCTTCATTACTATTATACAATTAATCATTATGTGTTGATTTTCACCAAAGGTTGTAACCCAATAATACATAATGGGAAGAGTCTAGGGAAGCGATGAAGAACATTTGATTAAGGAAACCTTATTAAATATCAATACTATAATTTCATAGTAAATAACACATAAACCTCCAAGATAACTTTCACACTAACACATAAATTATCAATATTGTAAGAAAAATTAAATGAGTTTACAAAGAGGTTATAATAGATAATCATATCATAAACATTGTATTCATAAAATGATAGAGCATTGAAACAATTATATGAGCACTAACATTCATTCAAAACTGAAATGATTGATACTTTGATAAACATAATATGTGTTTAACAAAGGCTAAAATTCCATTCATAAAAACAACAAGCTCTATTACAAGGGTATCAATCATGGTCAACTTTATGAAATATAAAAGGGTGAAGGAAACCATAGATAAAATCTTGGCTTGATTTTGATAGAACTTTCAAGCTAAAAGAATTATAAACCTCAATAATATAATGTATTTAAATATTTATAAATGAGGATAGGATTCAATTCTAAGAAGTGCAATATTCCCATCCAAGGCCATGATGGCCACTCCTAGTTGTTACAACTGCATATTTCACAAAATGAGAAAAAAAAAATTATCAACATTTAGACATGCATGGAACTTATATTCCTTTCATTACATGATGTTATTTTCATGCATTACATGATATAGTTAGCTCTTATTTTGAGATGAGTTACTTACAATATGCATCTATCATCTCGAAAGGGGAGAATTATAGTGGGTGTCATAGATACATAAGCATCCATAAATATAAATAAATTTAGAGTATAAATTTATGAGATTGAAAACTATTAAGATATTAGATGATTTAGTTACATGACATATATTGGAATTTAAGTATAGATAATTGGGGCATATGACTTGCATATAAACTCACATTAAATATATGTGAGTATAGATTCATACGTACTTAGTTGTATATCCACACTATATAGAAGATCTAAAATTATAGGTTTCCAAATATACATACTTTTGATTTATAGGTTATTAGATAAAAAAACATATAAATCGATAGCATTTTATGTCATTTGGTATGTTTTTATATGGAATGTTACTAGTTCATTAACATTGTAGACACAAAAATCTAGTCACATGTACTTGATAATGTTGATTATTGACACATAATAAACCACATGACTTGTGCACAAGTACATGACTCTTATTCTCCATTTCTCTAATTTATTTATCCACATGATGACCTGACCCTGTATTTGTGGCTACTAATACATAAGACATTCAAATTAAAAGTTCAATATGCTTAAAGTCACCATCAAACTATCCCCAAATCAATATAGGTATCCCTGATCTTTTGAAAAAAGCCAACCTTGTGCTCTAGTCCATTTAGTATGGTTGTGTCTCATGCCAAACAAAGTCTACTTTATAAAATTTAAAATATTAATTTTATCCTTAAAAATCTTTTCATAAGGTTAGCCAAAGGAAATTACTAAAATGTTTGCCTATAAATAAATATTAGAGGTCATTCATTATCCCCACTTATTCAATTTTTCAAATTACACACTATTTTTCATTGATAAAATTTCCCCTAGTATTTCCAAATTCAAGATAACTACAACAACAAGTCTTAATCCAAGACAAGATCTTCCAAAAAAGGTCAAGAGCTATCATTTTTAAGTATTGAATAAATATTCTAGCTATGTACATATAATCAAGGAGAACATTATCACAATATTTATATGTAGGATAACTAACTGGGATTGATTATTAGAGTATTGGATACATAAACAACATTCAATCATGAAGGCTGATTGAGGTCATCTCAACCCATTACACACCCTTATATTTTTAGGTTTTAAATTTATCAAATTTCCCTTAGTATTTTAGTGACAAAATAATATAAATAAAAAAATTATGTGAAGTGTAATCTAAGTTGTGGCATCTAAGATTTCTCAGCAAGCATACTTGTATAAGGCACGTCAATCATATTTTTAGTACTATTAAATAATATTGATCCACAATCAACATACTTAATTAACCTACACTCATGTCCTCTTTTAGTGGTCCTATGTATATGTATTTTTTAATTCTATTTTAGATTCACCATTGCTATAATTTTTTTTTTGTCATTCATTAAGAATAATCATGTCAAACAAGTTTAAGGTAAATTGACATGAATGATGTGAGAGCCATAAACTTACAATAGATCTATCTATAAAAAAATTATGACTTTTTACATGATCTTGAGCATGTAAAAACACCTCTTTTTATCTATTTGCACATTCAGGCATCATAATAATCAACCAAAAATCTTTGTTTTACCTAAGTTATTTTCTTTATACTATTTGTTATAAAAAATATAAATTTTCCATAATTAGCAAATTTTCAAATTTTGAATTATCGATTATTATTTATTTTTATCATTAGGATATAATCTATTTTTATACCTATCAGAACACCTTACATTTATTTGTTTTATGAAAATTAGGGAAAACATATTGTTTAAAATGAAGCATTTTTTAAAGCCCTTTCTTTATCATATTTGGTTTTCAAAAATTAATTAAAATTTTCCAATTTTGTTTTCTCTTATTTTCCTACAAAATATGTTCAAGTGGATTTCAAACTCATAAGAGTTGTCATTCTAGGCAATTTTGTCTTCGATTTTACTTGATCCATGGTGTGAGGAGTAATTACATAATTCTCAATCCATTAAACAACACTTTATATGGATTTTCATTTCCACATACCTCAATTTATATTTTCAATGCTTAGGTTTTTATTTTTAGCCATAGAAAGCCTTTTATTGTTTATTTTTTTAGTGCACTAATAATATGTTATCATGAGGAAATTAATTTCAATGTACCCTAGAAATGGGCTATTATGATTAAGGCATGGTAGAAGCATCCTTAGTTAATTTTGTTGTGTTTGTGCTCACTATTTGTTACTAGGACTAGTATATCTAAAATCCTAAAAAGAAAACACAACTTAATTAGTTATACCTTTTCACATCCTCCTTTTCTTAGTATCATTAATATTTTTCTAACAATAGGATTGGTGCTTTTCATATTTGATTCATATTGGGTCAAAAAAATAAAATGTATTTTCAATGTACAACACCTAATGGTGTTCATCCTTTGGATTTCCTCTTTTATCAAATTAATATATTTTGAGCCCAAAAAAAAAAGAGCTAAAAATGATAAAATGAAAAATGTAAAATATTAAGCCTTAATAAATTAACATTATTGCTATAATTCTCCTAAAATAAAAGAACCATTTAGTAATTTCTTTTATAAATCAAGTATAACTTTGGAACAAGAAAAATTGTATATTAACAATCTTACAAGTATATTACACACCCTATTGATGGAATTATTAGGACCATTAAATATCATAAATAAAAAATATTTGACTTTGAATAAAAATAATTCAATGGATATCTTAA
Source organism: Torreya grandis (assembly GCA_037957365.1). Lineage (NCBI taxonomy): Eukaryota > Viridiplantae > Streptophyta > Pinopsida > Cupressales > Taxaceae > Torreya > Torreya grandis. Next base: position 766,837 of record JARHVA010006087.1, read on the forward strand.
TGCCAGTTTAAATATTATTGATTTAGTTTTATACACTATAGGATATGAAAAAAATAAATAATATCAAACTTACAATTTAGGCATCCTAATTACTACTGTTACTATTATTCCTTTATCAACAACTATATTTTCTTATGTTCCATCAGGTATAGGTATGGAGGAATCACTTGTATTAATAAACAATCATATGATTATTTATACACAAACATCATACTCACATTCATTTATTACTATAGAATGTCCACTTCCAACATCACCTAATGCTCTATATCTCTCAAATACATTTGTATAGAGCTACATGCTAAATTTATATAATTAGAGGAAGGTGTATTTAGAGATAGTTAGCTAATGGGTCATAATATTCAAAATCACAATCATTTGACACCAAAGATATCCTCTTTCCAATTAACAAGATAAATCTATCTCCTAGGTTAGCACTTTGTGAGGGTAAATATGATCCTTAAAAACATCCTCAATCATTCCATGCACCATGATTATAATATTCTTATAATGAAAAACTACTGACCAAGTATTCTCAATAATCATCAAATTATATCCCTATGATGGTTATAAAATATTCAATTTCAATCAATTAAATCATTTAACCATTTGGAAGATCAATTTTTTAAACACTTTTCTATTAACATTAGTGAAAAATATATCCTATTAAAAAATTGTTAAACTAACGTAAGATTAAAATGAGATAATCAATGAATATGTTATGTGGTAACAAACTATGATAGCTAAGATAAAAATCCCTATTATAGATAATGAATGATAATATATCTTCACAAAAATATTACTAGCACCACCTTATGAGTCCATAATTTTCAATATATTAAAATATTTTGATGAACTACACCATATAATCATATAAGTAAAAGTCAAGATCAATAAAGTAATTATCTAAAAATGATATTGGAGTGCTAAGAATGTTACTTTAGACCACCCATCCCTAGCTTAGCCATGGACCAATATTAAGGCCTATTTAGACACTTATCTAGCCATCATGTGAGCCACACACATCCCTAAACATTCATAATTTAGTATCATACCCTAACTCTAACATCCTAGCCCTTAGTGCCTCAGGTTCTACCATGTGGATTCTAGTTCCATAATTTAGCCAATAACACCCTATGGTGCTAGTGTCCTTAGTTGGGAGCTATTATCTTTTTCCTACCTTTTGATAAAAATGGATAAATTTTTAAATGAGAAACTACCTAGGATCGTTCTATACCTATTTTAAGTCCTATAAAAGCATCATAATAATATATATGCATGAATTTTATCTATTTATCAATTAGATGGACATCATATTAAAATTACATAAACAAAATCATAATAAGTTATGCACAATTAAGGTTATCAATCCATATTCTACCCTAATTATGCATATAACCATTTAAAACATCCTTAATCTTAGATTACTCATATTTATAGTCTTAAGCACACTCAAATCATTCATTTTGACATTAATACTATATTCATTTTTAGTTGTACTAGCAATTAGGTGGGAAGAACTACATTGGGCTTGACACCTCCTCATTTTATTGGTATGTAGGAAACTCTCATCATTGCATAGTGTTAAAGATCTCCAACCCACCCCATTAATAACATACTTTGATACTTGTGCCAACCAAATTCCTTAATAACATGTAGATTTAGGGTTTACATTTAAAATCAGTCAAAAGAGGTCACCTACAAGGAATCAAAACTCATGCGCATAGGGATAGGCTTGGAAAACACTTTGTTTCATTACTCTTAAGCCATTAATCATTACGTATTGAGTTTCACTAAAGGTTATAACCCAATACTACATAATTGGAAGATTATGGGGAATAAGTAAAGAATATCTAATTAATGAACCCTCAGTAAATAACAATACAATATTTTCATAGTAAATAACACATAAACCTCCATGATAACTTACAGACTAACACATAAGTTATCAATATTGTAAGGAAAATGAAATAAATTCACAAAGATGTTATAATATATAATCATATCATAAACATTGCGTTCATAAAATGATAGAGAAATAAAAAAAATTATGAGCGCTAACATTCATTAAAAATTGAAATGATGGATACTTTGATGGACATAATATGTGTTTCATAAATGCTGAAATTACATTCATAAAAATAAAAATCTCTATTACAAGGGTATCAATCATGGCCAACTTTTTTCAATCCAAAAGGGTGAAGGAAACCATAGATAAAATCCTGGCTCAATTTTGATAACACTTTCAAGCTAAAATAATTTTCAACCTCAATAATATGCAGTTAAATATTTATAGATGAGGATAGGATTTGCTTCCAAGTATTGTGATATTCCCATCCAGGGCCATGATGGCTACTCCTAGTTTATACAACTACATAACTCACAAAAGGAGAAAAAAGCTTATCCACTCACCTCAAAGTATTCATAGGGTCCCACATAACTAGTATATGGAGGGAGAATAGATGGTCCAACTCCCAACTATTTTAACTTTTTTACTTTGGCCTCCAACATGACTACCACAAGTTTAAACTCTTGATGTAAATTGGTGAGTTCCATCAAAGGTTATTTAAATATCATCTCTTCCTAAGTCATTATCCTATGGTATACCTAGAGGAGAGCCTCCATAGCCACTTTTACCTTAGACACTTCCTTAATGCTCATTGTGGATTGGATCAAGATCTCAATAAATGCCTAGGCTCTAGCCTTATTTTGTTTAGATAACATTTTCATTATAACCTAATCAAACTAACCTAGGTGGACTCAAAATTCACCCATATCTATTATAGTTCCATTCAAGTGTAACATCACCAAGATATTGACTTTATTAAAGTAAGATAATATCTTCTTCTTGCCATCCTCCAGGAGTTCCATCATTGTTTGGGTTAATACAAGCCATTCCTCCATAGTACTTCACATGTTCGTAATGTACATATGATATAATCCCAAGTCTGAAGTGATAATTAATTTTAAATTTAGAAACATGACCTTATTGATTATAATAGTTACCTTCCTTCATTTACCATCAATCATAAAAATCTTCTCCAAAAAGTCTTGGGTCTATTAAATGAGCACCTATCTATCAACCATTCTCCCTACCACCTTATCCATAGTTGAAAAAAGTTTTAAGGGGGAATAATCAACCTACATAATTATGCTAACAAGGAAGGATAACTTTACATATGACTCTATATTTCAGACCTAGCTTTGCATTTATTAAATTATTCTCTCCAATATGTTGTGGGTTGCCTAGAAAATTAAGAGTGGGTCCTCCACTATCTTTTATTTTCCCATGGGAGTTTCCACTTTGGAGAGAGAGAAAAAGTAATTTTTTTATCTTATAGACCACATGAACACCATATTACATTAATTTATGTGTGAGTATCCTCTACATACTCCTAGTGGTGTGATTGATGTCTCACTACACATCTAGGTCACCTTTTATTATCATCTCTAACATCTGTAATACTAGGACCATTCCTCAAGTTTTGGGATGTGTTAGTGGGGTGGAAGATATGGTAGTTACATGTGGAGGATGATGTTGAGGGAAAATTTAATAATTATAAGGTTTGAATGATGAAAGTAGTGGAGGATGAGGAAGCATAGTGGTGGAAATAGGCAAGCAGAATGGATAATCCAAATGAACATCTACGCTTACCACTGACCTTAGGTCATTCATAATTGAGAAGAAATAACTCTTGGGAATTGGGTATTCAATTGAAGGGAAGAAATTGTCTTATTAAATCCTAATACCTATGAGCCTGAGTTGATGGGAAATGGGGGATGGGGAGTAACATAGGGAGTAAGTAGGGTTGGTGTCATAGGATCTATATAAACTGGTAGAAGAGGTTAAATGGAAGTAATAGGGACATGTTTTGAAGGATGAGTGTGAAATATTTTATGATATTTTATTAGTCTTTTACTCAATTCAAATTCAAACACAATTATGGAAAGAGCAAAGGTAGTGAAGGCCATGGGGGGTGATTAGTAGTTATTGGGTCACTATAGGAATCATCAAAATGGTCCCAATAATTGGACATGTGCACTAAGTAACTATATCAAGAATTATTGAAATTAGGAAACCAACATGTATATAGAATATATATGCATGCCTAACATGGGTACTAGTAAACTTCCATGTTTGGGAATGGATGGGGTACATGGAAATAAAGAAGTGAGGATGTTAGGGATGATCAATTCCATGCTAACTTGGGTGAATATCATAGGGAATGTAATAGGGATGAGAGGAGCTACTAGATGAATGGTTCATGAAAGTGGTAGGGAACTAAGTGGCATTGTTAATGGCTACTAGGAAGTAGAGGGAGTGAGGGGAGGAACTTTTAATATTAAATTATATTATTTATACCCTAGGATTGTTTTTGGTTTGATGTTAATATTGAACCTTAGGTATTTTATGCCATGGGGTTGAGGTGTTTTATCTTGAACCACCTACTCATAGGACACATATGACTTATTCATATGGGTCTAACATATTTGGGGCTAAATAAAATGGGTCCTTGGAGGTGGAGGAGGTAGGTTTATGGCATGAGGACTTACTACTCATGAAGGAGAAGGTGGCGATATCCCTTTCTAGATTTTCCTGTAAATTTGGTGGGGAGTGAGCATGATATCTTTTGTAGGCTTAGTATATGCAGGGTATGTTGTATATGGTCTAGGATAAACATTCTTACCCTTATCCTTCCTATAGGCCTCAATTTGCATGAACACCTCTTATTCATATTCCACATTCAGATATAACTCATCATCCTCCTATGGATGGTAAACATAATTTAGTCTGAGCTGAGTTGAGTACTTTTCCAAGTTGGCATTGATCATGCTCTTAAAGTCTTTGTCATGTAGCTCAATTATCTGAAAGTCTAAATATTCACACCCAGTCACCATATTATACATAGGAGGGAAGGATCAATACACATGACACCAAATGATGATCAAAAGAGGTGGGTATTCCTTATGATGATGAGTAATACAATGACCAAAAATGCCCTCCACCAATTCGTAAGTAATTTACTACTATGTAAGGTGATTTAGGATGTGATAGGACAAGTAGAGGGGCTCACTAAGAATACATATGACTTAAATTACAGTATCCTCTTATTAGTTCTAGTAGTTTCCAATGGGAGTTAAGGAGTATCTAATTTACATTGATAGATGAGGTATAAGGACCTTATTAATCACAATGAACACCACTAGGTATAAAGACTCGTAGATAACCTAGATATTATTTATGTAATCATGGCCATATAGCTTGTATAAAACTACATGAACCACTAATCCTCTAGGAACCCATGTAGTAAAAGTAGATGGATTAAAAATGAGTGTCCTACAAATTTCATCTATGATATAATTCATCATGTATAAGTTCCCACCTACTCGATAATATGCTCTCAATTTTTATAGAATTAAATTGACTTCCACTCCCAATTTTATGACTTGGGAGCCATCTAGGATTATGTAAAGCAATGAGACACAATATGTTGATATACATGTAATCTACATCCTTGAGTATTTTATTTAGTAGTATTATACTAACCCAAACCTCCTCCTTATAGGTGCAGACTATGTACATGTGGGCATCCTCCTTACCCAAATTATGTTTAGGTTCCCAGCCTAGTCCCTCAAGACATTGTAGACTCAAAATGTGTTAGTCAACATCTGCACCACCACCAAGTCATACAAAAGGGTGAACTCTAGGAGATTATAATAGGACTTGAAGGTAGTTCTTGAGATGTTGGAAATTTGATGCTAGGATTTGTCCAATAAGATCCAATATTTATTGTCTTATTACACCCTCTTATTACTGAAGAAAAAATTCTTGAATAAGTTTACATAGGGGAACACCTTAAGCTTGGCTATGGCCTTATGTAGACCATACTTCTTATAAACTTATAGGTCATCTTAGAGTCTATCTTGATCATCATCATCATCATCATTAGTTTATTTCTTCAGTACCTATTTTGTAGGTTTTAGTATTTAATTATAATATTTAAATTAGTTCAAGCCATATGGGAAAATCTTATCTCTAGCTTCAGGCTTAACCTTGGGATTTAAAGATGAATTAGCCATTACAACAAGCTATAATTCATCAAAAAATCTATGGGTAAAGGAGAAGTCATAGAAGGCATCAAATTAGAGTAGAAAGTAAGGATTCAATCATTGAGAATCTTGAATTATAAAGGATAACAATATTTCATTGGGATACTTATGGAAACCCATATTCACCCCCATACATTAATGGATTTTTAAAGGACTCACTTGTTGTGGATTAATATTTGAGCTGGTGGCTAAATATTCCACTTAATTTCCTAATCTAGAGTCAAATTTAGAGAATATGATTACACATTGCATATTATATCTAATAAAGGTGATATAATGTTTTAAAATTATCCAATTGGGACCTAGTTTCCCACATTATTTATGTCTAGACATGGTAGGAGTGAGGCCATCTAGTCTCCAATTCTTTCGAATAATCTCCTACTTCATGCAAATTTTCATCTATCTAATAGTCCTCATGTCAATGGTCAATACCTAGTAATATCCTAGCTCTTCACTATTATACCCTTGAGAGTGATGACATGCCAATTAGGGACACATGGAATCCTTTAATTATCCCTTATAACTACACCTATACTTCACTCTAACATTTTTGAGGCATTAGGACCACATCTAATAATATGCTTAGTTATACCACATGTTGTGATATGATATGTCAGGATCTTTCAAGGTCTAACATCTCTCTTATGCTAGGGGGATTGAATACTCTAACAACATGCCATGTGGAATTTATTCATTATGTTTGGTTGTATCAGGATCTGACATATTTTTTAGGACTAGGATATTAACACATCTAACACAAGGGAGATATCATAGGTTAGATCTAGGCACTTATGACCTTCAAGGCATGTGGCATCCTTTGATTTGGCTAGGCTCTCCCAAGATCAGACATCTTTGTCAAGATTGGGAGACTTACTATTTTTCCTCTATTTGATGTGTCACTCCTTGGTTGGGCCAGGATCTCTTAGGATTTAACATCTCTATCAGGTTTATGAGTCTAGAGATTCTAACATTGACATAGGCTGATTGGCTAGAGTGATGAAAACTTATGACCTTAGGTCAAATGACACTTCTTCATTTTTTCATGCTATCCTAAGATCTAACATTTGTATTAGAGTTGAGATAATGACACATCTGACACAAGGGTACATGTATTAATTTTGTTCATCCATAACTTGACACTACTAAAAACTTCCTGCATGACATTTCTTCATTGCAATATTTATCCCTACAAAAATCTATGAAAAAATCTAAGCGAAATAGAAAATAAGTCTAACCAAATAAATTCTCACTTGGATGCTAGCTAGTCTCCAAATTCTTTTACATGACTCTAGGGTTTGATACTCTAGGAAGTTTATAAGACTTAGGGAATTTATAAGTGAGATAAATACTATAAAGTTATCACATTAAATATTCAAATTAAGAAAATATGTCTTAACTATGGAGTATCATTATTATTTTACATTATTTATTTCATAGACATTTGAGTTTTACAAGTCAAATCAAATTTTCATCACAAATACCACATTGTTGGGAAAACTAAGGCAACATGGAATTTAAAATACTCAATTTAGGTAAAGTTAACCAGAATCAAATAACTAGTCTTGGAATTTTGGATCATGTATTTTTAAATAGAGGTCCCCCATTTCTGCAAAAAGGGGTCATGTTGAACACAAGATAAACTTTATATGTAAGATAATTGTATTTTTAACATAAAATATGCTACATACATGATTCAATGACAATTAAATCACTATTATGACATACTCTCCATATTATTATATTATTATTACATGCATATATCTTTATCACATGATATAATTGAGTCTTATTCTAAGATGAGTTAATTTCAATATACATCCCTCATCTCAAAATGGGGGCATCAAAATGGTATTTTATTTATTTACTAAATCCTAAATTAAATATAAAAATAATAATAGTGATGTAATACATGATTAAATATACAAAGCACATGTGATGCAAAGTAAACTTCAATCAACACTGAGTTTGCTTGTTACAACTTGTTCACTTGTTTGACAAAGACTAATAGGTTATATAAATCAATGTATGATTATAAGTTTATTGATGATTTTAGGGTTATTATGATCATTATAATACTCATTCAAGTTCACTTTAATGTCACAAATAACTCATACAATCTTTAAGCGCAACTCTGTCATCACTCATTGTTTCCTTCTTTTGTTGTTACTTGTTTATAGCCTTTTTCAATGGTATAGACAAGTACTAGTTGATATTGAGAATATAAACTTATATTTTACCATCCTCTATCATTTTATTCTTATAAAAGTGTTTTCTTGGCCCAACTAAACTCCTAGATGCCCTTTTCAATCACTATATAGGCCTAATTAGGCCTCTTTATCACTATTTTAGATAAAGTCACTCCAAATATGTACACAAAATTCCATACTAAGAAATAAACTCTAAAATACTTTATATTATTTTAAAAACTAAGCTTTCACCATGTTTCAATATTTTTCACTCGTGGTAACTCCTATGAAACAAGGGTTTTTACTCAAAACCCTAATATAGGGTAAAGGTTACCTAAGTCAACCCGAGAAGGGTAAATTTGAAATTGTATTCATTCAAAAAATTGTTAAATTATTGTAATTATTTATTAGGGTTTAAATTCCCCCCACACACCTTTATAAATTCATTTTACCTATTTGTATTCCTTGGTTCATCAATTAGCTCAAGTTTTGGGTATTTTTGTATGTGTAAACACAGTCTACTATAGGGTTTGAGGACATTACCAAATGAAATTTATATCCAAAATGAATTGAAATTACATACTAAGATTTATTAAAATATGAAAATTTTCTTAATATTTTATATAAGTGATCAAATCAACTTTCCATGTAGTCTTTCAACTCACATTGCAAACTCAATCTTCCTCTTTCAACACATAACACACGAAATACATTGAACAAGCAATTCATTTATAGACTGAGTAAATTTTATTCATTTCATTTTATTATTATTCATTAATATTAAAAATTCATCCCAAAAACTATCTCAATTTTCAATTTTTACAAGGTTTATATTCCGTATAACAACTCCAAAGGTTCTTAGACTCCCTCTAAAGAACGTTGAGAGACTCAAACTACCCCAACCTCTATCATGACTATTATAGTGATTTAACTTGTGATTAAATAATGTAATAAGGTATAATTGACAACATAAATATTTCAACCGAAAATAATTCATCATTTAAGTTCTCTCAAACATGATTAAGGACTCCAAAACTTGACAAGAAAGTTTTGAAATTTAAATTACTGAAATTGGTGGGAAAATGCTAATGTCAAGTTCTATTGACTCTGATAAGACTTTGAAATTTGGAGAAGATTATAAATTGTGTAATATTACTTCTAAATCCCCTTAAAACATACAAAAAATTCTACATGACCTATAAACATCTTGATCAAGTGAAAATTGTATAAATAAACACAAGACAAGTATCATCCTTAGAAGGATTCTCCTACATCATACTACTAAGGTGTAAAAAGAATTTTCCCATGAAATTTTAATTTTTATTGTATTGATATTTTACTCAACATCTCTCTCTATTGTTCACTACAACTATTCAACTTAATATCATCCTATATCCGAAGGCCTATGAGTCGAACATAAACCTCCTTATTTCTTGATAAGGTAATCTCCTTTGAAATTTTCTTTATTTTAATTGTTCTCTAAGTTGATCACCTTCAATATTTGGTTGTTTTCCTAAAATAAACTTACACGTGAAACAAAAAAGTAAAATGATAAAAATTATTGCTTGTTATCTTGAAGTTCACTTTCTATTCTCCAAATTTTGCTTATTTTTTTATGATAGTTGTTGCCTTTTGCATTGTGTCTTGTTGTTCCATCTTCTCATCTATAAGACCATCAACTTATTTAATGGATTATTTCTCTCTATATACTATTCATAACTTTCAAGTTAGTCACAAGTTCTCTAAATATGCTTATCTTATTATTAAAATATATTAAATACTCGATATTATCTATTAATGATATCTGACTAGACAACCTTGTAATAAACTTTTTCAAATGAGCTTTTGAAAATAGCCGATTTTCATATGGAAAAATAGAATTCTTGTTAACTTATCATCCATTTCTTGATACTCACTTAATGTATCACTCACCTCATCATGGTTTGTTGGTTTTAGTATCTCTTTGAAGCATACAATTAGCACCTTATAATTACTGTCAACTACTACATCCTCTTCTCTCATTTCTTTGGAAATTTGTACTCCATATTCTTCCTCTAGACACTTCACTAATTGGTACTTCCTTGACTTTAATGTTCTAACTGGTTAGTTGTGAAAAATACTCCTCACCAAAAATAATCACTCTAATTTGTACATCCTTTCATGCTTGACTATCTTTCAATGGATTTAGTGTATGCTTGATGCCATCCTTCTCATTGGTATATGTGTTATCTCTACCATCATGCATATATCTTCTATCATACTTTCATGTTTTATAATGTATGATATGGTAAACATAAATAGGGATCACATCACATAATACTCTGTCCTTGTAACCACCAATTTGAAAGTTTACATGGGATTATTCATTCACTAGGACTTGATGACTTCTATGAATCCAAGAAACTTTGTACGTATTTGGATGCTATTTGATTTATAATCCTAGCTTAGATACCATCACGGACTAAAAAATATTATCCATGCTACCATTAACAACTATAACCTTACAACATTTAGCTTTGTCTTTGCACATGGTTTTGAACAATATCTTCTTTTGTGGTGGCTCTTTCTCTTCATGTCTTGTTTTTCAAAGAAATATGATCATCAAAAAAATCTTTCCTATTTTAGGTTCGTATACATAGTTTGGTAATTAATCCACACTTTATTATTCTTTTTGAACCAGTTGATTCCTTGTTTTACTTGAAGAGCTACTAGTTTGAATGTCTTCTAGATACTCATAGGATCTATGTCCTATAAACATGTTACATTCGAAGCATTTACTTAGAAACTCATTGTATCCTCTTCCTCTCCCATAATATATTCCACCTATAATAGGTTTGATGGTGCTTTTATAACTGCTACTAACTTCTTTAATGTGAGTTTGCCATTGCTTTATATTGCCTAGTTGTCCTCTTCCTTATTTTGGCCTCTACCGTGATATTTCCTACCTCTTCCTCTATTTTTTTTGACTTTGAATTATATTAAAAATTTCCTATACCTTAAATTTAGATTGATAATACTCTTATACTATCATTGGATACAAGATGTTAATTTCATCATGAATGCTAAACTTTAGTCCATTAGTGTACCTAATAACATTTTCTACATCCTCTTATATGTTTCATGATCTAATAGTTATCTTTTATAATTATTTATTATATTATTTCATTGACATGTCATTTTGTCTCAAATTTTATATCCTCCTAAATAAGTTTGTCTGATAATCTTTGGGCATGAATTTTTAGTTCGTCTTGGCCACCATTCTATCCCATGAGCTTATCTTTTATTTTCCCCTTTTATTTCTTCTTGTACTCCATCCCACCTTAAGAATGCATGAACCTTAAAACTTTTCAATAAAAACTTAACCTTTTCTTTCCTCATTCACCTCTTAATAATCTAAATATTTATCCATTGTTGTGATCTAGTCAATTATCTCTTCAATGTTGGGACTTCCCTAATACATTGGTACATCCAATTTGGGATTTTATGTCACACCTATCATTGATGTGATGAACCTTTCCTCAAATCTACCTTCTTCTCCTTATTATAAAACTTTTTTTTTAGAAACCTCATCGTATCCTTCACTCACATCACCTTTATTCATCTCTCTTATTTAAGATAATTCCATGGCTTCTAATATGGCCTACAAGTTTCTCACTTCAACAACTAGTGCATCAACTAACTATAACCTTCATAGATATAATTTTACTCCGCATTGTCTAGATTACATGTTCTCTTACTATCCTCCCAATAAAACCTAATATCTTATACCAAATGATGTAGAGGAAACTTTAATTGACACCACTTTCCTTTTTAAAACTTCTTCACTTCTTTGATAGAGGCTCATAAGTTATAAAATTGAAAGTATGATTACAATTTTCTTGATGATTTTAATTTTATTATGAAAATTATTATACTCATTCAATTCCACTTTTATCTCATAACTAACTCATCCAATATTTAAGCATAACTCTATCATCATTCATTATTTCATTTTTTTGTTCTTTCCTTGTAGCCTTTTTGGCCTTTTTTAATGGTACAAACAAGTAGTAATTGATATTAAGAATACAAAGTTATATTTTACCACCCTATATCATTTTATTCCTATCCAATAATTTTATTATCCCAAATCAACTCCTATATTCCCTTTTCAATCAATATCTAGGCTTAGTTAGGCATCTTTATCCCTGTTTTAGACATAGCCACTCCAAACCCATACACTAAAGTTCATACTAAAAATAAACTCTAAAATATTTTAGAATGGTTTAAAACCTAAGTGTTCACCAAGTTTCAGGATTTTTAACTAGTGGAAACTCCTATAAAATAAGATTTTTTCTTGAAAGCCTAATATAGGGTCAAGGTTGCCAAAGTCAACCCAAGAAGGTAAATATACAATTTAAAATGTTTCATAATTGTCAACTTAACGTAATGATTAATAAAGGTTTTTTTAACCCCCACACACATTTATCAATTAATTAGACCTCTTTTAATTCCTCTATTCATCAACTAACTCAAGTTATGGGTCTGATTATCTATGTAAACACAGTCTATTAAAGGGTTTAACCACATTATCAAATGAAATTTATATCCAAAATGAATTGAAAATACATTAAAATTTTTAATAAAATTAAAAAAACTATTTACCATTTCATATGAGTGATCAAATCAAATTTCCACATAGTCTTTCAGCTCACATTGTAAACTCAATCTTCTTCCGTTAACACAAAATACAAGAAATAAAGTGAAGAAATAGTTCATTTGTAGACTGATTAAATTTTAATGATTTTATTGGATTATTATTCATTTATATTCAAAATTCATCCCAAAAAACTATCTCAATCATCATTTTTTCATGTTTGATATTCCATATAACTACTCCAATGGTTTTTGGATCAATAACATTAAGAGACTCAAACTACCCTAACCTCTATCATGACTATTGGAATGACTTAATATGTGATTAGAGAATGCAATAAGGTAAAATTTACCCACTATTTAGTCAAACCAAAAATAATACCTTATTTAAGTTCTCTCTATAATGATTAAGGTATAAAAAATTTGATAAGAAAATTTGAAAATTCAAATTAGTGAAATTTGTGGCAAAATGACAATATCAAGATCTAGCCACTCTTAATATATTTTGACACTTTTATAATATTCTCAACTATGTAATATGACTCATAAATCCCATTAAAACATCCTAAACATGCAACATGACTACTAAACATCTTTATTAATCCAAAATTGTATAAACAAACATAAGATAAGTATCATCATAAGAAGGATGCTCCTACATCAACATGGTTTCAAAAATTCTATGTAATTAAAAAATTAAACATATGGTGGATATTATAACAATGATACAATTCATCAGGGGTCATGTAACCTATATATGGACTCACTTTTCAAAAACTTCAAGCAAAACATCATATACACTAAAATTCATATGCATGGGCATATGAAAGATCAAAGTTACAAGTTTAAAATATATTTATAATTGAGAATATTTTTCCATAAAATTATATATAATTTCCAAAAATTCCAATAACATCATGCTTATAAATTATATCAAACATATTTTCAAAGTTCAATTATAAAATTTACAATTTTAAAGGAAAAATATTTATTTGAATTTAAATTTATGAGTAATTCAATCATGAAGGGTTGATTAATATAGATCAATCAACACTAATTTTATTTGAATATATTACAAGTAAGCTACATAGTGTTTTTTATGTTGATTTACCATGGTGTTAATTATATCAAACCATTTTCATGGTTCCATATTCTATGTTGAGTTACATATATTCAATTCTATTAAAAATTTAATGACCTTGGCATCAATTTTAGTTAATTTATCATGGTTCCACATTTTTATATTAGTATATTAGGTTATATTACAAATTCATGAGAGTTTTAATACAAAATATTTCAAAATGTAGATCTTTATTATTTAATCAAAATATAGACTTGACTACTCTAAAATTTCTGTTGGTATAAATTTTCCATGTGCTTAAAAAATGGGGCATATTTATCTATCTTCAATTACAAGTTGCATGGAATTTTAATTCCACCTACATAAAGGTGTACTCCCTTATCTCTTTTTTATTTCTCAAAGTTTTAAAGTTAATTTTTTTTTTTAAAATTACAAAAGTAATGAATGAATAATTCATGTGTTATTTCAAGGTTTGCCAAATTTTAGTGCCTTGAATAATTACAGTATCCTCTTGAATGAAAAGTATGTTGTACATGATAAGGTTAATTTATTCCTCATTTACTCTATAAATGTAATTACTATCATAAATGGGATGTAGAAGATATTTTTTGACTATGCATCACCTTAATCTTGTACACTTTCCAAACTTAGAACTTTATGTTTCCTCTAATTTATACTTTCTCCTTGATTTTACAAGCCTCACATATACTCTATATTATGCCCCTTGGCATATATCTTATTCTAAATAGTATTATATTTATTAAACATACATTTTATCTTGCACATAATGCTTAAAATGTACTTATCTTACACCTATTCAAGCTTTGATCCTTTACCTATTATGTTACTCCATAGAGAATAATGTCTGGGATAAATAGTAGCATCGACATTATTCTCCTACTCTGATTCAAGTGTCAAGTGACCTAAATTCATCCAATCTAAAAATAAAATGTATCCTAATGGTTAACCTAAGTGATTTAATGTGATTTATTACTCAAGGAACTGATATAAATATAATATCAACTCATTCATTCCTCACCTATGAAAATTAGAAAAGACCAAAGAGTATAAGCCACTTATCAAAAATCATTTTATCAAGCATTCAATTGATCAAAGATTCCTTATTTTGATACTAGTCATAGGTACAACACATATATATGTCTAAATTATTAAATGAGTATTCCAAGTTACTAATCTCCCATGTTACAAGTTATGTCACTCTTGCACATGATTTACACACATTACATGATTCACATATAAGCCAACACGTAAGGGAATAATACATTAGTCTAAGGCCTTGTTCATATTATTGAATATGTAGGAAACATATCTTGATAATGGGGTCATTGGGGTTAGCTCAACACCGTATGCCCAGTAACCCATTCTCCCCAAGGTCACATTCAAGATGGAAATCTAGGGTTTTTCCATTTTAAAAGGAGAAAAATCCATGACACAAATTTAAATACAATATAATAAAGGAAAATTCAAACCTATAAGCATCTATGTGATTGCATCATATTTCAATATATATTCCATACATGACAATATTAATAAACTTAGATAATAGCATCAACATAACTATCTAGGGATGATGTAACTGTCTAAATAACCATAGGCACTAGATCCAGCATCTGACAATTATTCTAGAACTATCTTCCGACCTACATTCAAGTTGTTCCATATCCAAAACTAAATTATAATGAAAATAGGATAATTAACTATATTATTTATTATTTATATATGTAAGCATAGTTTTACTTTCCATATTTAGACTATCTTAACATAATAAAGTCAATGTATGCTTAGATTGAAGTTTAAAATTTAATTTTCCTATTATAGATATGATCATAACCCTTTTACCATTTCATTTATATATTCCTAACCTTAAGACTAAATTAAAATACATAATCCCACATTTCATTTTACGGTTAAATATTTGGTGAACCTAATCTTTAAACACCAAACCCTAAGACAAGTTAGGGTTTTCTAATTATTGTACTTTATTGTGAATTTTGAACTTTTTCATTTGTTAAATAATGGAAAACATTAGTGCAAAAACATATTTACAAATGGAATGTCAAGAATAATTTATTACTCATCTCAATGATAACAAGTACTTAATAGATGCATTTTTTATGTTAGAAGGGATGAAATAAATACACAAGATAAAATCAAGGTTACCTCACCTATTAATGGTGAATACTTAGAAGGTACTATAAGTAATTATAGCCTTATCAATCCTCCTAGATATAATAAAGGTATGGATTATTCGTTTAAACCTTTGTTCTATGAAACTACTACTAATACACCTCTTATAGATTTACCTATTGTTTCAATAAAAATACTAGTTTCAATGCCTATTAACAATCAAAATAGGTTTTCATCCCTTTTTGTGACTAATCAACTTACTAATCTAGCTCTCATTGGGACTAAAGTTAAGTCATTCCTTAAAGATATAAAAATATTGGAAGATAAGATTACAAACATTAAACAAAGAACTTTAAAATCCCCTCATACTATAGATTCAAAAGATGTATTGCATAACCCTCTTTTATCTAAAATATATTTGTACCCTTTGACAACTAGATTTATTGCACTTATGTTCACATTTTATGATGACAAGGGTGATACTGAATAATATATTCAAACCTTCAATGTTGTATGACTTGACTATGCTTCCAGTTATAAACTTTTGACCAAAGTATTCCAAAAAAGTCTCAGGAACTATACTTTGAGATGGTTAAATGATCTACCTCTCCAATCTATAAAATCATTCAAACCTTTGTAGAGATTTTTTTGGCACATGTTGACATTAATATTTTTGAATGATTTATTATGACTAAATTTCCAAAATAAAACTAGGAACTAGTGGACCTATCAATGCATATATCTTGATATATAAGACAATTCTATCCAAAAAGGCAAATCTTATTGTAGATAAAGAGTAAGAAGACATTTTAAAGAAAATTTTGCTTGATAATTTACATTATTCCATCATATTTAATAATTTTCAATAGTTTGTTGAATTATGCCATTTTATAAAAGAGTCTAAAATAAATATTATATCTTTGAATAAGCTCAATTATGTCAAAAACACACCAGCCACATCTACATCTAGTTCAAAAATTGTAATAAAACCTAGTTATAACGTAAAACCTTCTGAGCCTAAAAAATTAGAAAACACCAAAGTTAGTACAATTGCATAACATCTTAATCAATTTGTTTGGTCTAATGCACCAAGGAGCCAATTTACTTGTTTACCTAAGTCCCAATCTTTATTACTCTCATGATTAATAGAGTGACATCTTATATCTCTCCCTCATCTTATTGAGGTTGATATGAGTCAATCCCTACCCAATGTAAATGACGTGAATGCTTATTAGGATTATCATTAAATTGAAATACATTATATGAGTGAATGCTTTCCCTTGAACCACAAGATCCAAGATGTTATTGATAACCAAAAAATTTCACTAGAGGATAATTCAAAGGAATCAAATTCACAACTTGGAGATCACCGTAAATAAAAAAATATTTAGCAACCATTTGCAAGAATGTTATAGAAAATAACTAAAAGTCTAAATGTCATATAATGCACATCCTCCACTATCATATAGTATACACCCATTAGATGGGATTATTAGTACTTACATGTGACATGTACCTTCTATGTTTCAAATACCTTATATTTCATTTAATGATAGTGAAATTAAGGATGATGAATCTTATCTTCATTATCTATTCATTAAAACAAACCTTTTTAAACACCCCATACATAGTGTTATTATTTATAATTGTGCAAGTTAAATATTTACACCATGAGATTACTTATGTACTTGGGTTATACTCATCATGATCTACACGCCTCTAACAGTAAGTTAGATTATTCAATGGGACATCATAGAAGGTTATTGGAAAGATTGACTTACCTTTATAGGTTTTTATTTCACATGTGGTTAGTACCTTTTTAGTTATCCCTTCTATAGGCATCTTTGATATGTTATTAGTAAGACCATGGATTCACACTCTTGGAACAGTATCCTCTATAGTTCATGGGTGTGTTAAATACATTCATGTCAATCGGGTAATTAAATTTTCTATAATTCTATATCAACATCCTCTTAAATGAAATAAACTTATACCTAAACAACTAGATATAAATCCTACTAAGGATAATCCACCGTAAAAGGGTAAGAAATAATAAATACCCATTAGTAGGTATCAAGTACTTGAGAGACCATTGCATCAGAGATATCCAATGGATTACATGAAATTCCAATCTTCTACTACACACAATGTTCACATATCCATAACACTTATAAATGTTCATATTACTATTATTATAAAAAATAAACAAGAACTCAATGACGGATTCCAAAAACCACTACTCTAGTTATTATTACTATTATTTCATGACCACATAGTACTATGTTACATATGTAGAGCACCATCGATACAATAATGATATATATTCTACATATATGATATTTTGTTGCATACATAGGTTATTTAACTATGTTTACAATGGGGATATATTTATGATCATATTATGGAGTGCACCATAGGATGATATTTCATCTGTACAAAACAACTAAAAAATTCAAAAACATTAAAAAACAATAAAAATAATTTTGGTACTTACCTATTCTATTGGATCCATGGAATCTATGTGTTAATTCCAAATCGATGGACCACATACACAGTTACTCCTACATAGAAATATATGTCACACTTATACATTTGGTGTGATAAGGGTATACATAGATACATTATACACTCCCATTTAAAATTTTGGTCTTTCCCTCTTCTCATGTCATATCGACACTAGGTTCATCCACTTCTTTGACATTGATACACATAGTTTATATGATTCAATGATCACTCTACACTATCATGTTTGAGCTTACATATATACTTACACATGCCTAGTATATGTTCATAATGTAATTCATATGTAATAAACTTGACATACTTTTCTAACACATTGAATCCATGTGACACTATCACATGTTTATGTTGGTTGTTTGTACTTTAGTTTATATACTTGCATATATTATCTTGATTTTTCAATCATTTTAATATTATCCTTTGATTATGGCAACCATGCCTACATATGCTTTCATTGAAATTTGAATATGCCATTCTTGATTTTATGGACATTTAAATAAGTCATGCCTACCAAATTATGTGGTATTTAAACATGCCCCTTGTTTGTGGCTTCTTTGGACCATTACTTGTTGACTTGATTTTTAGTGCTCTTATGTGTGTTCTTATTTTCTTGTTGAGCTTATATTATTACCATATAAATGTTGTCATTACATTTATCATGCATATTAGGCATACATATAATCACATTGGTTATATGTCTTGGTAGACATTTTTGGCCCACATAACAATCTTGTGCCTAGATGGATTAGGTTGCTAATGAATGAGAAGATGGAAAAAAAATCTTGATGGGATGAATGATCCAAGGATCTCATTTTTACCAACAAATCTTTTGAAATACTTTAAGTTCACTTAAAGTGTAAATTGTCAATTTCTAAAGGACAAGTTTAGAGTTTTAGAGACCTTATGGGGTCTCAAGAGTGCTTGAAATTACTATGGAGGTGCATGGTATTCATTTGGTTCTTCATTGTGTTCATCTTGACATTTTGGGTCTAGTAGCATAAATTATGAGTAGGCAATTTGTTGATGCTATATCTCACATACATGAGGGTGCCAAGATAAAATGGTCACATGGATTTTCTCAATTTTCTATCCTAGTTGCTAATCACTAATTTATAGGACATGTGTCTAAGTGCAATAGAAGATATGAAGACTCAAACTTGGCCACTCAGACAAAATTCACCTAGTTTCCATACATAGCCAATTTGAAAAGAATATCAAATAAAGCGAAGTGAGAATATTAAAAAGGGCCATATCTCACATGTGTGGTAGTTTCAAGATATAATTATCATATGGGTTTATTCATCTTAGTCCCTAGTTGCTATGCACTAATTTTTAGGCCATGCATCTAAAAATGACAAAATTTATGCATGTTCAAAGTTGGCTCCTCAAATAAAATTCACTAAGTTTCCATAGTTAACCTTTTTCAACCATGATAGACATGTAAACATCATGAAAAAACATATATGGTAGCTCACTTGGAAATTTTTTAAAAAACATAGAAATCTCTTAGAGCCAGTAGATCAAGTGGGAACAATTTTTTTGGTGTTAGGAACATCTCTAACAAGTTTGCTCCCTTCATGATTTTTTTGCTTCAAGATATAAATCTTAAAAGTTGGTAAAATAATGGAATACATTCACATATATTTCAACTTTAAGCCACTACAAAAATCCAATGGATCTTAAATTTAATGGTTGAATGGATGTTAATTTTAAGACTCGATAAATAGTCATTTATTTTCAAACCAAAGTGAATCTAACAACTTGAATTAGTTCATACTAAAGAATATAAATTAAGTGAGAAGAGTCAAAAGGTCAAAGATCTTGAGAGGTTGACACATGTTACAAGTGTGTAAAGTGGTATACTAATAATAAGATCATGAGTACAAATGCTAGACTATTAAGTGGTACTAGCTTGAACATAGTTGACAAGTCAAGGGCATGATTAATGGCTCTCAATAAACCATACAAATCAAGATTGATAGTAAGAGAAAAGGTCAATATGTCAATGATCTTAGTAAGATATTGACATCTAATTAGAACAAAGGTGAGCCTAGGACTTTTGATGGAAGTTGAGGAACCATTTTTTATCAAGGAAAGCAGGTCTTGTGGGGTTATTCTGTCACCATTCTTAAAGGGGACTTATGTACAAAATAAAATATTATTTCCTAAAAATATATAATGCATCTATTTTAAGGTCTATAGGTCTATATTAATATGGTAGCTATAGGAAAACCAACAATCTTAGATTGGTCTTCCATTAATAGGATGGACCTATGATCCAAACATGAAGATAGAGTAGATGTATGATTAATGTAAAGGGTATTTGTCCTTTAGCATGGCCATGTTTTTGAAAATCAGCCACTTAAAATGGATAAATCCATGATTTTATTAGATCTATGAGCATGAATTTTTATCTTCAAGTGTGAGATGGTGTGAAGGATCAAAGAAAATGTCTAGTATTGGGAACTGTTTCTAATGGCATTCAATGCATCCTTAAAACCTTTGGGGACTTTCTCACTCAATAAGCCATGGGAAGTACATTGATTGATTGAAAAGGTGGAAATAATTTTATTGGCTAAGGGTAAAGGGTGGAAGCTCAAGTTTAATTAATGACCCAAATTGGTTTGTTCCTTCTCTAATGGTGTGCTCTCACATTATTTCTCTCTCTTTCATATCCTATATATTCTTGTCTCATTCTCATTGAAGGGGTTCTCAGCTCTTAGAATTTATAATTCTTTTTTTGGAGAAGGATACTCATTGAGACTTAAGAAAGTGTGCTTATTGATATGGTTAAACCCTATCAAAATATTGTAAGAACTACCTTTGAAAGTAATAGGATCATTTCTTTACCTATCTCTTATCTTTAATTAGTGCTTAACATATTTGTGTATGGTGAATTTGTGAGGCAGCGTCTTCTTAGTTTAAAATCCTTCTACTTGCCTCTTTAAAGGTTTTTTCAAGCTAAATTGTTTGTCTATATTATTCTTCTATTTAGATTATCTTCTATGAATTATTTATGTAACTAGTGAGATTGTGTGAGCTAAATTTGTTCTATGATGATTCAGAGTGTGTTCAAGATTATATGAGTATCCATTTAACTTTGGGGAATCACCCTTTTAACTTTAGTAGGATCCCTTAATCATATTTCTAACCCTTTTCCCTATAAATAATTAGTTTAGAATTAGTCTAGGTAAGCATCAAGAGGAAGTCATCATTTTTTTGAGGTTCAACCTCACCATAAGATACCCAAAGCCTAGGGTTGTTACCATTATGTAGCTCAATTGGAGGGAACCTTAAGAACTCTCTCCAAGGGTGAAAATTGAGTCTATAATATTTTATAACATGCTTAGTGTGACCACAGTCCAAAAATAAGATTGATCAAAGTTGATGTAGGTTTGATCATATTTATAGTAATTAAGGTACCAAACAACAACATATAGTAACACCAGAAGGAAGAATCAACACTCTAGTGTAGATCGATATCTATCTCTCATGACAAAGGTGAAAAAAATATCAGATTCAAGAGATATTACGATTGAATTTGTTGAACTACCTTTAAATTCAGCAAAAAATATTAAGGTTTGCCAATACACATCCATATCAGGGAGCCTTTTCTCCTAGGTAATTTTCAAAGACTACCCCTACAATAAGAACTTTATTAACCCCTTAAATATCCATGTAAGCCCAAAAATATATTTTATTTTCATGTCTAAAGTAATTTGGACCTTTCCTAATATGATCTTATCCAAATTATAGCCCTTAAAAATGTTCCTTATTATGATGGTGACCAAGCTACAACATCTTTTGATCACATCATGGACATAGACAATTTTTACAGTATCCATAATGTTGGAGAGTTTTAAATGATGTCATATTGATGTCATGGAGGTGTCTTGGTGAGTGGATGAAGTGCCTTGATAGTCTACGTGATAATGACAATGTGTAAAATGTGCTTGTTCTAGTATAATTGAAGGAGGCTTAGTTGATCTTTAGTTTTGAAATGGTTAAAGATGTTCAAGGATGAGTATGGTGATTTGAGGATATGAAATAAGTTTTTAGGGTGTTTATATGTTTTGAATGTTTATGTACATTAGTGGATTTAATTTGGTTGATCATATTTTTCATATAGACACTTTTGGTCCAATGGTAGAAAATTTGAGTAGATAGTTTGATGACATCACCATTGCCACATGGGAATGAGTCAATCAAGGTGGTTGTGATCACATTAGTAAAAATTTATTATGCACTAGATATTGATTCATGCATCAAAGCATGGTTAAATATATGAGGGTTTAAAGTTGGATTCTCAGTCAGAATTCATTATTTTCCCATACATAACTAGATTTGCATACGACCAAAAAGAGCCAAGTAAGCAGTTTGATATGTAATATCTCACACACGTGGATGTTTCAGGAGAAAGTGATCCTATGGGTTCTTTAATTCTTGATCCTAGTTTATTTTTACTAAATTTTAGATCATGTAATGAATTTTTTTAAAAGATTTACATATGTAAAATTTGTATCCCACATAGTTTGACTGTGTTTTCCCATACTTAGCCAATTTTGTAATATGGCAAGAAGAGCTCAGTGAGAATTTTGATGGTGGAATACCTTTCCCATGAGAAGGTGTCAATATAAATTTATATTATGGGTTTGTTTATTTTTAGTCCTAGTTTATTTGTGCTAATATTTAGATCGTGTGCTGAATCAAAACAAAAGTTATGCATGTGCAAAGTTGGCCTCTCAAGTAGGTTTTGACATAGTTGGCTCTATGACAAAAGATTTTGATAAG
Organism: Torreya grandis; assembly: GCA_037957365.1. Lineage (NCBI taxonomy): Eukaryota > Viridiplantae > Streptophyta > Pinopsida > Cupressales > Taxaceae > Torreya > Torreya grandis. The sequence goes on from JARHVA010006087.1 coordinate 790,306, forward strand.
GATTTTTAGTAGAATTATATCTCACATGTGTGAGGGTGCTATGATCTATTTTTTATATGGTTGGATTCTCCTATACAAGGATATCATCTAGTCCAAATTTGATATCATTCATCTAAGCATAGAACAAGTTATTAAGGTTCAAAAATGGATACTTAGGCATAATGAAATGGTCCCCATAGTTATTTATACATAAGTTAATGTTTGAGTAGGATCGATAGCGCATGTTACTCCAATAGTTTAAGAAATAGTGAGATGAGGATAGGTACACAATGCTTATTGATTGAGCAAAGGAACATGATAAGGATCCAATGGAAAGTGGGTGTTTGTATAAATTGATCGAATGATGAGAATTGATTATTAAATACTTTTTTGATCCATAGAGATAGATAGAGTGTATTTAGTCAACACTTTTATATTACATGAGATGAGGTCAACTATCAAATGTTTAATATGTGTTCATCTTTATTCTAAAAATGACTTGAGAAGGATATTTAAGCTCATTTTTAAGTTATTTTGATGTATAATGATGATTTTGATGTTTGGGAGTGTTGTAGACTCCATGCGGATGCTATATGAGTATTTTGGAGGAGTGTTCAATCTATCTTGATTATGAATAATACTTAAGAAGCTGAATGTATGTTTGGTAATTGTGTTCCTTTGTATAAGGTCTCTATTTGATATGTTTATGCATACACATAGATGACCTAATATATTTGTGATCATTTGGGGATGTCAAAGGTGACATCAAGAGTGGGCCCATGTATTTAAAAGTGGTCATGTGTTCTTATTTTTCTTGAAGGTGCGTTAAATATATGAATAGCTCTCCATGAGACCTATAAGAGCTACAAGAGACCTATTAAAAGGTGTAGCTTCTTAAGGATGACCCATAGATTATATGGCTAACCTATGAAGATTATACTAATTTATGTCTCAATAAGAGTGTTGCCTTAAGGGTTAAGGAATACCTAATGGTTGAACAAGGTGTTGATTATCAGGTATGCTCTATAAATAGTGAAATTAAAGATGGTGATTTTTGGACATGTTTGTGAGAAACTTGGGAGAGATTTGAGAGAGGCTTGTGTGTGTGTGTGTTTTATGGAGTGAATGGAGGGTAAAGTTCCCTATAGATGATTTGATGAGTAGATCATTTTGAGTACTATTTTCATGACTTTTTGGTAAAAATTATGTTGGCAAAATAGTGATCTTGTTGTCTGAGTATGAGTGAAAGTGAAGAGTGACAAACAAAGGTCTATTATCAGGTGTTAAAGACATCAATTAATAGTGGATATGGTCATAGGTTTTATCATGGTAGCTCAAAATCTAAGGTGGTTATAGCCTACTTACAAGGTGAAACTTTCTAAAAGGTCTTATTTTATTGTAGCTTAGCTAGATAGGTGTGGAAACACCTTATGGGATTGTAGTCTCACTAAATAGGGGTTGTAGCTCTTTGATCATTTATGTATGGTCTAAATTGGATCTTTTTATTATAAGACAATATTCCATTTGCAAGTTCTAGTTGGTTTTATTCCCTAAGAGGGTTTCCCACATATGACATATCTTATGTGCTTGATCTTGCATTGTCTTTCTTGTTCATTTCTATAAATGATGTGTATGCCTCATGAATGTATGTATTGGTTGATTAAGAGTTTGAATGGATTTTAATTGAATTTTAAATATCTAGGCTAACTGATTCATCCCCTCCTCTTAGTGATTAAACATCTAATAATTGGTATTAGAGCAGGTCCTTTGTTAAAGGCTTAAAAACTTAAAGGTGATCCAAGGTATAATAGGGGTAGTCATCAAGGAGGTTTCTCTACTAATAAAACATCGATGTTCAATAAATCCAATTATGTTTTTTTAAGTGCAAAGATGAGGATATATATTCTATCCCTAGGGTTTGATGTATGGACATCTATTCTGGATGGTTATGTTTCTCCTATTACTCCTCATTCTAGTGTTGTAGACAACAAGTTGTTTGATAACAATTCTAAGGTGATGAATGCTATCACATGTAGTCTTTTAAAAATTAAATACAGTAAGGTAATTCATTTTACATATGATAAATATATATGGTACAAATAAAGATAATTTTTGAATGAGATTTAAAGGTCAAGCTTGTTAAGTTACATAATCATTAAAGGTAATTTTAAAGTCTCAAGAGGAAGGAGGAAGATTATGTGGCATCCTTTCTATAGAGAGTTGATGAGACTATGAACATCATCAGAGGTCTTCGAGATAATATTGAAGATGAAACTATAGTCTAAAAAGTATTAATGTCTCTATCTCTCAAGTTTGATCCATGAGTATCTACTATATATGAGAGTCATGATCTTACTCAGTTGAATATGGATCAATTATATGGCACCATTATTGCATATTAGATGAGAATAAATAATGATATAACACCAAAGAAGGAAGTTACAATCAAGATAGATATGAATCCTAAGAATAAGTTCCAAGGTATCAAATCCAAAGAGGATGGCATATCTAACATTGATGAGGATGAACTAATTGCTTTGATTACTAAAAAATTGAACACTAGTGGATGAAGGCAATTGCTCACATCAGGAGTCTACTTGGAGTGATTCAGATGATGATGATGATGAGGTAGACTATGAGACTATGTTGATGAATGCCCTAGAAGAACTGAAGACTGGTAATATCTATAAAAAGATGAAATCTAAGCACAAGGACAATCAAGAGAAATTTAGTGTGTTTGAGGTAAGATTGGTTGAAGAATATAGGGATCTTTAAGGTGTTTTCATGTTTCTTAATTCTAATTTTTAATCTATGTTTAAAAGTCTAAAATCCAAAGAATAAGAATGTTTAATGTATGTTTCAAAAAATGAGTCTTTGAAATCTAAGTTAGAGAAGACATCTAGTAAGGTGAGGTCATTAGTGAGATTTGAAAAGAGTTGATGTGATCTAGACAACATTTTGAGTGGTCAAAAGAATGATAGTGATAGAACTAGTATTAGATATTAATAAGAACAAAATAATGTTACCCAAGACAAGATGAAGACTAGTGTAAACTAGGAAAATCATAATTTGAAGAAAAATCATTAGATAAGGGCTTAAGGTGCTTGCAGAATGAAGACAAATTAGATCAAAGACCAAATGCAATGAGGTATGTAAGATTAAATGCTTACTATTATACATGTAATAAATTTGGTCATAGGGATAGATATTTCTATATATGTGTTATAAATGAGTTTTTTACATGAGACTATAATGTTGCTCATCAGTTAAAAGGAGTGAGGAAAATTAAGTGCTTTAACTATATTGATGTGGGACATTTTGTAAACCATTATTCACATAATATTAGATAAGGTGAGTCATGTTAAAAAAGGGGATGCTTTTTTTTTGTCATGATAAAAGTCATGTATCAAGTTTCTATCCAAACATGATAAGATAAACGATTTTTCCATCAAAAAGTATGGTGCGCTAAAATTCTAAATACAAAGGTCACATTGCTATACTCTATAAACAAAGGCCACCAAGTCAAAATGAGTTTAATTAGGATCCTAAAGTGCAAGGAAGAAGGGAAGTTAACGCATGGAAGCCAAAGGTGATAAGCGTGAGTCATGATAATACTATAGGTTCAAGTATTTTTTTTTTGCTATGGTGGAGAATGCTTTAAAAGTTGAAGAGTGCCAAGGGCTATAATTATTTGTTCATGTTGAGATTGAAGATATCAAACTCAAATAGAATATTGATGTGCTAGTTTATTCTAGTATAGAGGTATGTATGGATCTCAATGAATATCCTTTTATTGTTGAGCAGGTATCATGCAAAGAACATTAATTGTCCATGTCTAATAATGAGGTTTCAAACTACAAGGTGGATCTTTCAGATGAAAATGTATGTAATGAATATATGTTGTTTCCATGTTTTCTCTATTTAATAATACAAGAAAAGGAGAATATTGTAATTGATTGGGAATTTGTGTCTCCTAAACCAAATAATAAGAAGAAGAACTATAAGTATCATATGACCAAGGAGGGGAAGGATGATGAGGAGTTATGGGCAACTCCTAGTTACACACCATGGTAGAGCATTATGGTGTAGAGGATGCCTCTATCTATGATTCTTAAGAGACTCATTTCAGTGGAGAATTATGTTTGTGTACTCCAAGTTCTTTTATGTTCTAAAGGCATGTTTGTGCCAATTGAAGATTTTTTTTTGGGTGCTCTCAGTTTTCTCATTTTTTGGCTTAAGGATAAGCAAGCCTAAAATGGGTTATAAGAAGTTTATGTTCCCAAAGTTATGGTGGCTCAAGTTTTAGCCTATAAATTGTGATGGGTGGTTTTAGGTATGAAATAAGTTTTAGAGGTGCACATTGACTAGAAGGAGGTTGGTTGACTTTGATTGTTTCAATATTCTATGGTTTTAGGATCTGATAGAAAATTTGTTTACTTTATGAGTTGAGATATGAGGTTTCCTAATATGTTGAATGAGCCAAATGGGTTATACAATCAAGTTTCACAAAGATTTGAATTTTTATGGTTCTCAAGTTATTTAAGTTTTTATCAAGTTAGAGGCCTAATTAGGTAGTTGGTTTGTGAAAGACAATTATTATAGAGGATGATCTCAGTAACTAAAATTGTTGTGTTTGATGTGGAATATGGGATTGATCTAGATATGAATTTTTAGGTCTTGAAGATGTGTCTAATAAAAATTATGGGCTCTAAAATTTTTAGGTAGGATTACAAGGAGGCTAGATAGGCTTAGTGTGAAAAAGAGTGTGTTTTGCAGAGACATAGACATGTATGTGAGAGAATTAGGAGAGATTTAAGAGATATTTGTTTTTGTGTTTTATGGAGATAAGGAAGGTTATAGTTACCTATGAGTTATTTGAATATCATATTAGTTTGAGGACTATTTGTATGGCATATTGGTCATAATTTTGGTGGCTGAATAGTGCTCTTATTATTTAAGTATGAGTGAAGGTGAAGAGCGATAAGCATAGGTCCATTATAAAGTGTTGAAGACATAAGTTAATAGGTGGATGTGGTCATATGTTTTATTATGGAAGCTCACCATCTAAGATGGTTATAGCCTCCTTACATGGTGAAACTTAGTAAAAGATCTTGTTATTATTGTAACTCAACTAGACAGGTGTGGCAACACCAAATGAGATTATAGTCTCACTAAATATGGATTGTATCTCCTTGATCATTTGTATATGGTATAAATTAGATCTTTTTATTAATGTTTGATTGAGTTTTATTCCCCAAGAGGGTTTCCCATGTATGACATGTGTTAGGTGCTTGATCTTGCATTGTGTTTCTTGTTCATTGTTATGAATGATGTGTATGCCTCATGAATGTATGTATTGAGTGATTATGAGTTTTTAAAGGATTAGAATTGAATTTGAAAATTTTGGGCCCACTAATTCATCACCCCTCTTAGTGATTATACCTCTAATTATTGGTATCAGAGTAGGTCATTTTGTAAAGTCTTAACAACTTGAAGGGGATCTAAGGTAGAATATGGGTAGTCATCAAGGATGTTTCTCTACTAAGCAAGAACCAATGTTCAATAGATCTAATTATTATTTTTGGATTGAAATTATGAGGATATATATTATGTCTATAGTATTTTATGTATGGAAATCTATTCTTGATGATTATGTTTCTCCCACTACTCTTCTATCTAGCGTTGCAAATAAGGAGTTATTTGAGAACAATTCTAAGGAAACGAATGCTATCACTTATGGTCTTTTATAAACTAAATACACCAAGTTAATTAATTATACATATTCAAAAAACATATGGGACAAAATGAAGATCATTTTTGAAGGATATTCAAAGGTCAAGCTTGCTAAGTTGCAAATTGATAGAAGGAAATTTGAAAGTTTAAGGATGAAGGAAGAAGATTTTGTGGCATCCTTTTTGTAGAGAGTTGATGACACTATGAACATGATCAAATTTCTTGGAGAGAATATTGAAGAGGCAATTATAGTCCAAAATGTATTAAGATCTCTATCTCTCAAGGTTGATCTAAAAGTATCTCCTATAAAAGAGAGTCATGATCTTACTCAGTAAACGATGGATCAATTGCATATCACCCTTATTACATATGATATGATAATAAATGATGATATACTATCAAAGAATAAAGTTTAATTCAAGATAGAGATGAATCCTAAGAAGAAGTTCCAAGGTACAAAATCCAAATAAGATGACATATCTAACATTGGTGAGGATGAACTAATTGATTTGATTACTAGGAAAATGAACATTTGTTGAGGAAAAAACTTCTCACATCATAAGGAGTCTATATGGAGTGATTCAAAGGATGATGAAAATGAGGTGGACTTTGAGACTATGTTGATGAATTCTCTTGAAGAACTAAAGATTGATAAGAAGATAAATAAGAATATGAAATCTAAGATTGAGGACTATGAGTAGTAATTTAGTCTATTTAAGGTAAGATTAGTTGAAGACTCTAGAGACTATGAAGGTGATATCATGTTTCTTAATTTTAAGTTGAAATCAATGTCTAAAAGTCTAAAAGCCAAATAAGTAGAATGTTTAAGGTATGTTTCTAAAAATAAAAAATTGAAAGCTAAGTTAGATAAGACATCAAGTAAGGTGAAGTCATTTGTGATATTTTAAAAGAGATCATGTGATCTAGACAACATTCTGATTGGTCAAAAGCATGGTAGTGATATAAATGGTCTTAGATATGAATAAAAACAAAATAATGTTACTCAAGACAAAATGAAGACAAATGTGAACTAGGAAAATGATACTTTGAAGATAAATCATGAGACAAGGGCTAAAGGTGCTATTAGAATGAAGACAAATCAAATCAGATAGCCAAATTCCATGAGATATGAAATATTTAATGCTTTATATTATTCATATAATAAATTTGGTCATAGGGCTAGAGATTGTAAGAGACCTATTATAAATGGGTTTGCATTGGACTATGATGGGGGTCATTAGTTAAAAGGAGTGAGAAAAATTAAGTGCTTCAACTGTCTTGATGTGGGTCATTTTTCAAACCATTATCGACATAAGATTAGAAAAGGTAATTCATGTTCAAAAAGGGGATATTATTTTGTCTATCATGACAAATTTCATATGGTAATTTTATGTCTAAATACAGTAAGACAAACTATGTTTCCATTAAGGAGTATGGTCTACTACAATTATGAATAGAGAGGTCACATTGCTAGATTTTATAAACAATGTCCATGAAGTCAAAATGAGTTCAACCAAGATCCTAAAGTAAAAGGAAGAATAAAAGTTAACACATGAAATCCAAAGGTGACAAGTGTGATTCATGACAAGACTACAGGTCTAAGTAATTTTTTTGTTATGGTGGAGAATGCTTTAGAAATTGAAGAGTGTGAAAAGCTCTCATTGTCTTCTCATGTTAAGAATAAATAGATCAAGCTCAAGGAAAATAAAAAGGTGTTGGTTGAAGCTAGTCCTGAGGTATGTATGGATCCAAGAAAACATCCTACGACTGTTGAGCATGTATCATGCAAAAAACATTAATTGTATGTGTCTAGTAATGAGTTTCCAACCTGCAAGGTGGCTCTTTTAGATGAAAATATACGTAATGAATCTATGTTGTCTAGATGTTTAATAAATTTAATCATAGAATAAAAGGAGAATGTTGTAGTGGACGAATAATTTGGTTTTCCTAATCCAAAAAAGAAGCAGAAGAAGAACTATAAGTATCAGATGACCAAAGAGGAGAAGGAATATAAGGAGTTATGGGAAACTCCTAGTTACACACCATGGTAGAGCATTATGGTGTAAAGGAGGTCTCTACCTATGCTTCTTAAGAGACTCCTTTTAGTAGAGAAGCATGTTTGTGTACTCTAGGTGTTGTGGTTTGAAGGTATGTTTGTGCCAGTTGAAGATTTTTTTTTGAGTGCTCTCAGTTTTCTTTGTTTTTGGCTTAAGGGAAGCAAGCCTAAAATGGGTTATAGGAAGTATATATTTCCAAAGGTATGATGGCTCAATTATAAGCATATAATTGTGTGATGATTATCTCTGAGTGTGAAATAAGTTTCATAGGTATACATTGAGTAGAAAGAGGTTTGTTCACTTTGATTGTTTTAACATTTTAGGGTTTTGGACTATGATAGAAAAGTGGTTTTCTTTATGATTAGAGATCTAAGGTTTCTTAATAATTTGAATGGGCCAATTGGGTTGTCAAATAAAGAATCACATAGATTTGAAGGATTATGGTTCTCAAGTTATTCATGTTTTTATGAAGTTGGGGGCCTAACTGGATAGTTGGTCTATGAAGGAAGTTTATTATAGAGGATGAGATTGGTAATAAAAGTTGGTGTGATTAAGGGATAATATGAGAGTGCCCCAGATATGAATTTTTAGGTGTTGAAGATATATCTACTGAAAAATTGTGGGCTCTGTAAGTTTTAGGTAGGGTTACAAGGAGGCTAGACATGCCTAGTGTGAAGAAGAGTGAATTTTGATCTATATATCCAAAATCCAAAGGTATTAATGTTTAAAGGTAAGTTTTCAAGTTAGTTTAGTGCATTTTTCCTATTTGGTGAGTGGCATGAAGTTATTTTGGTGGTATTCATGCTAGCTTGAGAGAGAAGGCTAGTAAGCATATATGGTGATTATTTATGGTGTGTGGAGATATGAAGATGCTCATAAGGTGAAAATGATTAGATTTCCTAGGGGAGTCCCTATAAAATGTTTCATGGTGATTTACATTATAATTTAGTGGTTTTTATATGTTATTTCTTAATTGGTTATAGTCCTTAGTTGAAGAAAAGTGTTGGCATGAAGCAAGAGGAGGTTCTCAAGACAAGAAGAGGTTGGCTCAAGGTAAGGGAGAGTTTGTATCATATTTTTAATATGGTACATTCATTTTAATGGTATTTTTATGTCCTTAAGATCATTTTTTCCCCACTTTTTCATTGTGTCAAAGGGGGATAAAGTTCCTATTCTGGGAGTGCTTGAAGAGAGAGATGGTGAGTTGTATATTGTTATATATGATGTTTGTTGACATTAATGACAAAGGAAGATATTTTTTAAGAGTTTTTAGTGATGTCCTAGTGATTTAATTGAGGTGTCTTGGTGATTGGATGAAGTGCCTTGATATTCTATGTGACAATGATAAAGTGTGCAATGTGCTTGTTCTAATATGATTAAAGGAGGCTTGGTTGATCTTCAATGTTGAAATGGTTAGAGATGCTCAAGGATGAGTATGGTGATTTGAGGATGTGAAATATGTACCTAAGATGTTTGATAAGTTTTTAGTGATTTTTTGCATGAGTGGATTTAATTTTATTGATCATAGTTTTCATGTAGATACTTTTTGTCTAGTGGTAAAAAATTTGAGTAGGCAATTTGATGACATCACCATTTCCACATGGGAATTAGTCAAGGGGAGTTGGTCATATGGTTGTGATAAAACTATTCCCTATTGTTTTTGTGCCATATCTCAATTCATGGATTGAATCATGGTCAAAGATATGAGGGTGTAAAGTTGTCTTCTCAATGAGAATTTGTTATTTTCCCATACTCAGCAAAATTTGCATATTGCCAGAAAGAGCTGAGTAAGTAGTTTGATGAAGGAATATCTCACATATGTGGATATTTAAATGGAAGGTGATAATATGGGTTTGTTAAATATTTATCTTAGTTTAGTTTCACTAAATTTTATATCATGTGATGAATCACAATAAAAGATGTGCATATACAAAGTTGGGCTCCTAGGCAATTTGAGTGTGTTTTCCCATACTTAGCCAATTTTATAATATAGAAAGAAGAGCCAAGTGATAATTTTTATGGTGGAATATATTTCACATGTAAATGTATCAAGATAGATTGATATTATGGTTTTTTTAGTTTTGATCTTAGTTTATTTTCACTAAATTTTAGATCATGTGTTGAAGCATGACAAAAGTTATGCATGATAAAAGTTTGCCTCTTTGGTAGGTTTTGACATAGTTGGCTTTGTCACAGGATATTTTGATAAGGAATTTGAATGGAATAATATCTCAGAATCATGAAGTTTATATGAACTATTTATTTTATAGTTAGATTTTCCTATGTGAGGAGATCATCTAATCTAAATTTGAGATCATGCATCTAATCATAGAATAAGTTATTAAGGTTTAAAAATGGCTTCTCAGGCATATTGGAATGGTCCCCATAGTAATTTCTATATAAGTTAAATTTTAAGAAAGATCGATGGTGCAAAATGATTCAAGAAGTTAGGAAGTAGTAAGATGAGGATAGGTAAATGATGTTTAATGACTAAGAAAACTTACACAAAAATGATCTAATGATGAGCAGGTGTTCATAAAAATTGATCAAATCATGAGCATTGATAGTTAAAGACTTGGTTGTCCATAGAGATTGATAGGGCACATTGAATCAACATTTCTAGATTTCACAAGATGAGCTCAACTGTCAAATGTTTAAAATTTAGATTTGGCATTATATAAATTAAATGTCATACAAGATCAATGGTGTGTATTCGATCTAAGTAGTGAGGACATGAGATGATTTCGAAGTGGTCAAATTTTAACTGTGACCATTTTAATTCAAATATTTTAATTTAACATAGGGAAAAACTAGAGCTCTATATTCTCTCCATATCTTTTGATAGAAGTCAAATTTTCTATTGTTATGAAAATAAAAGTTATAGAGAACTCCATGGTACGTCTAATGAACCTTATTTGAAGATGTGAAAGTGAGTAAAGTCAAATATATTGATCTTATAAGTTGACTATGTTTTCCTGCATATTCTTCAAATGACCCAAGAAAGATATTTGAGCTCACTTTGATGATGTTTTGATGAGTAATGATGACTTTGTTGTTTGGGAGTGTTGTAGACTCCATGAGGATTCTCTTTGGGTATTTTGGAGGTGTGTTCAATCTATCTTGAGTATGATTAATGCTTAAAAAGTTAACTATATTGTTGGTAATGGTGTTCTTTTATATAAGGTCTCTATTTAAGATGTTTGAGCATACACAGATGTGAGATAAGATGTCTTTGATCATTTGAGGATGTCAAATGGGACATAAAGAGTGGACCCATGTCTTTGAAAGTGGTCATGTGTTCTTGTGTTACTTGAGGGTGTGCTAAATGGGTGAATAAGTCTCCATGAGACCAATAAGAGCTATAAGGGCCTTATTAAAAGGTTTAGTTGCTTAGTGGTGACCCATAGATGCGATGGCCAGCCTATGAATATTATATTAAGCTATATATCTATAAGATAATTTTATTAATTTTTAAGGCATGCCTAGTGGCTGACCAAGGTGATGATTATGAAGTATGCTATATAAATAGTAAAATCAAAGATGATGATTTCTAAACATGTATGTGAGAGACTTGGGATAGATTTGAGAGAGGCTTGTGTGTGTGTGTGTGTTTTGTGGAGAGAAGGAAGGGTATAGTGCCCTATGGATGATTTGATGACCACATTAGTTTAAAGACTATTTTTATGACCTATTAGTATTATATTATTGGTAAAATAGTGTTATTTTTATTTGAGTATGAGTGAAGATGAAGAGTGACAAGTAGATGTCTATCATCAGGTTCTAAAGACATGAGTTCATAGGTGGATGTGGTCATAGTTTTTTTTGTGGAAACTCAACATCTAAGGTGTTTATAGCCTCTATGTAAGGTGAAACTTGTTAAAATGTCTAGTTTTTGTTGTAGCTTAGTTGGACAAGTGTGAAAATACCTTGTGGGACTGTAGTCTTAATAAATAGGGATTATAGTTCTGTGATCATTTATAGATGGTATGAATTAGATCTTGATATTATAGGAAAATATCTTATTTGTAGGTTCCAGTGGGTTTTATTCCCCAAGAGGGTTTCCCATGTATGACATGTGTTATGTGCTTAATCTTACATTGTCTTCCTTGTTCATTGTTATGAATGATGTGTATGCCTCATGAATGTATGTATTGACTGATTAATTGTTTTGAAAAGATTAAAGTTGAATTTCAAATATTTGGGCTCACTGATTCATCCCCCCTCTTAGTGATTATACTTATAAAAATTAGTATCAGTGCATGTCCTTTGGGAAATGCTTAATAACTTGTAGGTGATCAAAGGTACAATATGGGTAATCATCAAGGAGGTTTCTCTACTAAGAAATCACCAATGTTCAATGGATAAAATTATGCTTTTTGGAGTACAAGGATGAGGACATATATTATGTCATTAGGGTTTGATGTATGGCAATCTATTCTAAATGGTTATGTTGCTCCTATTACTCCTCAATATAGTGCTCTAGAAAATAAGTTTATTAGAACACTTCTAAGGCGATGAATGCTATCACTTGTGGTCTTTCATAAATTGAATACACCTAGGTAATTAATTGTAGATATTGTAAATATATATGGAAATAATGAAGATCATTTTTCATGGATATTCAAAGGTCAAGCTTTATAAGTTACAGACACACAAAAGGTAGTTTAAAAGTCTCTAGATGAAGGAAGAAGATTCTATGGCATCCTTTTTACAGAGATTTTATGAGAATATGAACATTATCAGAGGTCTTGGAGAAAATATTGAAGAGGAAACTCTAGTATAAAATTTATTAAGGTATATATATTTTAAGTCTGATCCAAAATTATTTTATATAGAAGAAAGTCATGATATTACTTAGTTTAAGATGGATCAATTACATGACACCCTTACTGCATATGAGATGAGAAAAAATGATGATATACCACCAAAGAAGGAAGCTATATTCAATATAGAGATGAAGCCTAAGAAGAAGTTCCAAGGTAATAAATCCTAATAAGATGACATATTTGACATTCATGAGGATGAACTAATTTCTTTGATTACTAAGAAATTGAACACTAGCTAAGGAAGGAAGTTTCTCACATTAGGAGTCTACTTGGAGTGATTCAAATGATGATGAAGATGAAGTGGACTATGAGACTGTGTTGGTGAATTCTCTAGAAGAACTGAAGATTGATAATAACATTCTAAGTGGTCAAAAGCATGACAGTGATAGAAATAGTCTTGGATATGAATAAGAATGAAATAATGTTATTCAAGACAAGATGAAGACTAATGTAAACTAGGAAAATCATACTTTGAAGACAAATCATCAAAAAAAGGATTGAAGGTGTTGGAAAAATGAAGATAAATCAGATTAGATAGCCAAACTCCAGGTATGCAAGATTCAATGGTTACTCTTATACATGTAATCAATTTGGTTATAAGGACAGAGATTGTAAGAGACCTATTAGAAATGAGTTTTCATGGGACTATGATGGGGGTCATTATTTAAAAATAGTGAGGAAAATTAAGTGTTTCAATTGTCTTGGTGTGGGACATTTTGCAAACCATTTTCCACATAAGATTAGACAACGTGAGTCCTCTTCAAAAAGGGGAGGTTATTTTGTCTATCATGCCAAAGGACATATGGAAAGATTATACCCAAACATGGTAAAATAGTTATGTTTCCATCAAGGATTATGGTGTGCTAAATTGTGAATAGAGAGGTCACATTTCTAGATTCTTTAAACAAAGTCCATCAAGTCAAATGATTTCAATCATGCTACTAAAGTGAAAGGAAGAAGGCAAGTTAATACATGAAATCCAAAGGTGAAAAGTTTGAGTCATGATAAGACTTCAAATCCAAATAATTTGTTTTTATGGTGGAGAATGATTAAGAAGTTAAAGAGTGCCAAGGGCTCTCATTGTTTGCTCATGTTGATAATGAAAATATCAAGCTCAAAGAGAAGACCAAGGTGATGGTTGAAGCTACTCTTGAGGTATGTATAGATACAAGTGAAAATCCTAATATTATTGAGAATGTATCATGAAAATAGCATAAATTGTCTATGTTTATTAATGAGCATCCAAATTTTGAGGTGTTTATTTTAGATGAAAAGATATGTAATGAATCTATGTTGTCTCCATGTTTTTTCAATTGAGTCGTAAAAGAAAAGGAGAATGTTTTAGTGGATGAGTATGTTGTTTCTCCTAAGCCAAAGATTAAGAAGGAGAAGAACTCTAAGTATTAGATGACCAAGGAGGATAAGGAATATGAGGAGTTGTGGGAAACTTCTGGATACACACCATGTTAAAACATCATCATGTGGAGGTGGTCTCTATATATGCTTCTTAAGAGACTCCTTTCAGTCGAGAAGCATGTCTGTGTACTCTAGGTGTTTTTGTGGTATGAAGGTATGTTTGTGCCAATTGAAGATTAGTTTTAGTGCTCTCATTTTTCTCTATTTTTGGCTAAAGTGCATGTAGTCCTAAAATGGGTTATAGGAATTCTATGTTCCCTAAGGTATGGTGGCTAAATTCATGGCCTAAAAATGTGTGATGGGTGTCACCAAGGGTGGATGAAGTTTTAGAGGTGTGCATTGACGAGAAGGAGGTTTGTTAACTTTGATTGTTTTTAAGATTCTAGGGTTTTAGACTTTGATAGAAAATTGGTTTACTTTGTGAGTGGAGATTTGAGGTTTCTTAATAATTAGAATGGACCAAATGGGTTTTCAAATCAAGCTTCATAGAGATGTGAAGGTTTATTGTTCTCAAGCTATTCAAGTTTTTGTCAAGTTGGAGACTAATTTGGGTAGTTGGTTTGTAGAAGAATATTTTTGTAGAGGATGAGCTTGGTAATACAAATTAGTGTGCTTGAGGGATCATATTATAGTTCTCCAAATATGAAATTTTAGGTCCTGAAGATTTGTCTACTAAAATTTGTGGTGTCTACAAGTTTCAAGTAGGGCAACAATCAGGGTAGATAGGACTAGTGTGAAGAAGACTAATTTTTGATCAATTTATCCAAAAGATCAAGCTATATGAGTTTCAAGGTGAGTTATCAAGTTTTTTTAGTTTATATTTTGTATTTGTTGAGTACCATGAAGTTTTATTGGTAGTCTTTATATTAGCTTGATAGAGAAGGCTAGTAAGCATATGTGATGATTCTTCATGGTGTATGTCAACATGAAGATGATCAAAAGGTGTAATTTCTCAAAATTATCAGGGGGACTCCCTCTAAAATGTTTCATGGTTTGTTCAATTAGAATCTATCAATTTTTATAAGTTTTTTCTGCATTCATTGCAGTGTTTTGTTGAAGAAAAGTGTTGACAAAGAGCAAGACGAAGTTATCAAGACAATAAGTGGTTGGCTCAAGGTAAGGGGGAGTTTGTATCATCTTTTTGAGATGGTATTTTACTTTTTATGGTATTTTTAGGTCTTTAGGATAAGTTGGTTACCACTTTGTCATTATGTCAAAGGGGGAGAAAGTTGTTATTGTGGGAGTGCTTGAAGAGAGACATGGTGAGTTGTATATTGTTATATATGATATTTTTTGACATCAATAAAAAAGGGCAAGATTTTTGGGGAGTTTTTATTGATGTCATGGTGATGTCATGAAGGTGTCCAAGACATAGGATGAAGTGCCTTTATATTTTATGTGATAATGAGAAATTGTGCAATGTGCCTCTTCTAGTATGATTGAAGGAGGCCTTGTTGATCTTCAATGTTGAAATGGTTAGAGATGTTCAAGGATTTTTATGGTGATTTGAAGATGTAAAATAAGTACTAAATATGTTTTATAAGTTTTGAGTGCTTATGTGTATGAGTGTATTTCATCTAATTTATCATAGTTTTCATCTATACACTTTTGGTCTAGTGACAAAATATCTGACTAGGTAATTTGATGAAATCAACATTGCCATGTGGGAATGAATCAAGGGGAGTTGGTAAAATGGTTAGATCACATTAGTCCCTAGTTGTTATGTACCAGATCTCAAGTTAGGCATTGAAGTGTGGTCAAAGATATGAGGGTGTAAAGTTGGCTTCTCATTTAGAATTCATTATTTTTCCATTCTTAGCCAAAGTGCATATGGCCAAAAAGAGTTGAGTAATAAGTTTGATGATGTAATATCTCACATGTGTGGAAGTTTCAAGAAAAGTTAATCATATGGGTTTGTTTAGTCTTGATCCTAGTTATTTATGCTAAATTTTATATCATGATATGAAGCACATAAAAAGATGTACATATGCAAAGTTGGGCTTTCAGGCAATTTGATTGTGTTTTCCCTTAACCAAGTTTACAATACGGAGAGAATAGCCAAGTGAGCATTTTGATGGTGGCATATCTTGCACATGTGAAGGTGTTACATTAATATGATCTTATGGGTTTTTTAAGTTTTGATCCTAGTTTTTTTCAATAAATATTATATCATTCACTAAAGTGTGGCAAATGTTATGCATGCTCAAGCTTGGCCTCTTAGGTAGGTTTTGACATAGTTGGCTTTGTGGTATGAGATTTTGATAAGTCATTTTAATGGTTTTATATCTCTCGCATGTGAGGGTTCCATGATCTATTTCTTATATGGTTAGATTCTCCTATGTAAACAGATCATCTAGTCCAAATTTGAGATCATCTGGTCCAAAAAAATTTATTAAGGTTCAAAAATGGCTACTCAAGTATATTAAGTGGTCGCCATAGTCATTTTTACATAATTTAAAGTTTGAGTAAGATCAATGATGCACATTACTCCAAGAAGTCATGAACTAGTGAGATGAGGATAGGTGCGTGATGTAAATATAGGATAAGTATCCAATGATGAGTGGGTGCTCATATATACTGATTGAATGGAAAGCATTGATAGTTGAAAACCTAGTTGATCTACAAAGATTGACATAGCATGTTGAGTCAACATTTCCAGCTTGCATTGGATGAGGTCAAATATCATATGTTTATTATTTGGATTTGGTAGTTTACAAATTAAAGCTCAAAAAAGATCAATGGTACATATTCAATTTGAGTAGCAAGGACATGAGATGACTAAAAAGTGGTTTAAAATTAAATGTGATCATTTGAATTCAAATTTCTTAATTTAAGTTAGGGAAAAACTAGAGCTATATATTTTATCCATAGCTTTTGATTGAAGTTAAATTTGATATTGATCTAAAAATAAAAGTTATAGATGATTCCAAGACACATCTAATGAAACTAGTTTGAAGATGTGGAAGTTAGTATAATAAAATATATTAAGCCTAAAAGTTGACTTTGTGTTCATGTTTGTTCTGTAAATGACCTAAAAAGGATATTTGAGCTCATTATGATGATGTTTCAATGTCTAATGATGAATTTGTTATTTGAGAGTGTTTTAGACTCCATGAGAATTTTCTATGAGTATTTTGGAGGTGTGTTCAATCTATTTTGAGTATGAACAATTCTTAAGAAGTTGATTATATGTCTGAAAATGGTTTTCCTTTGTATAAGGTCTCTGTTTGAGATGATTCAGCATACACAAAGGTGAGATAAGATGTATATGATCATTTGAAGATGTCAAAGTGGATATAAGTAGTTGACCCATGTATTCTAAAGTTGTCTTGTGTTATTTTTTTCTTAAGGGTGTGCTAAATGGGTGACTGGGTATCTATGAGATCTATTAGAGCTACAAGGGCCTTATTAAAAGGTGTAGTTACTTAAGGGTGAGCCATTGATGATATAGATAAAATATGTAGATTTTATTAAGATATGTATCAATAAGATAATTTATTTAATGGGTAAGGTATTGCTAATGGCTGACCAAGTTGTTGATTATCATGTATGGTCTATAAATAGTGAAATCAAAGATGGTGATTTATAGACATGTAGGTGAGAAACTTGGTAGAGATTTGAGAGAGGATTGTGTGTGTATTTTTTGGAGTAAAGGAAGGGTAGAGTAACCTATGTATGGTTTATTGACCATATTATTTTGAGGACTATTTGGATGAACTATTGGTCATAATTCTATTGGTAGAATATGGCTCTTGTTGTTTGAGTATGAGTAAAGTTGAAGAGTGATAACTAGAGGTCCATCATTAAGTGTTGAATACATCAGTTCATAGGTGGATATGGTCATATTTTTTATTGTCTTAGCTCAGCATCTAAGGTGGTTACAAGCTCGTTGCAAGGTCAAATTTTCTAAAAGGTCTATTTGTTGTTGTAACTTACCTAGATAGGTGTGACAACACCTTGTGGGATTGTAGTCTAACTAAATAGGGATTGTAATTCCTTTATCATTTGTATATGGTATAAATTATATAATTTTATTGTAAGATAGTAATGCATTTGTAGGTTTTGATGGGTTTTATTTCTAAAAAGGGTTTCCCTCATATGACATGTGTTATGTGCTTGATCTTGCATTATCTTTATTGTTCATTGCTATGAATGATGTCTATGCATTATGAATGTATGCATTGACTAATTAAGAGTTTTGTAAGGAATGAAAATAAATTTGTAATATATGGGCTTGTTTATTCATCCCCCAACATCTTAGTGATTGTACCTCTAATAATTGGTATCAAAGCAGGTCATTTGGTAAAGGCTTAACAACTTTAAGGTGATCCAAGGTATAGTATGGGTAGTCATCAAGGAGGTTTCTCTATTAAGTAAGAACAAATGTTCAATGGATCTAATTACATTTTTTGGAGTAAAATAATGAGGACATATATTATATCCCTAAGATTTCATGTTTGGAAATCTGTTCTAGATGGTTCTATTCTTCTTATACTCCTCCATCTAGTGTTATAGACAATAAATTATTTGAGAATAATTCCAAGGCAATGAATGTTATCACTTATGTTCTTTCAAAAATTGAATACACCAAAGGTAATTCATTATATGTACTATAAATAGATATGGTATAAAATAAAGATAATATTTAAAGGAGATTCAAATGTCAAACATGCTAAATTGTAAACTCACAAAAGGAAATTTGAAAGTCTCAAAGTGAAGGAAGAAGATTCAATGGCATCCTTTCTATAGAGAGTTGATGAGACTCTGAACATCATCAAAGGTCTTGGAGAGAATCTTGAAGAGGCAACTAAAATCCAAAAGGTATTAAGGTATCTATATCTCAAATTGTATCCAAAAACATCTTCTAAAGAAGATAGCCATGATCTTACTTAGTTGAAAATGGATCAATTGCATGATACCCTTAATGCATATGAGATGAGAATAAATGATGATATACCAACAAATAAGGAAGATACATTCAAGATAAAAATAAAGCTTAAGAATAAGTTCCAACGCAATAAATCCAAAGAGGATGACATATATGAAATTTATGAGGATAAACTAGTTACTTTGATTACTAGGAAATTGAACACTAGCTGAGGAAGGAAGTTGCTCATATTAGAATCAGTCTACTTAGAGTGATTCTAATGATGATGAAGATTAGGTGGACTATGAGACTCTATTGATGAGTACTCTGAAAGAATTGAAGATTAATAAAAATATAAATAAGAAGATGAAATATAATCTCAAGGACTATGAGGAACACTTTAGTGTATTTGATTCAATATTAGTTGAAGACTCTAGGGAGCATGAAGGTGCTATCATGTTTCTTAATTATAACTTAGAATCTATGTCTAAAAGTGAAAGAAGAAGAATGTTCAAGTTATTTTTTTGAAAATGATTCTTTAAAATCTAAGGTAGAGAAGATAGCTATTAAGGTGAAGTCAATTGTAATATTTGAAAATAGCTCATGTGATATAGACAACATTCTGAGTAGTCAAAAGCATTATAGTGATAGAAATCATCTTGGATATGAATAAGAACAAAAGAATGTTACTCAAGACAAGATGAAAACTAATGTGAACTTGGACAATCATACATAGAGGACAAATAATGAGACAAGGATTGAAGTTGCTAGTAGAATAAAGACAAATCAAAATAGAGAGCCCAATGCCATGATGTATGCAAGATTTAATGGTTATTGTTATATATGTAATCAATTAGGTAATAGGGATATAGATTGTAAGAGACATATTAGAAATGACTTTGCATGGGACTATGATTGGGGTTATCAGTTTAAAAGAGTGGAGAAAATTAAGTAATTTAACTTTCTTGATATGAGACATTTTACAAACCATTATCCACATAATATTAAACAAGGTGAGTCCTATCTAAAACATGAAGATTATCTTGTTTGTCATGATAAAGGACATATGGCAAGTTTTTGTCGAAATAAGGTAAGACAAACTTTTTTTCCATCAAGGAGTATGGTGTGATAAAGTTGTAAATAGAAAGATCATATTGCTAGATTATCTAAACATGGGAAATCAAGTTAAAATGTGTGAAATAAAGCTCCTAAAATGTAAGGAAGAGGGAAATATAACCCATAGAAGCTGAAGGTGACAAGTGTGAGTCGTGATAAGACTATATGTCCAAATATTTTTTTTTCTATGGTAGAGAATTCTTCAAAAGTTGAAGAGTGCCAAGGGATCTCATTGTCTACTCATGTTGAGAATGAAGATAACAAGCTCAAAGAGAATACCATGGTGTTGGTTGAATCTATTCCTAAGGTATGTAGAGATCCAAGTGAACACCCTAATATTGTTGAACATGTATCGTGCAAAGAACATCAATTGTCTATGTCTAATAATGAGGTTCCAAACTATAAGGTGGATCTTTTAGATGAAAAGGTATGTAATGAATATGTGTTGTATACATGTTTTCTCAGCTCAATAATATGAGAAAAGGAAAATGTTCTAGTCGATGAGTAAGTTATTTATCCTAAGACAAAGAAGAAGAAGAACTATAAGTATTAGATGACCAAGGAGGAGAAGGAATATGAGGATTTATGTGAAACTCCTAGTTATACACCATGGTAAAGAATTTTGGTGTAGAGGAGGTCTCTATCTATGCTTCTTAAGAGACTCCTTTTATTGGATAAGCATGATTGTGTACTCCAGGTGATTTTTTGGTCTGAAGGTATGTTTGTGCCAATTGAAGATTTTTTTTGAGTGCTCTTAGTTTTCTCAGTTTTTAGATTAATTACAAGAAGACCTAAAATGGGTTATAGGAAGTATATGTTCCCAAATGTATGATTGATCAATTCTTATCCCAAAAATGTGTGGTGGGTGTCTCTAGATATGAAAGAATTTTTAGAGGTGTGCATTGACTAGAAGAAGGTTAGATGACTTTGATTGTTTTTAGATTCTAAGGTTATGGGATCTGATATAAAAGTGGTTTTATTTGTGAGTTTATATATAAGGTTTTTCAAATAGATGAATGGGCCAAACTAGCTGTCAAATCAATCTTCACAAAGATTTGAAGGTTTATGGTTCCCAATTTATTCAAGTTTTTGTCAAGCTAGAGGCCTAATTGGGTTGTAGATTTGTGAAGGAATTTTGTTGTAGAAGATGAGATTGGTAATACAACTTGGTGTGATTGAGGGGGAATAAGAGATTTATCTAAATATGAATTTTTAGGTCCCAAATATTTGTTTACCTAAAATTATGGTATCTACAAGTTTCAGGTAGGGCTACATGGAGGCTAGACATGCCTAGTGTGAAGAAGAGTGATTTTGAATGAATTTATACAAAAAAGGAAGGTATGTGTGTTTCAAGGTGAGATTTAAAGTTAGTTTAGTGCATGTTTACTATTTGGTGAGTGGACTAAAGTTATATTAGTGGTATTTATGTTAGGTTAAGAGAGAAGGCTAGTAAGCATATGTGGTGATTCTTCATGGTGTGTGGAGATATGAAGATGCTCAGAAGGTGAAATTACTTAGAGTTATTAGGGGGATTCCCTCTTATATTTTATATGGAGATTTACATTAGAGCCCATCAATTTATGTATGTTTTTTCTTCATTAGTTTTAATGTTTGGTTGAAGAAAATTGTTGGCATGGAGCAAGAGGATGTTGTTAAGACAAGAAGAGGTTAGATCAAGGTAAGGCTTAGTTTGTATCATATTTTTAAGATGGTACTTTATTTTTGATGTCATTTTTAGGTCCTTAAGATCAGTTTGTTCCCACTTTATAATTGTTTCAAAGGTGGAAAAAGTTCATGTTGTGGGCGTGCTTGAAGAGAGAGAAGGTGAGATGTATATTTCTATATATGATTTTTTTAACATCAATGACAAAGGGGGATATTGTTGGAGAGTTTTTAGTGATGCCACTATGATGTCATAGAGGTGTTTTGGTGAGTGGATGAAGTGAATTTATAGTCTATGTGATAATGAAAAAGTGTTCAATGTGCTTATTGTAGTATGATTGAAGAAGGCTTGGTTGATCTTCAACGTTGAAATGGTTAGAGATGTTCATGGATGAGTAAGGTGATTTAAAAATGTGAAATATGTCACTAAGATGCTTTATAAGATTTGAGTTTATATTTTCATGAGTGTATTTCATCTGGTTGATCATAGTTCTCATCTAGACACTTTGCTCCAGTAGTAGAAAATTTGAGTAGGTAGTTTGATGATGTTACAATTACCACGTGGGAATGAGTCAAGGGGAGTTGGTCATATGGTTGTGATAAAATCAGTCCCTAGTTATTATGAACCATATCTAAATTCATCCATAAAATCATGGTAAAATATATGAGGGTGAAAATTTGGCTTTTTAGTTAGAATTCATTATTTTCCCATAATTAGCCAAATTCACATATGGCTAGAATGAACTGAGTAAGTAGTTTGATGATGGAATATCTCACACATGTTGATGTTTTAGGAGAAGGTGATCATATGGGTTTGTTTATTATTGAGCTTAGTTTATTTGTGCTAAGTTTCATATCATGTGATGAAGCATGTTAGAATATGTGCATATGCAAAGTTGGGATTCCATGTAATCTGACTGTGTTTTCCCAAACATGGCCAATTTTGCAATATGGCAAGAAGAACCAATTGATAATTTTGATTGTGAAATATCTTACATGTGTGAAGGTGTCGAAAGAAATTTATCTTATGGGTTTGTTTAGTTTTGATCCTAGTTTATTTTTCTCAAATTTTAGATGAAGCACTAAATCACCACAAAAGTTTTGTATGCTCAAAGTTGGCCTCTCAAGTAGGTTTTGACATAGTTGGATTTGTGACATAAGATTTTGAGAATGAATTTTAATGGAATTATATATAACACATGTGATGTTTCTAAGAATTTTTTATTATATGGCTGGATTCTCCTATGTGAGGATATCATTTGGTCAAAATTTAAGATCATGCATCTAAGCACAAAAAAAGTTATTAAGGTTCAAAAATGGCTACTCAAGAATATTAAAAGGGTACCCATAGTCAGTTCTACACAAGTTAAGGTTTCAGCAAGATTGATGGTGTGTGTTTCTCTAAGAAGCTAGGAAGTAGTGAGATGAGGATAGGTACATGATGTTTAATGGTTAAACAAAGGTATATGATAAGGATACAATGGTGAATGGGTGTTCATACAGATGATCAAACATTGAGCATTGATAATTAAAGACCTAGATGATTCATAGAGATTGATGGAGCATGTTGAGTCATCATTTACACATTGCATGAGATGAGGTCAACATGAAAATGTTTAACATTTGGATTTGGTGGTTTATGGATTAAATCTCAGACAAGATCAATAGTCTATATTTGATTTGAGTACTGAGGACATGAGATGATTTCAAAGTGGTCATAAATTAATTGTGACCATTTGAGTTCAAATATTTGAATTTAATAATGGGAAAAACTAGATATTTGTATTTTGTCCATATCTTTTGATAGAATTTGAATTTGATCTTGTTGTAAAATTCAAAGTTGTATAAGAATCCATGAAATAAATAATGAACCTAATTTGACGATTTGAATGTTCGTACAATAAAAGATATTTATCTTAAAATTTGACTATGTTTTCATGCTTATTACAAAAATAACCTGATAAGTATATTTGAGATCATTTTGATGTCTTTTTGATGTCTAATGATGAATTTGCTATTTGAGAGTGTTGTAGACTCCATGAGGAAACTTTGTTAGTATTTTGGAGGTATGTTCAATCTATCTTGATTTTATGTTTGGTAATGGTGTTCCTACATATGAGGTCTCTATTTGAGATGTTTGATCATATGCAAAGGTGAGCTAATATGTTTGTGATCATTTTGGGATGTCAAAGGGGACATAAGGAGTGAACCCATGTATTGGAAAGTGGTCATATGTTCTTATTTTGCTTGAGGGTGTGATAAATGGGTGAGTAGGTCTCCATGACACCTATAAGAGCTACAAGGGCCTTATTAAAAGGTGTAGTTTCCTAAGGGTGGCCCATAGATGCTACAGCCAGACTATGAATATTTTATTGAGATATGTATTAATAATATAGTTGTCTTAAGGGTTAAGGCATGTCTAATGGCCAACCAAGGTGTTCATTATCAAGTATGCTCTATAAATAGTGAAATCAAAGATGGCAATTTATAGACATGTATGTGAGAGATTTGGGAGATATTTGAGAGAGGCTTATGTGTGTGTTTTGTGGAGTGAAGGAATGGTAGAGTGCCTTGTGGATGAGCTAATGAGAATATCAGTTTGAGTACTATTTGTATGATTTATTGGTCATAATTATGTTGGCAAAATATTTTTATTGCTATTTGAGTATAAGAAAACATGAAAAATGATAAGTAGAGGTCAATCATCAAGTGTTGAAGACATAATTTCATAGGTGGATGTGGTCATAGGTGGTTTTATGGTAGCTTATCATCTAAGATGGTTGTAGCCTCCTTGTAAGGTGAAACTTGATAAAAGGTCTGGTTGTTGTTATAACTTAGCTAGATATGTGTGGCAATACCTTGTAAGATTATAGTCTTATCAAATAGGGATTTTAGTTCCTTGATCATTTGTAGATGGTCTATATTTAATCTTATTAATATATGAAAGTAGTCCATTTGTAAGTTCTATTGGGTTTTATTCCCCAAGAGGATTTCCCACATATGACAAGTGTTATGGGCTTGATCTTGCATTGTCTTTCTCATTCATTGTTATGAATGATGTGTGTGCCTCATGAATGTATTTATTACATTATTAAGAGTTTTTAAAGGATTGGAACTAAAGTTGAAATATTTGGGCTCATTGATTCACCCGTAATGATTGTACCTCTAACACATAATGTCATAGAGGAAAATATAGATATTAGGTTATTAGCTACTTCAATCAAAGCAAAGGCCCTTGATTGGTATAGAGGACTTGACTCTAATCACATGAAAACATGGGACCAATTATGAGAGGAATTATGTAAAATATTTGAGGGCATAATTGACCATTTGTCACTTGTAGAGAAATTAACTTCCAATAGGACATCTCCTCATGATGTCATGCAAGACTTTAACACAAGGTTCCAAAAAACATGGGATAGAATAAGCATCTCAGTTAGATAGACCCATAAATTTGACTATCTATATTAGTTAAAGTCTTTAAATAGTGATACAATAGTGATGATCCAATATATGGGAGAAAATATACTTTTAGATGCTTACAAGGTGGCCATCAAAGCATAAAATTGTCTAGTTCAAGCTGGCAAGATTATGCCTAGATCACTAATGCCATTATTTATTGAAATAATACCAACTTATATTACTATCCCTCCATTGTATTTCATTCATCCTACACCAATAATTACTTCAGTACTTGCATCAAAATAAGAGAAATCTTCCACTAGTGGATCTAGTGATTCCTAAGACCAAAATAACTTCTAAGAGCTCAAGAGCATGTTTTAATCTTTGGGAAATGAGATAGTTAATTATAAGAGTTAGTATGATTTCAATATTCCTTATCAAGGTTCATATCAACCTCAACAACAAGCCTTTCAAGTAAATAGGCCAACATACAAAGGGAACTACCAAGGCTAGGGGCAAGGTCAAGACTAAGGACAAAGGCAACATGGCTATAATAGGTATAATAAATTTAACCCTAATATTTATAGTGCTTCTAACAACTTGGTACTAGTTTAAACTAATATGGCTCAATAAGTAGAGGGTACCCTATATTGGAATCAATCCTTTTGTCAAAATATTATCCCAAATATTGACCTCAACCAAGCTTTCAATTATCAATGACAACAAGCTACTAATTTTGGGTAAAACTAAGCTTTTATGGCCTAAAATGTAGAGGTAACTATGATGACCAATCCAAAAGAGCCTCCATAAGGTTAAGGATCTAATAAGGGACAAAATCAATTGCATGCCACTATGGTCAATTATGAGTAGGAAGAGTGTTATGCATCCAATCAGTAGGATAGTTGTAGTAAAGCCTACATTCTAGTGGTTACAAATATGAGATTTAAAAGGAGGAACATGGATGGTAATCAAGAAGTAGTCAAAGATATTCCTACCATTACTCCTTCACTAACAAATCCAAATGAACCTGTTGTCACTCTAAAGGTTCTAGTAGTTCCAAGGGGTTAGAATAAGGGAAATGTCTTGGTCCCTCAAGGTTCATACATTAAAGAAAACAAAATGGTGGCTCCCAAAGCACAAACAAAGGTTTTTGGTTCACCAATAAATTTTTTTGAATAAATGAAAATTTATAATGTGAGTGATGTGGGGCATGATCTCCATGACTAGTTAGGTAGACATCCTTTAGGAAAGACTATCAAAGATCACATTTATAATAGTCAAACAACCAAGCAAAAGAAATGTGGTCCTTACCAATTCAACCAAAGGACCAAATGAAGGATAATAAAGTAAATTAGTCAAGTCTCCTCCTTTATATATTTTAGTGATTATTAGTAACTCTCTTGTGGACATTTTTTTAATGAATAGTGGGGCTAGTACCTCGATAATGCCAAAATCCATAGCTGATCAGCTTGGTTTGAAATATGAGACCTAGTGTAAAGGAGTATTAAAACTTTAAGGTTCTTCTACCAAGCCATCTATCATAATTAGAGACCTTAATATGACCAAGAAAACTTGTCCTAGTGTCTTAGTGGCTTAGGATGTATTGATCTTGGATGTACCTCCTCATTTTATACTATGCCTCTCTAGGGAATTCACTAAAAAAATTGAGGCTACCTTGAAATAGATTGGTTATATATGGCATTCAAAACCAAGTATGGGGCCAAAGTGTCAATCAAATTTGAGCCCATTGCACAATTTCACATAAATTCCTATGGACTAGAAAATGTCAACATCAATTACACCATCATTGATGAAGATGAATTTGTAATAAAGCAAGAGCTAAACACTAATCTAGAAAAGGTACCAAACATGTTATTAGATGAACTATGGAATGAAAACCATATGTTATATCCCTTAGAGGGTGTTGAAGAAAGGGACTTAGGTATCTACTATTTTCATGAAGAAATCCATTGTGTGCCATCCCTCATGAGGTCTCAAGAAGATCTTAGTGGTCTATGGAAGTTATAATTTAATGGTTCAAGGAGAAAACATGGAGTGGGTGATGGTATTATGATAATATCCCCTTTAAATGATAAGTACTTCTCTTCATATAGGTTCCAATTTATATGTTACTATAAAGAAATATAATATGAAGGTCTCATTGATGGACTTAAATGGTCTAGAAAGAGAAGGATCAATCAATTACAAGTCTATAGGGATAGTGAATTGGTTGAATACCAAGTGAAAGGTTTGATTGCCACTAAAAACCCTCTGATCAATTATTACAAACATAAAGTGTGTGATGTAATTGAGGACTTTGAGGCCTTCAATATTTAATCAGTATCAAGGGGTTAGAATCAACATGATGACAAACTAGCAGCTATAGGGGCCCGTTTTGATATCCCTAATGAATTGAAAAGGACCTAGGTACAACCACATGTCAAAGTGTTAGTAAGACCATTAGTGTTAGATAATAAATCTCATTGGTAGGTCTTTGAAAATGACAAATAGATTGAATGTTTATTGTATAAATAAATAAAGTTATCCTCCATTAACCAAGGAAAATTGTAGCATCAATATGAGGAGTAGATTGTTCAATTAAGGTCCACTAAGCTTCCTAAAGGGCTAGTCACCCTAGAAGGTATCCTTCATGAAGGGAACCATATGAAGAAGGATAAATTAGTGATATCAACTAATAAAGAGAACTATGAGAGAGTTCTAATATTTGAAGACAAGATCCTCAATCTTAGAAAGGTAAGCACAAAAGTTGAAAATCATGCTTTCATAGATATTTGTAAGGAATATGTAGACATTTTTGCTTGGAAATATAGTGACCTGAGGGGATTTGCTACTAAATTGGTTTAACACACTATAGAGCTAGAGGCTAATTCTAAGCCTATCATTCAAAAGTAAAGTCCCATAAACCCAAAGATTAAATATCTCATGAGAAAGGAATTAACTAGGCTAATTGAATCCAAGATCATCTTCCCAATTCAACACTCCTCACGGGTAACTAATCTAGTACCTATTAGAAAGAAGAATGGGGAGATCAGACTATGTGTGAACTTTATGGATATAAATAGGGTATCTTTGAAGGATCATTACCATCTACCATCTATGGAAAAACTCCTTCAATTAGTTATTAGTTAAAAATGCTTCTATCTTGGATGGGTATTTAGGTTATAACTAGGTGCTAGTGAGAGAGGAAGACTAGTACAAGATTGTCTTCACCACCAAGTGAGGTATATTTTCTTATCATAAGATGCCTTTTGGATTGTCTAATACTAGGAAAAACTTTCAAAGATTAATGGACATAGCCTTCGAAGGGCTGCTAAATCAAATGGTATTGGTCTAATTGGATGACATCATAGTATTTCCCAAAAAATCTAGTGAGCACATGGACCATCTAAGCTTAATTTTATAGAGATATAAAGAGTATGGGATATCTTTAAATCCCAAGAAATGTGTGTTCTCTATATATGAAGGTAAGATATTTGGTCACATTGGTTCAAAATAAGTACTATATATTTACCCTAATAGATTAGGTTTTATCTTAGACTTCTCCTTCTTAAAGCATAAGAAAGGGATCTAGAGCTTCCTTGGAAAGATTAACTTTGTGAGAAGGTTCATACCTAGTTTTTTAAACCTGGTCAAACTTATCACCATCATGCTAAATAAAATATAAGTGTTTTCTTGGTCTAATAAAGTTAAGTCAACTTTTGAGGCCATCAAGGAGACCATTGCCCAAGCACCCTCACTCTTGAATCCTAACTTCTCCAAGGATTTCATCTTATACACCTTTTCCAATTTTGACAACATATTAGCTACGCTGATGTAAAAAAATGTTGAAAGAATAGAGCATCCAATTAAATTTTTTAGTCAAGGGTTGGAAGGATATGAGCTGAGGTATACTTTAATTTAGAATTAAGTTCTTACAACATTAAAAAAACTCAAAAAATTTAGGCCCATGCTCTCTAATAGTGAGACCCATCCTATGGTGTCTCATTTTAGAGTTAAGGACTTCCTCCTTAACAAGGGTTTGAATGAAAAGAGAGAAAGATGGATGACAAATGTCATGAAATATGACATATAGATCAAATTAACCAAGATGGTTAGGGAAAGGTCTTGTATGATCACATGGTAAATGACCTCCAGGAAGACAAGGAAGCTATTTTGGTGACCCAAGATAACTCACAAGTAGGTTCACCTCCACTTCAAAAGAGTTGGATTTAATATATGGCTCACTTATTGATAGTAAAATTTCCCCCCCAAGGTTTAGACAGAGTGAAAAAAAGGTATTTTAAGAGTTAATCTATACCTTATGCACTTGTTTATGGTGTTATTTTTAGAAAGGACCTTAATGGGGTGATCCTTAGGTGCATATATGATGACCAAGCAACCAAAATCTTGGAGTATTTTCATGATATAATTATAAGAGGCCATTTTTCACCTAGAACCATAGAAATAAAGATAATTATGGATGGTTATTAGCAGCCCAATATTTTCAAAGATAGTCATGCATGGGATAGAAAATGCCAAAAGTGTGCCCTCTTTATAGGAAAGAAAAAAAATAGCATCCCTTCCACTCAATCCTATTTAAGTGGAGTAACCCTTCATGAAATGGAGGCTACACTTCATAGGGATGATCAATCCACCATCAAGTATATGGCATAAATGGGTGCTCACTATAATTGACTAATTTACCAAATGGGTGGAAGACATTACTTTAAAGGAGGCAAATGAGGGTGTAGTTCTAGATTTCTATGACAACATTGTGAAAAGTTTTGGGGTCCTAACTAGCATAATTTAGGATAATGCATTGGCATTCCTTGGTATGGATACAAGTGAGTGGGATCTCAATCTGGGCATCTACCTCAACACCTATTCTAACGACTATCCTTAAGTAAATGGACTGGTAGTGTCCACAAACATGAATTTGTCAAGGATCATCAAGAGTAACATGGAAGAGAATTAGAGAACATGGCACACCAAGATAAGGAAAACCTTATGAGATGATAGGGAGACTCCTAAAACTACCATTAGTAATTCTCTATATGTTGTTTTATATGGAAGGGAAGCCAAATTTCCTATCTCTCTTGAGCTACTTACATTGGAATTGGCCCATCAGCATGAATTGATGGAGGATGAACCCATGAATTTGAGGATGATGGAGCTTATGGAGTTGGAAGAAACTAGGGACCTTTTTATGAAAACACTATATTCACATCAAGCTCAAGTCAAAAAAGCCTATTACAAGCAAGATTTAGAAAAGAGATTCAAAGGGACTTAGTCCTCAAATGGGAATCAATAAAGCCAACCATGCAATCATACCAAGTTTGACAAATAATGGAGTATTACTTATTTTATCCATGGATGTAAAGAACACAATGTTTTTTAGCTTGCCCAACTAGATGGAGAGGTATTACCAATCCTAGTCAATAGAATTATTTTAAATCCCTATTATTGAATAGATTTTCACCTTTTGTAACATATTATACATATTAGAGTAGTTTTTATAATTTCCTCTAAGTTTCTTGTGAACATTTTTTTTTCTTATTGTTTCCTTTTCCAAAGTGCCTTGGGCATTTTGTTTTATTTTTTTAGTTTTGGTCCTTTTTGCTTCAAGAGAGGTTAAAATCAGTTGCAGAGGCAAATGAATCCATGTCTATTGGACTAGTAAAGGTAAAATAGACTAGGTTCTCAAGCATATAAGGCATGCTTCCCTATGAGTCACCAAAGATGTTGGATTTTTTTTCCCACATACAAATCTTATGCCTAGATGGATCATGTTGGTAATGAATGAGCAGATCGATAAAAGTTTTGGATGGAATGAATGAACTAAGGATCTCATTTTTTCCCATAGATATTTTGAAACACTTTAATTTCACTTTAAGTGTAAATTTTCAATTTCTAAAGGAGAGGTCTAGAGATGTGGAGACCCTATGGGGTGTCAAGTGTGCTTGAAACGACTATGGAGGTGTATGGTATTCATTTGGTTCTTTATTGTGTTCATATGGACATTTTGGGTTTAGTGATGGAAATTCTAAGTAGGTATATTGTTGATGATATATATCACACGTGTGAGTGTGTTAGGATAAAATTCTCACATGGGTTTGTTCATTTTTTATCCTAGTTACTATATGTTAATTTCTAAGACATGTGTCTAAGCACAATATAAGATATGAAGACTCAAAGTTGGCCTCTCAGATAAAATTCACTAAGATTCCATTAGGGGAAATAATAATTAAAAATATTCCTAAATAAATCCTTAAAATATCAAATATTACATATGAAAACAATTTGAAACACTTAAAAGATGACATCAACTATAGGGGTAAAATAATAATATAATAAATTTTATTTATGAAATAAAATTTAAACTAACTCACATGGTTAAGATAACCTTACTTCTTCTATTCCATATTTTATTTTTTAATAGAGATTTAGAATATTTTTTTGTTTTTAACATTAAATTATTATAAAATTTATTTGATTTTACATACTAAACATTCAACCAAACCTATACACTTATGCTTTGTTTTAAGAAAATCATTCTCTTGCTTATAAATGTTATGCTTGTGAATTTTATTTTTGGGTCACATTCACTGCAAGCACATGTACATCAAGGGTGAATTATAATGAGAAATTACATACTAGCCAATGAATTTTGTTTTCAGGGCATATTGGCTGCAACTATAGATACATCAGGGGTGTGTTGGAATGGGAAATTCCAAAATTGTGTAGAATTTCCTTAGCAATCCTCAAAAATGAATATAGGTAAATAAGAGCTTGATTATGTACTATAATTGAATCATATATTGGAATAATATGATATGTCTCATATTTATTATCTCCAATTAGTGGTGAAATAAACACTACAAATTCACCCACCAACACCTGTATGGCTTCCTCATTAGTTTATGTGATGTTTCATAATATAGGGATATCAAATACCTATAAAGACTAAAGATATTGTAAATTATTGGGTGATTTTAAGGGATTGAGTTTCATGTGAATAATAGAAGTGAATAGGAGTGGATAGAATATGTCTCAAAAATGAAGGAAGGTCTACAAATAAGGGTTTGTCAGGTCTATGTTTATGTAAGTAAAAGAAAATTTGAATAAAGATGTGTGTTTATATATGTTGAAGCAAGTGTATGTGTTACCTGACATATTTTTAAAATTGTTTGAATGACTTTATATGTTAAATTCTTGGTTTTACAAGACTACCTTAGCAAAAAATAGAATTCTATGTGATATCAAACTATATAGAAGGAGAATAACATATTTATTTTTTGTCTATGGAATCTAATAACATTTAGAGAGGTAAAATACCATAGTATAGGGTTTCTTTATCCCATTTATAAGAATTGTATAGATTTTATTTTGTTCATTACAAGTCTTAGACTCTCTATCTCATTCTATATCACTAAATTTGTGTGTGAGATTATGGCATAGTCTTGTACATTAACATTATTCAACATGGTCTTGTAACTTATCCATTTGATTCACTCCTCCAAGAAAAGGAATTTCATTTTAGCTCCCAAACACTTTCACTTTGACCTATATAAAAATTAGAAAATGCATATAATAAACACTTATTTTAATCATATATGATATGTATGACCTTTCTAACATGTAATTAAACTTCCTAGTACATAGACAACATGATAGGACCTAATAAAACTAAGACAATGATATAGGAAAACTAAGTGAACAAGAATTTTCTTGATCTTAGTAACTAATTCTCAGATCATGTTGTATCTTACTATTCTATATTTTATTGAAAACCAAGTCATAAAATGGATTGGAGAACTGTATATATGAGTCAAAAAAAGATTTAGTTTGGAGTGAATATTTGTGTACAAATGTGTTAGTGAATGGTAACAAATAGGAGTGGAATGTATATTGAATCAAGAGAATGAGTAGACATAACATTGTTCAATAACCAAACTAGTATATACCATATTCTGTATTCCATGGTTTAAAGAATTGAGTAAACATTGTTTGTCTAAGGAATAAATTGGTGGGAGATTTCTTAGAGTGCCATGATGATACTTTATAAAGAGGTTTTTCATAGTCTCCTGCTATATTTTCTAAACACACCACTCCTTATCTTAAATTTGATAGAGAATAAAGTTACATAGACATTTTTATGCCTTGTGAGGAGTAGAATAAGCAAGAGAGGCCCTCTTTTCCATCACTTGTTGATTCCATTCAAACTTTGGAACATGCTTGGACCCAAGTGAACGTAAGATAAAATAAATATCACATGTTTCAATCTGATGGATATGAGAAGGTTTCTATAATCTATTGGGTTGATAGCCCTCATTATTGTATAGTGGGGCATTAGAACATTTTTAGCCACTCACCTTTGAAAAGACACAAAATTGTTGGAAAATCCTATCAATAAACTCTTCATCTAATACATATCATTAGGGCCAAGGGATGCAATTTGAGTTGAAGGGCTGGGTTTATGGTTGGTACCTGAGAATATTGGGGAAACATAATAAGGTTCATATATCTTAGGAAATAAGGGAATTGTAAGCCAAGAAGTAATTTTTATTTCCTGTATGAGGCAATTTTATGCCAAAATAACAATATCACAAGCTCTTAGGATATTCCTCCCTCTCATTGATTGAATCAGCATGGCTATATAAAGATTAAAGGCCCTTAAATAATACAAGAATGTCACACCTAATAAAGGATGAACCTTGATGTTATTATTTCCCATGTCTTATAAATTTGGTGTTGGAATTTTATATGAAATCAATGGGATCTATCTTGATAGTGGTAAGGTGTTTTACTAGAGATAGACTAATCTCCCTTTTTATTTAACTCATTATACAACAAATTACCAAGATCATCTTAATTTGTGATTGACATTGATTCTAAATTTTGTAAACAGTGTAGGTCCTTACCCTTAAAATGTTTCAAGTAATCTAAGAGTGAAATTAGGGGTTATAACATGGTGCATTGCACATATATTTTCCACATCTTTGATGTGATGTATAAAAGTGGTCAGTCTTTTGATGTAGAGGTCTCAATTGGTGTTATACAATATGAACAAACACTATCATAGTTACCTCTATAATTTTAATCACCTAGCACTGACTAACTTAATATATTTGATATTTTTCTTGTTCTTTATTGATTTTTATGTAGAAGAAAACACAATGTCTCTTTCTCATCTGGTTTCAATATGTACTCTTCTTTGATAGTGTCTTATAGATTCAATGCCATTCAAATACTTCATGCATGATCAGACTATTTCATGAGATTTAGTATCTTTACCATGGTCATTATGATATATTTACACCTCTCATTCCCTTGGATTCACTCTTAACTCTCCACTTTACCTTCTCTCACAACTTTGCATACCTTAGGACCCAATTTAATAGCTTTTTTTGATGTATTTTTCTTTGTATAGAAATGTACAAAAGTATAATGGAAAACCATTTATGAATTTGAATTAATTATATTTAGTACTATCATTATACCAAGTTTTAAGCCTTATTTATACCTTAAAATCACTTTTTTAGGTGCCTTTAGGCCACTGTTAGGTCTCTTTATGTCATTTAGACCACTTACTTTATACACAATGCCCTCTAGCAGTAAGGACACATATGAAAAGTATCCAAAAACTTAAAAATCACTTTAAACACACTAAGGAATTTATACACACCAAATTTCAAGTATTTTTATGGTTAAATATCTTGTTATAAACAATTAAGTGTTGAAACCTAACTATATAGTTACATACGATTTTGTAGACCCTGAGAGCAATTTATTTATGATTTCATGAACTAGGAATAGTTCCTCTTCATTTTTAAGGTTAATACAGACTAATTAAAACTTATTAAATATTTTAAATGTATTGGTTCTTCAACAAAAAAAATTTATGCACATTTTCTTCTCCATTTTGTGATGATTGTGTGTTCAAACACAATCTGGGTATCCTACAGAGCACTCTTTGAGAACTCGAAGCATTGGTTTAGGATTTTAAACAATCTTGTCAATTGAAACACATTAGTATATTTAAATTAATATTTTCCTAAGGAACATGACCTATATTATATGCCTCTAACCTTATTTTGATGTACAACTATAGAGAGAAGTCCTCTATTGGATCATTATTTGATTCCCAATCTAACTGGTCATTTGTTGTTGCTTGATTTGATCTTTAAAAATTCATTTCTTTGTCAATAAATACAAATATTCATTGGTATTATTAGTCTAATTCCATTTTACATATATCTTATTCTCTATAGATACTTATTTTTGGTCTTGAGATTTTATCAAAATCATCCACATTCATTATCCACTATACTCTTCTAATTGGCCTCTTTTCGGAGAGTCTAATCATTAGTTCTTTCCCTAGATACAAATATTTGGTTATGTGCTTAAGTATTAATATCTTGTCTAATATAGTATTATAGTCTATTAAAAAACTTGATTCAATCTCCTTCATCCACTTAAACAAGATTAGACTGATCTTCAGCACCCTATGCACACAATGTTTCTCTTTGGCTTGTATCCCTCTTATGACTATTTTCTCTTCATTTGATAAAATCCATGAACTATTTTGATAATTTGGAACAATATATAGATTTTACTTATACATATACTCCATATAAATTTTCATGATCTAGTTCTACCTACAAACCTCTTTTCCATGATTAGACCTTACTAATTAGGCCTGATTAGGCCTTATTGCCACTTAAACCTATCAAAATCCATACTATGAGTATGTGAAGACATAAACCTATGTGATTAATTTGAGTCATGATAAATTCAACATATTTACAAAATTTCATCTTAATATAATAGTTATAACTCATTTTAAGTACTAAACCCTAGTTTTAGGGTTTTTAACACCTATACAAGGCCAAGAGACTTCTCAATCCCTATTCTTAAGTTATACAATGATTCCAAGAACCAAATAACTTTTATTATCTCTATATTTATATATTAAACATTTTATAATTGATTATAATACATACTGTCATCATCACATGCTTGTAATATCTCAAACATAATATCTTGTTCTCATAGAGTAATGATGAGATCTTCCTTTGTAAATATACAAATATTCTCTTCTTACATATATTTATTTCTTCTTCCCTTTGAATCTTCACACTCAAAATCCTAATTTAGGACTATATAATATTGCCAAGGACTGTATTTAACTAGTTAGTCTCCAAATTGTTTTAAAAAGGTTCCTATATTGTCTATACACCTTTCCAAAGATTATAAATTATCTAATATAATACTACCACTCATTGATCATTATTATTCACACCTCCATTTGTGTGTTTATTATGCTAATATGGTAATCATTATTACTCAAGGTAGGGGCCTACATTTAAGTTTCTAAAGGCCTCATAAGGGTTATAATAATGTTGAAGCTTCCTTGATAATGGAATATACTTCCCCTCATATATTGAAAGATACACCTTTTTATGTTCATATATGACTCTCAACTTGATTTATATAGTGTGTATGTAAAATAGGGTATTTCATAGGTCTAAATAATAACATAGCATAAATATCTCTATCCCTATTGGGACTAATCCCCAAGACCAAAGATACCAATAGTACCTATAGGAAGATTATGAAAAAGGTGTAGATCTTACAACATACAGTGACAATACACTCATATAGGGCACTCCCTAGCTTAGTATAAAATTTGCTCCTTTTATAACCTACATGATTTATTTCATTACTCATAGGATGCACACATTAATGCCTCAAAACCTATGTTCACACTTGTCAATCCTTCTCTTTACATGATAATGGTTTATGTCTAAATAAGCAAGCATTTTACTTTCTTTCAAGAATGGGAAATAAGGTACATGGTTTCAATAACCTAATGATTCATATGTTGAGTATTTTCAATTATCTAATTCCTCTAAAACATCAAAAAATTTATACCATCTCAGTAATGTGAAGATCAAAGCCATCACCATCTCTACTTCACCAAATTGAAACTCATGATTCTTGTTGAAACTTGCAACATAATACATACACAAACCTATTTATGGTCTTAAGGGCATATAATGACAAATTATATAACATACAATAATTCAATACAATTCAAGAATACCAATAAAAAAACTCTCATTCCTTCTTTATCCCTTAGATCACCAAAAACATTACGACTTTGTCCTTCTTGGGACTGTATCAACTTTCTTGAAGAGTTTTAGAATTCTCAGGTCTTTCTCCAACTTCTTGGAGAGTTACCTATATATTTATAATTAATTATAGTTTAATAAAATTGAAATTATTTCTCATTTCATTGTAGACTCTTAGTTGGTTACACCAACTTATTGTTCATAACTAACTCCTTACACATCAATCCAATGTATGGGTGAAGGTGACTATTAAAACCATTACTTCCACTTTAGGGATTTGACATATATAAATTGTATTGACCTTTTAAAATAGATACTAATCCCACTTTACCAATCTATTGAAGCCTCACATGCACTTGAATTTTATAGACTCACTTTGAATATTTGAATATTCAAAATCTTGTGTTTGGAGGGAAAAGTCCAAACACCTTCAAAACTCAATCTATGACTTCTAGGTCTCCATATGACTTCATATACATGAATGTACCTTTAATAGGTCTTTTAACATACATTATCACCTAAAATTAACCAAACCTCATCCAATAATGACCAAAACACAAATAAAAAGGTTGTTTAGCTTGATGTTCTTGTATCACCTTTAAACACATGTTTGGTCTTAACTATGCATAATGACTCAGTATAAACAAAGTTTACCTTCTTTTTTATCTATTTACAACTCAAAAATAGTTAAACTCACATTTTAACTTTAATATCATAGGAATAAATGATTACCATCCATCAAAACACTCTAAGCAATCTCTCATGAGGTATTTTCTTGCTCTCCTAGCACTTACTCAAGTTTCTTACTCATAGTCTTGCCCAAGAACACAAGTTTGTGTTATTTCTCATCATTATTCCTTTTTAAATTCCAATTTAAATGATCTTAATAAAACTAAGTTCATTTATAATAAATATTATCAACCTACAATGGAGCTCTAAACATATTTCACAAAACTTGCTTCCAAAGTGAGGCACATTTAAACTTCTCTTGCATATACAGTACATAAAAAACACAGTCATTTTATTATCAAACTAATGAGACTTATTTTTACCTTAACATGTTTATAAGTATACATTTTATATTTTTAATCATAACAACCTTATAAAGCACCTTCTCTCTCATCAATAATTATATCATCTTGGCATTACAATTTAGTTTCTAGAACACAAAATTATAAGAAGTTACAGGGTCTATATTTTAGTTACCAAAATAAAAAATATTTTTCCTTATTGGGGTTTAATAATAATACATATTTTAAGCTCAACACCTAAAAACTCTAATTATATAACCTTAAAATTCATTTAAAAGTCTTTATAATTCATGAAACTACTCTAACTAACTCAATTTCCTTCCTAACTCCCACTTGTACATTGAGAGTGAAACCTAACCACCAACTATTTGTCAAAATGACTAGTTACATGATTTAAGTATGTAACAACATTTTATGAATTCTTAAGATCTACTTCAAAAGGTTACATACTTAATACACCTCCAAAACCTTGACAAACAATTCAAATTTGAAATAAATCAAATTGGCAATAAAATGTCAGTGCACTTTAAATTCAAAATTGATCAAGACTTAGCATCATAAATTGATTCATATAGACTCCTAAAGACTTAATGACTCAAAACATGAACTAGACTAGTATTTACAAAGGAGGTAGTGATGCTCTTTCATCATCTTGGTTCTTTCTTCATATGGTTATCACTCCTCTTGATAAGGTGTTCATTCACTCTTGATTTTTATCTACTCCACTCAATCACCTAGACCTCCTTTATGGTATCTTTCTATCTCTATCAACTCAAAATTTTCATTCTCTATCAACTTACAAACTTACCTTGATTTTCTATGTTCATTCTTGGACTAGGATTCTTTAGTCACTTATTTTCATTCCTATTTATGGTACACTCAAGATTATGATATTTATTGACACTGATGTCATGCTTAAATATGTTTTAGATACCCACCTATTCAACCCACAAATTCATTAACAAATCTTTGTGACTTTCACTAGTTTCTTACTTAGACAAACTTCTCTCAGTAGCCTTTTTTCCTTCTTTTTTCCCTTATATGGATAGGTACAAATTATTATTATAAAAAAAATTCTTTTCAACTGTTCTCTATTTTTTAACTTATATTCATGAAGTTTCATGGCCCCATTTATTCTCTAAATGCCTTTTTCTACACCTACCTAGGCCTAATTAGGCCTCTTTAGGTCTTTGTCACCCTTTCTAACTATACAATTTTCATTATTCTATACTAAAAGGTACATACCAACTTTATTATTTGAAAATATATTTATATACATTGAATCCCATATATCCACTAGTTTTTAGAATTTTTGTATAATGAGAATTGTAGTTAGGCTCAATTTTGTTTTGAAACCCTAAAAATAGGGCTAGCCCTATTTGTAGGCACCTAAGAAGGATCCAATTGATTTAAATTCCATTCAAGCAACATTAAAATAATTCAAATGAATTTTTAGTGTCTACCTAATCCCCATTAACCCTATACAAGCATTTACTCACCTATTGGACTTATCTATTTGTCACTTGAATATGTTTAGGGGATGACTATGGATGCAAACACAGTAACCTACAATATAAACTTTAATCCCTTCAAAAATTATGCAATTAAAATGAATTATTAGGTTATTAAAAACATAAAAACAAGTATTAACAATAATGAATATTCTAAAAAATTACCTTCCATAGGGTTATCTCTTTCATTAGATGTTCAATTAGTTTCCTTTTCTCACCTTTGAGTGAGAATATAGGGTTTGTAATGTTCTTCAAGGACATTATTTTTAAATACAAAAGACACTAATTTAAATCACATCAAATGATTGAGAATTAAATCTTATCAACTAAAATTTGTGATTCAAACACCTTCACAAAATTCTTACTATTCAAACCATGCCCATTCAAGTTCTTTTAAAACTAAGAATACCAAAAGATAGAGTTTGTTAGTTTATTACCTCAATAAGAACCATTTGATATTATTCTTATCAATAACACACATTTAAATTTAGTTGAATATCTTTATTTGATTAATTATTATCAAATGCACATACATACATGATCACATTCAAAATCTTCCAATCCACCATATAAATCATTGTTGGGCTTGAAAGAAGACAACCACCTACTATATCTTTCTTTTTCTTGGGCCCTATTGGTGTTGGTTAAAAAGAAATAGTAAAAGATCTTGAAGAACAACGATTTGATGATTAAAATATGTTGGTATGAATTGAAATGTATAAATATATGGAGTGAAATTCTATTTTGAAGATTTTTAGTGCTCCTCCTAGGTATGTATAACACATTGGTCTATTTAAAAATGGTCTATTATAGACATGTTCTTTCTTTATAATTTTATTTACCAAACTAAAGTTGTCAATATTTCAAACATGTTTTTTTATTTTTTATTTTTTTACTCGAGAAACGTTGTCAATATTTCTACTATAATCAATGATAATCTATGATATATATGTGATATATGAAGGTGGATAGCTCAATGACATATTTATAATATGACCATATAATTTTGTTCCATTTGTTGAAGTTAAGAAGGCACATATTTGTATCTTCAACACCATACTTTAGATGCTAGACAATGGTAGAATAATAGATGAACATGGATGGATGATTAACTTCTGAAACCCTATTATTATTGTGACATCCAACCTCAGGGAAGAGCTTATAATGGCTATAATCTCTTGACACACATCCATGCAATCTATAAAAGAGAGGATAATGTAAGAAGTAATTAAAATTAAGTTTTGGTATTGTGCAATACATCATCCTTATTTAGTTTTCATGGAAGTTTACATGATATCATATTTTCATTTACCATCCTTATAGGTGAGAAATCACTTTTGACCTGAGTAAGATTACATATTATAGATGAAAGATGTATCGATTCATCTTGTAGCGAGGGGAAAGTTGCTAGAGTAAAAATGTAGATGTAGCACCCAGATTCATCTCCATGCATAGTGATGAGTTTGACTTGACTTTGAGTTGACCTATTATGAGATTGAGTTGTATAAAAAATATGGTAGTCATATTTGATACACAATTTTAAGGGTTAACTGAATTTAGGCACCCTTTTGTATTTGTTATTATTGATATAATAAAATGCATGTTAATCCACTTATGGTTATGATATATGTAGTTTATTATAATAAATAAATTGGTGATATTTTCATGTTCTATATTATTTTTATCAAATTTTATCCTATAATAAAGAAATCGGTGATAGTGTCATGTTATATATATTTTATAAAAGTTTACAATCATGAAGCTAGAGTGATTTGGGATGTTGACGTTTATTTTGTTATCTCTAATAGTTTTTATATAAATATGATAGGTTATGGAAATGATCATTTAATTTTTCTAGAAGACATTGTCATTTTTTCTTACCCATTTCATATTGTGTGTTTATTTATAATTGGAAAATATAGATTCATTATGAAAAATGACACTAGTTATATCTATAACACTAGAGAACAAAGGAATTTTATCTATGGAAAAATTAGAGCAATTGACTAGGATTTTATCAAATTGTTTGGGAGATGGTACCAAAATAAAGTTAGTTTGGTCAAAAATCCATTGCATATTCAAGTTTAAAATTTGATAAATGCATTATCGAGTTGTATATTAGACTTTAGCCACATAACCTATAGAGGGCTTAACCACGGTGAGAACCATGTTTTCCTAAAAAGGGAAAGATGAATAAAAATACAAAGCCCAATATATGGAATTATTTCTTACAATTTGAATGATTGGGTGATTTGTATTTGGGTATTTTTGTATTTTTCCTTGATTTTTTATACTCCCACCATTTTTTTGTAGTTTTTTATGCGGTGTTGATAGTCCATATAGTAAAGTTATATCTCAACCACAAATCTCAAAAGAAAATGATGAAAAATCCATGAAATCAAATATTACACTATTACTCTTTACTCAATTTCAAATTAGTAACATCTTTAATATTAACAAGACTATATTAATGTGAGATTGAAAACAAATCTTACGCATTTTATTTACAAATATGGATGTACCTCAGTCTTGCATTATTTGAGATTTTAAATCAATTGTAAAATAGGGGAACTCATTTTTGAAATATAGAATCCCTTTAATTTGTATACTTCCACCTAAATTTATAGAATCTAATATCATTTCATCTACTTATCATTTTGTATAATTCATCTTTTATATAATTGGGAAGTCATAGATGGATTTTATAACTTGTGTATTCTTGTGGATCCAGAAAATATGGTCTAATGAAGGGTCACAATGTTGGATAGATATTTGTCATTTATAATATTAAAAGACTATCAATATAGTAATTTTATGAATTATAAAAAATTAATTTCTATTTTGAAAGAGAGAGAAATAACAAATACA
Organism: Torreya grandis; assembly: GCA_037957365.1. Taxonomy (NCBI): domain Eukaryota; kingdom Viridiplantae; phylum Streptophyta; class Pinopsida; order Cupressales; family Taxaceae; genus Torreya; species Torreya grandis. The sequence continues at coordinate 832,908 of JARHVA010006087.1, forward strand.
AATGAATGATGCACTCATACACTAGTTCTATAGACAACATTTAAAGTGTCAAAAATAATTCTATAAATTGTGAACATATCAATGAGTATTTATGATTAAATTTATAGTTAACATGCCTTGACTAAGCTTTCTAGGTTTATTTATAACAATGGAATCAACTATTATGTGTTATATTGAATAACTCTATGCCGAGTCTTTTGCAAGGATATTTGATAAGTAGGGAACTTGCATTCCAAAATCTAAATTAATTATGATGGAAACAACTTTTATTCTTTGTAGGAGGATTGCCTTAAAATTTTTAAACACTACAAAATTTAATCTTCACCATAATAAGTGGAATACACAATGATTCACCATTAAACCCGCTCAAGGTGTACTAAGTTATTCAAAAATGTGGATAGGTTATGGCATTATATAGTAATCAAATGCCATTAAAATTTTACTGTTTGTTTTCATATAAGAATTGCATTATAAATGTTGGGAGATATGATGACTGACTTTATAAAAGGCAAGGTAAATATTATTTTCAGGTCTCTAGCAAGCAAGACACTAATCTAGTGTACTGAGACTTCCCTATGAAATCCCACATAAGGATTTTCTTTTCATTAATTTTATATATATATATATATATATATATATATATATATATATATATATATTATATTTATTAGGTTTATGTACACTTAAGGCTTTTTGATCAACTATATAGGTCTTCACTAATTAGACCCACTTATAATGTATGAAATGTGAATAAGTTATAATAATGTATGGTAATTAAATCATTTTCATGTATAAGTAAATCAATTTTTTGAAATGTAAACCTTATAAAATTTATGGTGGGAAGGTATTTTTTTTAATTAGATAAATTTTATTTATTTTAATTTATTTTACATACACATAGTAGGAACTAAAATTAATTAGTGAATTAAATATAGAAAAAATTTAATGAGATTCTAAATTGGAGGGTAGAGGGAAGATTTAGAGGTAGGATTCAAAATATTGCAAGTTGTTTTTTTAAAAGTAAGTACCATTGAGATGATCCATATCATGGATGTTTTTTTTGAGTTCCCTAAAATTGTGAGTGACAAGACACAAGTAGGTCATATTTGGAAGAAGGAAAACTCATTTGATTTCAATTTCTATTATGCTTTCTTCTTCCTTCTATTAAAAAATTATAAAATTTATTACATAAATTTGTTAGTTTAAATCTATAGTTTAATTTTCCTTTTCACATTACATATATAATTCTAAGAATGTGTAAAATATTGTGAGTATAAGAAGGTTTTATCCTCAAATTTTATTTCATTTTTCTTTCTAGATGGACCCAAATGTAAATAGCGGAAACATGTGGAAAAAACCATATCATTTGTGTGTGGAGAGGGACAAATAAATGGTAGTGTTTAGAAAGTGAAATATATAAAAAAATTCAATGTAGATGAAAATGATTTCAGAATATTGGGCCTAAAATGTGCACGCACACGTGCACACACACACACACACACACACACACACACACACACACACACACACACACACACACACACACACACACATGGGCTAAGGGAATTTTGTATCCTCTTGATCCTTTAACCAATTTTTCTCCCTAATTTGAAAGCATCATCGAGATGATGAAATATATATGTAATGACAATAATGGGTTATTAGGATAATTTAGGAGGATAGTAGGAAGCAAAGAAACTTTGGAGAAAAATATCAATATAATGAGAAATAATAGGCTTGAAATGGAGAAGAAAACCTCTAGTTTATTATAAGTGAATAAGAGGTTAGAAGTTGAGGATATTGAACATTTTCAAGTAAAAAAATTACTTCTTCAAGAAGTCACATATTTAAAGAATGAAAGTAAGGCATTAAATTCCAAGTTGAAGAGCTCACTAACATAGTAAAAATAATGAAGAACACTCCTCTAGGAAGAAGGACAAGGGTTATAAATATAAATAGTATTGTGTCTATGGTACGTTCAAGGGGTGGTTTCAAAAAAAGAATTTATTGCACAATATTTTGTATTGATCCTTCTAGATCAGTTGTAATTAAAGACACACGCCATATCTTACCATTGGTTATGAAGAGCATATTTAAAAAAGATGAAGTGTTATTCATGCTTTACCATTAAAATTGTGCCTCTATGATAAAATCTTTGTTGATGAAATAATAAGCCAATTTCCATATTCAATTAATGCTAGTGATGTCTAAGGTGTTTGTGACAATGTAGGGATTATTAAAAGAGGTTATGAAGAACTATTTATGGAATTATGGGATGGAAGATTAAATTTTGAGATCACTAAGGTATTGGTGCCTCACCCATCTAATGTTAGAGTGGAATGAGCAAATAAGAACAAAGAAGTTAAAAACTTTGTTGGAGATATGTTTCACATACAAGCTTCCAAGGAATATTATATAAGGAAAGGAAGGATTTGTAATAGAAAGGAAGTTTCAATCACTTTGAATCCTTTGAATAATGTTTGGTTTTAATTTGATATAATTTTAATGGCAAAGGTATGATATTATTACATTTTAAGGGAAGAAGCAAATGGGAAACTTCTTATTGTCCTAAAATTAAATGTGATGCATTTGATCAATGGTGCCATGTATGAAAGAGTATCAGTTACCTTGATGAATAGATATATAAATACAAATATTCTTACTTATAATATAAGGTATTTTTTTGTACAAACATAAAAATGTGTATGGTGGATTGGATTATTCAAATTAAAAAGATAATGCTATGAAGAATTGAAAAGGATTTTTGAGCTAACAGAGCTTCCAACCATGATTTCCTCTTATGCAATGGGGGAAAAATTTATGTTGATGGTTATGGCTCATATCAAGTTGAATGGTAAATGGTTCCTGACTTAAAAACGTTGAAATGCATGTATAAAATAAGCCACATAGAAAATGAAAAGCAAAGTTGAATTTAGTTTAAGCATTATCTAGATAAGTCAAAAGGATTGAATAGAATAAGTTCAAAGGGAATATTGGGTTGTGAATAAGAAGCACCTCATAATAGAGATTAATTTGATACAAATATGAAGCCAATACTACAAATGCCATTAACAAGAGTTCACATATGCACTCTTCATGATTTTGATAGGATAATTGATAAATTGGTTTATTTATCAATTTTATTTTCTTGGATTAAGAAACGATAAGAGGAGGCACACAAATACTTAAATAAAATTGAGAAGGTATTATCAAATGCAAGATTGCATGGAGGAAATGTTATTACTGAAAAAGATAAAAAGTGATTAGGGAATCATGGTAATATTCCATAAAAGTCATCCATCAGAAGAGATACATCTAGGAATTTTATTTAAAATGTCACTCAAAGAAGTAGCAAGGATAAATGGAAAATATATAAGGATTTCACTGATGTAGAGGATGAATGAAATGACAAAAGAAATTCTTCATTGAAGAAAAAACATGCATGGATTTCACTCCCATCCTTGTTCCCCTTGATGAACAATCAAGATTCTCTGAAGGAGATTGCAAAAAAATTATTGAATTTGTAACAAAATTCATAAAGGATTTCCTCTAGCTTAGGGAGAGAATGATGTCACTCATTACATGGTAGTAATTGAATAATTTTATTTTTTATTTAGTTACTTATTATTTAAACACAATTATTTTATAGTGTATTATATCATATCTTGTTTTTTCTATTTATATGATTTTATCACATTCTATATGCACATTGTCCATGGTTCACTAAAGAGTATCATATCTTGAGCATTTGTAATACTCAAGGCATGGAAAAGTATCATAAACTAGCACCTACTTTTTATCATAAGTCTACTCAAGATGGTGGAGGATTTGTATCATCCAACCCATTGTTTAAAATGAGATAGTGGTTCTATTGACATGATCTATAGACTCACACAAAAAAATAAACTTGAAAATATTAATAATATTGATGTTGTTTAAAGATATTCTAACTCTCAATGAAAGTGAAGAACTCCAAAATAATTCAATCTCAATCTAGCTTGTACAAAGAAAAAATAGCTCACAAAGTTATTATCAAATATGAATCATATTTTATATGATGATTTAAGTATAGAATAGATAGACTCATTTTTGTTCTATAAATATAGATAGATATTTGTCATTTATGTTATTTTTATATAAAGATAGATATATGTTCTTCTTCTATAAAGATAGATGATGTCAGAGAATTCATAAATAAAGAAGCTTTGATTATGAATTTGATGTAATCTCAAATATTCTTTAAGCATGTAAGTATATATATTTAATGTAGTTTGATCTATGTTAATGATTTTTAATGATTTTTTATGTTGTAAAGATCCAAAAATTTAATTATGGATTATGCAATATTAAATAAAGAAGTTGTCTTAAGTTTTTGAATTAGATTATGGACAAAAGTCAACTAATCAATGATTATGAACAAAGGAAGAGTATTTTCCAATTTTTAAAGGTCATAAATAGGTAAAAATAGTTAAATATACTTTAATATTGATATTTAAGGTCACAACTAGAAATTCATTGGTGTTGTATGATGCAGATGAATTAATTCCCTTATTGATATCTATGCTTAAACTATATGCTTTAAACTATATAACCATTATTTTATGAGATTATTGTTATCCTAATGGATATTTTAACTTTATAAAGGATGATTTTAACTAATATGTACTTTTCAATAATGATGAATGACTTCAAACCTTCATAGAACAACTAAACTTGTCTCAAGAAGCCTTCTAGGGTTAGATTTGACTGTGTAGAATAAAACATGGTTCTTTCAAATTAGACAGCAGACTAATTGATGCAAGGGCATCCTCAAATGGTTTATATATTATTGTGTTAATAGTATATATTAAATTGAGAGGTTATTATTCAAGAGCTTGTAAAGGAGGTTCACATTCAATGGGGGTTGAAGCCAAGGGAAGAACCATTGGTGAGTAATGTTTTCTACACTTATACTATGCGTTTGTTGTCAAAAATGTCTAAATATTCAAGTTAACAATATGGAGTACCATGATCACAATGACCAATCAAGTAACCTGTAGATGGTCTACATAATAGTTGTAAGCATAAAGAGGTTAGGAGAGTGATACATTTATTTTGTTTGAAGAGAAACTTATTTGATAGACCCTACATTCATTATATGAGAGATAATATGGATAGTGTAAATAGAGTATGAGAAGAACATTTTAATAAATGTGTGTTTTGTGATCAACATGATAATATTTGTAAGTTGGTAAGGTGTTGTTTAATGTTATAAAATAATCTTGTGAAGTTTTAGTTCATTTTGGCTGTAGGCCTTATGTGTGATTACTTAAGACCTATAGTAGACAATGTTTACAGTCATAGTTTAACAAACAAATACAAGACAAATGTTGAGAAGAGATGTGATAAATTATAAGGTCTGGTTATGCTTTGATAGAGATTTCAAATGGCATGAAGAGTTATTCAAGAGAGGAAGGAATAAATCCTAAGATATAAATGGTCAATCACCTTTTAAGCCCTCATGTACAACTACTTAAGGATACATACTTTAGTTCATGAAAATTTACATCATAATGCCCTTTAAATAAGGCCTCATGTTTAGGCTCATATTCATGATAATGTATTAGGATAATGTTCATGATTTCAAATAGTTTCATGAGGATATTATGGGCTTCAAAATTAACATACAATCATACACCTTGTGAACAATGACCTATAGCCACGGTGGACATTGTATAAAGAGACCTTCTTTGAGTTGACCTTCAAGTAAGTTTTTAGAATTAATAACAGTCATATCATGATTGTTTGAGGAATCATTTTCATATATTATCACCTTGTTAATACCTCCAATAGTCCTAAATCCCTATTATAATCCATAGAAATACCTATAATGTAGTCAAGGACATAACCTACAATCAAGAAAAGATAGGCATAGCTTGTAAGCATAAGAGAAATGAGGACATATTGCTCTCCTAGGGAGGTTTTATATTAAATAGAATCTATCAAGGGAGAAATGATATACAAGTTTATTGGGATGGTCTCAAAGCCAAGTACTAAGATACAATCAAGTCACTCTTAAAGATCTACACCTATAGCCATAAAAAGGCAAGCCTATTTCCAAGAATGAATAATGATCAAGTAGTGGCCTAATAAGATAGTAACATAATAAAATTAAGGTTTCATGGGAAAATTTATGGTGAAATTATGTTAGTGAATATTAAAGAGTCATTTAAAACTAGAATTTGGTCAAGGTCAAACAAAAACTACACCTACATCAACTTAAGAAGGCAAGCCTATCTTCAAATGGAAAATATTATGCAAAGATAATGGTTAGAATAAGAGATAGTAATTAATGGATGTTTCATTAATATTAAAGGTTTATGAAGTCATAGGACTAAGGATTAAAGTTGATGAACTCCAAAAATCCAAGCATTCAATCAAGGATAATCCAAACAATCACCTACAGCCTCATGAACATAATAAAGTATATAATCATAGAGAGGAATGAGAACATAGTGATACAAATATCTTAATAACCTTTTTTATATAAATATGAATCAAAAAAACTCCTAGACACCTCTATAATAACCACTTAGCTATGATCTTCTTTGAGTCTCTAAATTAAACATTTTATCTCTTTGTGATCTCTTTCCTTAAGACACTCTTCTATGTTATCTTCTATGACTTTAAAACAATATAAATGATTATTCAAGGTCTATTAAACTATTATACACCTATAAAAAAATTTATATATTCCCTAGCACATTTATGTGGGTTGTTGCATGCAAGGTTGCAAGTTGACTAAGTACATAGACACCGCTTATTATAGGATTTCTATACATTTTCTAATGAAATAAGTCTCCAAATAAGTGGAAATATCTTTAACATATAGGTATAATTGCATAAAACACTTACAAATCCTTTTAAAACATTATTCAAGCCTTCATACTACATTTTCCACTAAAAGTGCATACTTAGTCCTTTTTTTCACATCATTCAAATAAGGCAGGGTCTATGTTTGGTGTCTTTAGAAATACTTTATCAAAACATATAATGACAATTTATTAAGGATCCCTATAATGATAAAGTGTTTATTTTTTGTTGATATAATTTTTTGTTAAACATTTAATTCTTAAACAACGGTGATTATCCCTATTGAAAGGGAGTAAAATCTAGTATTATACCAGACCCTTGTTTACACAGTGTAATCCTTGATGTAGGGTGTCATAGAATAAAGTGTAGTCTTAAATAAATATATATAAAGGGATGTGGTTTGAGGTAGTTAAAGAATACAATATTAAATAAATATATTTTTAATGGATTAGTATGTTTCAACACCTTTATATTGTTTTCACAGACCCCTGTTGGATAAGAATTATGTGGTTTGGCATAGTCAATCCATTAAAGAGTAAGCCTTGTTATTAAGAAAAGAAATTAATTTAGACTTAAAAAGATTTTTTTTCATGTTGGGATATTGAACAGGGTGATCCTTAATCCATATAGTGTCCTTGAAACCCTTATAAAAGTGAACAAAGCTTCATAATCTTGGCACAGTCTTATAAATGAACAAAATTTTCTATATGTTAAACATTATAGGCTCAAACAAAATTGTGGTATATGATTAAAACATCTATAAAGGCAAATTTTATGTGGAAATACCTTATAAATGTATTGAGATAGATGGAATACAATTCAAACAAAGGAAAGATAAGGATTTTACTTCTAGACGTTACATAGTCAGGACAAAATAGGCAAAAACCTTGGGTTTTAGTTGTTTTAAGTAATGGAATTGAAGAAAAGGGGTTGTAACCCATGTAAAAGGTGAAAGTAATTTAATATTAAATTTTAAAGGTAATTTGATCTTTTTAACTTCTATGAAACTCAAAATAATGCATTTTATAAGCTCTCAGCTTGTTTAGACAATGAGCTAAGGTTTCAATAATGAAAGCACCATATATTTTGATGTAATGGTCAAAATTAGTTGTATTGTGTAATTATAGGTAACCTAAATTATTATTATTATTATTATTATTATTATTATTATTATTATTATTATTATTATTTTAGGTATATACATATCTCTCAAGTATATATATGATGAATTGTGTTGATGCAGGGTTTATGTGGGGCTAATAAAAGGCTAATTAGAGAATGAAAGTAATAAAAGGATAATTAGAGAATGAAATAACCTAGTAAATGATGAAGATAAATGAACTAAGTATTTAAACTTAATAAAGAGTAGGAAGGAGATAAAAGGAGATATAAAGTGTTGGTAGATATTCAATAAAGGATAAATAATACTTAAACAAAGAATAACTATATAAACAAAGGTTACTAGCCTTGGGAGCCTATAGTGGACTGGTGGTGTATAACTATGTAACAAACTATGATATATGGATTATGAGAGCTTGTTTTAGGTATGTGAAGGACATTTGAGAACATACTTGAAGGGGTGTTGATTTCCCAATACTTATTCTAAACTTTGAGATTTAATACTCTACTATGGATTGTCTAACAAGAGCTTAGTGGAAGTATCAAATGAGGAATCTAAAACATAATAAGGTAATGAGAGAGATGACAAATATGAATTATCATAGGTGATACTAATGCCATCAAAAATTGCATGGAAGGGTATGAGATACTAGAATGTAAAATAAGGAGGATATTATGTCTAAGAACCATTGAAACATTGAATTAAAGATAAAATCTTGGAAACCACTCAAAGCATGATCTAAGAGACCATTTAAGTTGTGAATCAAATAATTAATAGTTTAGTAGATTATCCTCAATAGGTTTACATCATTATTCTTATGGACTTACAAGCATACAATAGGGTCTATAATCAAAATTTCCTTTTTTCTTGAGTTTTTTCATCCTTCTCATACCATTCTTAAGCATTGTATGGTTTGCTATGATTCAAGCCTCTTCAAGTTACTTTATTAAATAATTCCTTTCAATCCTGTAAGAATCATGTTCCAACCCTCTTTCATACTTGATTGAAACATATCATGTTTGATTATAGACCTATAATAAAACAAATAACCATATAGTCTTGGCCTCTAGGGCCTCTAAAAACAATATGAGGGTTAATTACAATCCAATTCTACATTTAAAAGCCTTGGTATACAAAATCATTCCACCTTTATTCATTTTCAACAATAATTATTACAATACAATTCATGAAGTACTTGTTTATTCTTTCTTGAGAGAGTTTGCAGTCTTATCTCATTCTATAATCCTCCTCTCCTTATCCATGGAATCCTCTTCTCTTACCTATACCTAATACTTACTTACCAATCCTTATATTTCAACCAACTTCAAGTTTGGTATCCAATTTAGTTACAAAATAACTTATTTTCTTGTCAACCCAACCTATGGGTGAGGGTGACCATACAAAACATGACTTCCACCTTATGAAATTTAACACATGAACTATTAACACCATTTATATGAATTAAATAGACTCGTTAGACCTAAGTGACTCATATATTCAATCCTTACATTCACTTGACCCTTCTAGACTCATTTTAACTATTTGAATTTTCAAATTCTTAGTTTTGGAGGGAAAATTCCAAACAGCCTCAAACTTACTCTTATGACTGCTAGGGACACCAAATGACCTAAAACACATGAAATGGATCTTTAAATTTCTCTTGACTCATATTATATCTAATCTTGACCCATTTTTAACCACTAATGATCAAAACATAAAATTGACTTCTTTTAACTAGATGTTCAAGTATCACATAAGATCTATTTTGTGTCATTTAAATTTTAGTAACAGAGGTAACACATGAGGCATAATGTTGGGTTTTTAAGGGAAAATCATTAATTATAAATATTCTTCCTTTCTTGAATTATATATTGCATGGACTGATAAGATGGTGTAGAAAACCATTATGATGATTATTGGCTGAGAATTTTTATTTACTAAGGATATAACCCCAAAGGTTCATTGATTTTGGAATATAACTTGATGCATGATATAGGTCCATTATCCCATGCTTACTTAATATTGCTTTGTGTTGAACCTATGATGGTTTATCTAGGTGTAATGATCAAGACTATTATAGACTGGATAACTAGAGTATGGAATTAGATGGGAATCTGTTCATCTACAAGTAGTGGTATTTTCACTTGAAGATTAAACCCTATACATGTAATAAAATTTATATATTCTACACTTTTTTTTTGATAGATGAAAAATATGTTATCATTGGGTTAGAAGATCATTGTGTATTTGTGGTATCTTTAAACAAGAAACATAGTTCCAACATTGGAAGGCCATATACATACTATGATTTTAGTATCTTGTCATCTGATGGAAAGCAAAATTTCTTATTGCATTGAAAAATTCTAATACTGTAAATATTTGGGTTCAAAATGATTAACTAAAATTCTTTTGGAAATTATTATATTAACAATGTGGATTCTACATCTTCCTTCTATAGTCATTAATTTGAGGTGGCTTAGAGGAACATTGTGTATATTTTATTTTTACATCATATAAGTGATATTTTGAAGTTGCATTTTGTTACATACTTGAAAATTGGATTCATATGCTCATAGATAACTTTTGTGTAAAATAATTGATATTAGTGAGGAAAATTTAAGTAATATTACTTTGTACACCAAAATTAGATTGAGATAAGCTTTTATTGAGTTGAATTCCTTATTATCATGAAATTTTATGTAACCAAAGGTGTATCCCACGCTTGATATGTTTAATTTTATTTTCAAGGGACTATGAGCTATAATTAAATTAAAAAATAATGTTTAATGAAACCATTAAATGAGATAAGAATTTGGTAGAATTAGGAAAAATAGTATTAGAACATTGTAGAACTATTAAGGACATTACCTTAGTATTAAACCCTTGTTGATGTCTACTTACATCATCATGGCACTTGACATTCACACGAACACATTTATTGATGGATATTAAGTATTTGATGTTACACCCTTATTTGAGAGGTTATTCTTTGATTAATCAATGTAAATATTTTCTTGATTATTATTTTATGGTATTATTTTTTAGCAACTAGTCATTAGTCTTATCATAGTTGTACCATGTTATAAAATTTAATAAATTAGAGAGTCATTTTTTCAAGCATATCATGTACTAGTAGTAACCAAATACCATTCTATGTCATATACATGTGCATAAAAATTTATATAATATCACTATTTGACATATTGTGATCTAATGCTAGGTTTGATTTATTAAGCAGAGCCTCAGTGCCTTAGCCAAGTGTAATGATGTGTGTGTGTGTGTGTGTGGTAGAACACTTATAGATGTCAAATTTCATTTAATAATACAATGTGTATTAGTTCCCCATTAACATGATATATTTAAACAATTTAGGTATAAGACAATATACATCATTTGCTCAACATCAAAATAATGTTTTCATAATAAACTTAAAAATATATCCATGCATCATTTGGTATAGAAACAAGTGACCAAATTCTAGTTGTAAACACCTTAGCCCAATTTGCAGTCCAATAAAGCTTATGTAAATATTAAACACTTGACTTTTAATTGACTTGTACCATGGTATGTTTATGGAAAAATTACTCATGTTATGAAAAGAGATAGATCTAAAGTTAATAAAACAATCTCAAAGTTTTATATTTTTAGCATATAATTTAAGATTTATGTAAATGGCATTCACATTATAAAAATTTGCATTATATGAACAAAGCTTAAAGTTAGACAGTTTAATAAAAACCAATATAATATATTAATAGAGAAATTATGGCTACAATGGCTACTCTAATCATTGGGTTATTAACTATATAATACCAAATACATGCATATGTAAAATGGAAGGATGATCACTATATGCTAAAAAATAAAGGCTAAAATAGTATATGGTCATTTATTATGCCTTCAATATAGAGTGTATGGATAGTATAATTCTTAATGTCTACTAATGTAGAGTAATATTTCATGAAATTATTCCTATGATTCCTTGATTTCTAATGTTGTAGGGTGAACACAATCCTTGAAAAACAAGATACTTTATCATCACTTACCAACCTACACATTTATAAATAGTTAATGTTAATAGTTATTTTCATATTGGAATATAAAAAACATTTGAATTTATATTCAAAATTAATATACGTAAACAAAATAACACAAATTATTAATTTTTCCATTATGTAAAAATATGAAATCACTGAGCTCTTCCTCTATTTCAATGCGTTGTCTTAATTCAAACAATGTCCAATTTTCTTCCATTGATAATGTTTTTAAAGTCACACCATTCATCAAAAAATAAAATGATATTTTTTGAGAATGTGTTCCATCATTTTCATCTTGGTCATTTTGGATCCATGTCCATTGACCTTATTGATGAAAATATCTCCACCTTTGGAATTGGATTGACATGTATAAAAATTGCCTTGAAATCCAATACCTAAAACATTTATAAATAACATTCATGGAGAAATTATAAAATATCATAAAATATGATAATAAACTTGATAAAAAAATGAGCGTATAAATTTTTACATGAAGGTAATTACATCATGAGAAAACTGGCACTCTAATTTTTATCCATTTTTAAAGTGCACTCTTTTATCCCAATGACAACAAAATAAGGATTCTAGCAATCTATCAGATGGTGATAAAGTAACATATGTTTTATCAGTTCTTTGAATGGACATCTCATCCTTAAACATATGAAAAAAAATCTCATTGGCATGAATAAACTAATGTGTTCATGATTTCCTCCTCTCAACTTCTTACCTAATGGCAACTTTTTAAAAAAAAATTGTAGTGATAAGAAGTTACAATTTAAAAATCTATAGTTAGTCATGTAACTAAATTAATTATTTGAAAAGCCATCTCTTCCATTTTTCCATGTGATGCACTAGTTTTTATAAGGACATATTTATATTTATAAAAACATATCCCTTATTTCATCAACCATGTAGGGTCCTTTCCATCATACATAATTTATCCAATTTTAGAATGAACAACATAGAAGGTACTAGTAATGCATTCAATTGGCTCCCATTCCTCCCAATTTGAAATGCACAAGATTATAATAAAAAACATACCAAATATATATTTTTTAAATAGATAAATTTTTTTGATAATAGAATAATATATATATATATAATAAATGAAAAGTGGTTAACGTAAAAAAAATACTATTCCTTACTCACAATTAGAACCAACTTTTGGGAAGTCCTCCATTTCTATAATTGATTCCTTCAACATCTCTTTCTTATAATAGACATCTAAAATTTTAATTTATGATACTTTTTTACCTCCTTGGCTCATAATAAAATATTTGATCATCCATTTACAATGGTTTTTTTACATCAGAGGAATGCCTTATTCTCACGTTATGTTCACCATTCATAGAGGATCTCATTCTAGCCAATGGACTGATAAATAAAGTCATTGGAATCCAATTACCATCATCATCTTTTATGTTGTAAATGACAATAGACCTTCTCTCACTTTTAGGTCTTCAAAGTGATATTTATTCCTAAAAATTAATTATAAATATACAATGAAATAGTGTTAGGTCAAATCGACAATGAACACCTACCATTCATTACGTATGTATTTGACAAAAGCACATAATGAACAATATTTGTAAGGTCTCATAAAATAAGGTTTCTCCACAACAAATAGTCTCAACTCTATGTTTTTATCATTTATACTAGCACCTAAAAAATATTCTCAGATAGAAGAATCAAGTTTTGTTCACATTTTTTTGATAAATTCTTATGATTTATCTAGATGCCCAAGATAGTAAATGATATTAACTGTACACCAATATTGTTCCATTTTAGGGACAATGTGAAATTATGAATTTATTAAATGAAATAGGGTCTATTAACATCAGCAAAGGTGTAGTAATTCATCAAATTATTGGTATATCCCTTAGTTATCCTTTCAACTACCTATTTTCATTTAGCTAGGCATGTGCTCCTTAGAACACTTGAGGATTGAAGTTTCTCCATTTGAGAGGGATATCATGCTCTATAGGATAATAAGTGGTTGAATATAATATGAAGAGAGGAGAAAATGATAGGGAAAAGGGGGATGCTGAAATACATTAATCCAAATAGGTATGAATTTAGAACTAAATTCAATGGTACTAATCACCTACTATGTATTGATTTTGTAACTCGTCACTCCTACCCAAATTATGGTATTCTTCCTTCCTCCTCTAAACACCATAATTTTTATAATTATATTTTTTCTTGAAAACTAACCTGATATCTCTATAGTGAGCTAAATTTAAGTTGTTTAGTTCAAATGAAAATGAATAATTTTTGTTTTTGAAAATATGGATGAAAATATATATAAAAGATGCAAACAGAGTGTTGAAGAAACCCATATTATTAAGTGAATCATTTTTATTTGATTAATATATTTTAATTAAAAAAATATATATAATCCTTAAAAGGAACTTTTTAAACCCATATTTCCCCTATGTTAGTGGCATTAAGATCTAACATTTTAGGAAGAAACCATGATTATCTAAGAGGAATGTGATAGATTAGTCTTAAACCTTGTGAAATCTTAAAACCCATGAATTCACCTTTTGATGTTTTAATGTTTTCCTGAGTATAATAAATGGTGTTTTCAAGTCCTAGAAATGATGTCAAGATTCCATAGGAGTAAAAACACAAATTTTAAATTCCCTTGGATCGATTATTAGTAATCCCATGGAGATTTAGAGCTTGATATCTTAAAGGTATAAAAAGTCTAAAAGTATTTGTTAATACTTGAAATATTGCAATGAATATGGGCCAAATCATGAACTCTCCATAGACCATAATTTTAGTCTTATTAGTCCCAAAATAGTTTATAAGGTTTTCTCTATATGATACCACTTGGAAAGAAAATTTGTTATTATTATAATTAAGGTTTATATGCATTGCATCCATAAACTATTTGGAAGAGACAAGTCTATTTTTCAAAGTTAAAGTGATCAAATTACTTCTTCATCATAAATAATTGAGAGATGTATCAATTGTCTAAGCTTTGATAGATGAAAAATGCACAATTATAATATAGATGCAAGTGGCTCCAAAAATATTCTATGCAAATTATAGAGACCAAATAGAGATCTTTTTTGGGGTCTTTGGTACAAACCATTAAACAATATTATAAACTAGACTCTAGGAAACTTCACAAACTAGAAACCAATGAAGTTTCTAAGGATCTCTTTAAGAAATTAACTTTGTTGCTTGGAATAATGATGGATTTGGAAAAATATCAGTTATGGGTGACGATTTTCCTATAAATAAAAAAAAAAACATCAATGAAAACATGTGGATTAATGTAAATAAATATTACATGAATTTTCTTCATAAAATCCATCGTTTCAAATGTGCAGTTTCATATGGTTGGATTGCATGCATTGAGAACAATACTACAAATAAGCTATTATGGTAGAATCCTCTTAATATTTATATAGACTTTTCTATGGTCTCAAGTGAGGAAAAAAATTTATAGTCGACAAACATAATTTCAAGATTATTAATTATGTTTAAGGCCCTTTAATACATTTGAAGATAGAGTTTCTTATTTTTTTATGATATTGAGTCATTTGAGTGAGTATTCTAGTCAAGAATGTGATGAGTATAAAATATTAAGGGAAAAAATCAAGTTTCCCATGATTTTTCAAGAATATAAACCTCTCACTTAGTTCCATTTTCATACAAACCTATTTTAAGTGATGAGGGTCTGCAATGCTGATCTAGGGGCATCAAACATATTCTACGAATTTAGTGATGTATTGTTGATTTTTGTGTCTTAGCATGACTTTGAAGGATTTGGAGTCATTAGGTAAATTAGAGAAATTTTTTTATATAAATATTTTAATATGTGTCATAAAAAACAAATAATTTCAAATATAATATTTATGTGTCAAGTTGGTTGTCTTAAAAAATAGTTATAAAAGGTAGTTTCTATGATATGTAACACATTGTTTTGGCCTAAATTAAGTACTAGTATCTCATAGGGAATATAGAGAGTTATTAGGTAGAATATAAATTTAGTTTTTAATGTTTATTAAGGGGCAAATATATGGAACCTTCGTAATCTATCAATAATAGAGTTGTATATATATGAAAGAAGTTAATAACAAAGGAATGTTGAAGGAAAATATTTTGTATGTCTTATTGATGAGATTTGTGAATTCCATATTGATGCATTGATGTTTTTTGAAGCCTTATAAAATATTTATCCCTATAACAAATTCAATAATATATGCTAATTTATATAAACCTTATTTTAATAGTGAATACAATCAGAATTATGTAAGCGTCATGCTTCTTAGCATAGACAAAAATAGATTTAAATGATGGGTTGATGTCTCATTTATGTTAGTTTGAAGGGAGCCTAATTTTTTTTTAATAATATAAAGAATAATTATGGTAAGGGAGTGTGTATTATGTAACAAAGACTGAATGTAATCCATTTGTAAGGAAGACTTGATGTTGTCCTTGATATATTTGGTAATTCATGTAAATGTTTCCATTAATACTTCAAACATTTTCTATTTTGGTTTTAAGGTTTTTTTAATGAATAATGAATTTATAAAATTGGGACACAATAAATTGTGTTGAATTGGTCTAAAGAGTTTTATGAGCTGAGAAGGCCATGTGGAAGAGGGAGAAAAGTGCACATATGTTAAAGACTGAGCAGATGTTGAAGGTGGAATAAAGATTCCAACTGAGAGATGTTATTAGAAGATGTTATTGTTTTTTTAAGTTTGTATTTTAACCATATTAAAAATTCTTGAGTGGTTTCTATTGGTGTTGAAATGTATTCATTAAGGAAGTCCTCAACTTTGTAGTCATTGTGGACTGTATGCACTGTCAATCAAATCTTTACAAGAGATCCCCCCTAATGCAATGAGAAATGAAATTAGAGTTTAAAAAATTTGTGTAATTTTCAATAAAACCTTAATACACAATTTTAACGGATTTTATTGAGTCTTAATGTATTAAGGTTTAAGATATTACTTCTTAATTGAAGCTGACTACAAAGAAACCATGTCTTAGGGTTTGAATTTGAAACTCATTTTTCCTAGTAAATGAACCAATAGAATCACTATGAAATTAGTGGATAGATGTAATAATGTGTGTACTTAAGTATTTTGAGGTCTTTTGGTGAAGTATTTACATTTATCATATTAATAAATTTGTGTAAATAGGATAAAGGAAATAGTGGATAGAGTTCTCAAATAGTGAATATATATCTTGTTAAAAGTATGTAGATTGAAATTAAGAATCCTAAAATGTTTGTATTAGGTATGTTGATGGTGAAAAGAACACAAAATGAATACATTGAATCTTTAAACAAATAGGGAACATTGAACTAATTATCTAAGACAAATGTAGAAAGTGATTGAGAGTGAGTTGATTGTAAGTGTGTTGGCAAAAAATTATATTTGCAGGTATCAGAGATGGGCTAGGCAGAGTATAATAGATAGTGCTTTGCATAAAATGCCCTTAAATAATATTATTATTTTCATGGTGCCAAGCATGTCTTTAAGTTTTAATGGCCTTCTATTTAAAATTCTCTAAATTACCTTTTTAATGTTCATGGTGTATACAAATTAGCAACCAGGGCATGCATGAAAAACTAATTATGTCTTGAAAAAATAATTTCATAATATTAATTTAAAGGTAATTGGGATAAATAATTGTATGTGCAAACATAAATATATACAATTTTTTTTGAACCTAAATAAATATACACAAAATTTTCTTTGTACTTGCATCAATATACTTAGAATATTTTAGAAAAGGATCACCCTTTATAGATAGTCAGTTGAAGTAGATGCTATAGATTCTATGTATTAACAATTAAAAACATACATTTCCAAGACAATATTCTAGTAGTATTACTTACAAAAGAATAGATGAAAGTGATGAGAAAGTGAAAGGAATAAATTGGTACATGAAAATATAAAACTAAGATATTATAAAAATTATTGAGATGATAAAAAAATAATTAAGAGGAATGTTTCTAAAAAAATATTAAGACAATAAAAAAGAAAAAAAATAATTAAGTGAGGTGTTGTTAGACAATAAAAAAGAAAAAAATCACGTAAGTGAAGTGTTTTTATAAGTTTTTAATGTGAAAATGACCCCACTTAACTAATATATTTAAGTAAAACATTTTTTTTTTTGAATAATATATTTGAATAAATATGAAATAAATATAATTCTTACAATGCCCTTTTTAAACCCATATTTCCCCTAATGTATACTTAGCCAATTTGCAAAGAAGCTAAAATAGAGCCAAGTGGAGATATTGATGATTCCATATCTCACACATATGGTAGTTTCATGATATAATGATCATATGGGTTTCTTCATCTTAGTCCCTAGTTGATATGCACTAAGTTTTAGGCCATGCATCTAAGAGAAATAAAATCTATACATGTTCAAAGTTAGCTCTTTAGATAAAATTTTCTAAGTTTCCATACATAGCGTTTTTCAACCATGACATGCACATGAATGCCATGCAAAAACATATAGGATAACTCACTTGAACATTTTGTAAAAACACTTAGAAATATCTTAGTGCCATTAGATCAAGTGCAAACAATGTTTTTGGTCTCAAGAACATCTCCAGCAAGTTTGGTCCCTTGATGATTTTTGCACTTTAAGATATAAATATTCAAATTTGGTCAAATAATGGGATACATTAATGCAGGAATAAAATTTAAGGCACTACAAAAATACACTAGATCTTAAATTTTACGGTCTATAGTATGTCAAATACATCCACATGAATGCCAAATGATAGCCACACGAACGTCAATTTTAAGGCCTCAGTAAACAGTCATTTGTTTTCAAACCAAATAGGGTACAATGATTGGCATTCATTTGTAATAAGGAATATTGATGAATAAAGAAGAGTCAAAAGTTCAAAGATATTAAGATTTTGACACATGGCACAAGCATGAGAAGTTATAGACTAACAATAGGATCTTGAGTGCAAATGTAGGACTGCCAAGTGGCACCAACTCGAACAAAGTTGACAAGTCAAGGTAAAGATAGATAGATCTCACTTAATCGTATAGATAGAGATCAACATCATGACTAAAGGTCAATATGTCAATGATTTGAGTTAAATATTGATAGCCAATTAGAATAAAGGTGATCCTAAGACTTTTGATGGAATTTGAAAAACCATTTTCAACCAAGGAAACTAGGTCTTGTAGGGTCATTCCACTACCATTCTTAAAAGGGGGCATGTGTATAAAATGAACCCTTGGTTCTTATAGGGATAGAATGGGTCTATTTAAACCTATTATAAACTATAAAAAGGTTCTATATGGTCTATATGTTTTTACTAATATGGTATTTATAGGAAAACCAATAATCTTAGATTGGTTTTCTATCTATAAGATGGACCTATTAGCCAAACATTTAAATAGGGTAGATATATGATTAATTCAAAGGGTCCTCATCCTTCATCATGGCCATGTTTTCAACAAGAAGCCACCTAAAATTCATATAACCATGATTCTAACAGATCCATGAGTATGAAGTTTTATCTTCAAGTGACAAATGGTATGAAGGATTAAATAAAAGGTCTAGTGTTGGGAACTAAAACTAGGGGAATCCAGTGAATCCTCAAAACTTTTAGGGAATTTCTCAATCAATAAGCCATGGGAAATGTCCTAATTGATCTAAAAGATGGAAAGGCTTTCATTGGATAAGGGAAAAAGGTGGTAGCTCAGGGTCAATTAATGACCTAGAACAATGTGTTCCTTTTAGGATGGTGTGATCCCATATTCTCTCTCTCTCTTTCCTATCCTATATATCTTGGTGTTATTCCCATTGAAGGGGTTCTCAGCTCTTAGAATTTATAATTCTTTTTTTGGGAGAATGATACTCATAGAGACTCTTAAAAAAGTGCGTTCATTTGATATGATTAAACCCTATCCAAATATTGTAATAACTACCTTTTGAAGTAATAAGATCAACTCTTTGCCTATATCTTGTCTTTAATAAGTTCATAGCATGCTTTTCTAGGGTGAATTTGTGAAGGAAAGTCTTCATCTTTTATTGTCCTTCTACTTGCCTCTCTGAATGTGTTTTTAAGATAACGTTTAGGTCTAGAATAATGTTCCTTTTGGAACCTCTTCTATTAAATATTTATGCAACTAGTGAGATTATGAGATTATGTGAGCTATAGTTGTTGTATGTTGACCCAGTGTCCATCTAACTTTGGTGCATCACCATTTTGTTTTATTAGGAGCCCTTTGTAGACACCTAAAAAGTGTCTAACCCTTGGTCTTCCTCTCTCCCCTTGGTCCCTTGCCACTTCGAACACCCCTATCCTAACCCTTGGCCTCCATTTGATTAAAATAACCTAAGTATTTTAATCAAGTGGCCCCCTTTCCACCCTACCCTTGCCACCTTGGATCCTCCCTTGAATCCCTCCACCTTCCCCCTAGCATTTATTAGGCCAAATCTCTTCTTTATCTTCCCCCCACACCCATTTTGGCATCCTCGTGACCATTCTTCCCATCCCCCCTCGCTCGGCGGCGTGCAAGAATGGGCAGAGGCTATTTTTAGCCTCTGTCCCCATTCTGCGACCGCCGACATTGGCGACCCTTCGGCCGACGTCGACGAAACTGCCGGCGTCGGCATCCTTCATTACCCCTTTCTGCATCCGTTGTAGCCCCCCTGGACCCTTGAGCTCAAAAACAGACTTCTCTTGGCGCTTTAGCTTTCGTCTCTCCTCTGTCTTGACCTCGTGCAACAGCAGCAACAGGTGAAAAGGCTCTGCATCAGGTATTCTCTTCTTGCAACAAGTCTTCCGTGGCTCCAACAACAGCACCTCCTTTCTTCAGTCAGCAAAAAGGTAAGCAATGTCTGGTTTTTTTTCATTTCATTTATTTAGTTTTCAGTAATCTATCCTATCTATTGTCCTCTGCTCCCTCTGTTCTTCCTCCTGAGAGGCTGCAAAGCCTTCTCAGGTCCTGTCCTCTGTGTCTCTTCCTCTTCCCCATCCCCCTGTCAACAAAGACCTTGTATAAGGCACCCAACCAAAGCTAGACCACTCCCCAGTCCATCTAAATTTGTCCCTGAACTCTGTCTCGCCTCCGTTCATGACCCAGACCCATCCACAGTCCAGAAAGCAACTCAGACCCGACTACAGGCCATAACCCCGATCGACGCCGGTCACTACCCCAACCGACGTCGGCAGCATAGCCGACTCCGGCAGATCAGATAACCGATGCCGACAACATTTCCAACCTCGGTGACTATCTTCCGCCCAACAGCTCCTTCAGGTAATCATTTTGGTCTTTTCTTTCCTTTCTAATTTCTTTGTCACTTCTGTATTCTGGCATTCTGTCTTTTTATCAGTCACTTATCTTATCAAAACAGTGGGTTGACCTCCCTTAAGGAAGTTTTTACACTTCCGAGAACAAGCTTTTGCTTCACAACCCACCGCCTATTCATCTAACATTTTCTTGTCCAAGTTTCCTTTTTTCTTGCAGGTGTCATTCCTCCACAGCCAAAGAGGAGTGCCCACAAACATCTGGATTTACGGTGCGCAATCTTTAGTCCAGGTACTTCCCAAGCCTTGTCCATTACTTGTTTAGTTTCTTCTTTCTCTTAAATCTGAAAAGCAAATTTTGAGTGGAAACATTCTGGCACGCCCGGTGGGACCCTAGGTTCCTCCTGGGTTCCTTTTTCTTCATTCATTTAGGAGCATTAGGTTCTTACCTTTTCTCCTCTTTCTCTTCTTCTCAATGACACTATAAGCAGGACTAAAATGAATCCTTCTTTTCTTTCTTGCACATTCTAGACTAGTCTAAACATCATACTCTTGACCCTTTCTCAAAACTTGTCTTCATAACAAACATCACATTTCGACTTGGGCATTAAAACGTATTGCACTTTCATTTCTGCTTGTGCTTACATTAGTCCACATCTAGTAACTTAGATGCATATTGAATGAACCGTAGACACTTGATGTTACACTACCAGACCACATGCACTAAAACAAACATAAAACATACCTGAGACAAGGCCTGACTGGGATTTCATCCCCCAGTGGATACCTTACCCGTCCCGGTGACCCTACTTGGATTTCATCACCAAGGGGGAAGCCCACTCCGTTCTCTGGCGGAGGATAAACTCTAGGCGAGGTATATCTTGGCTAAGCGAGACCAGCTAACTACTGGAATCGTGAAGTGAGGGGAGCTTGCTCCTTAGCACCAGGCCATGTACCAGACCCTAACATAGATCTTTGAGCACCTAAAACAACACCTGAAACTATCTTTAGACCGCCTTCTTCTAGGACCCATTTTTCAGCCAATCTCCCCAAACATCCATCTAAGGCATAAGCCACAATTTCTAAGGTTAATTCCTGGGATTTATCGCTTAGGCTTGTCTGTCTCTCTCTGTTTTCCTCTTCTCATCTGTTTGTTTGAGTGTGTGAGGATGCTTTTTTCTTTGTTTTTCCAAGAATCTTCAAACCTTTTGGTTCTCTGGAAGACACAGTCACCGACATCGGTTCTGCCACCGATGTCGGCTTCCCCTATCATTGACATCGGTTCTGCCATCGGCGTCGGCCCTCACCTGTCACCGGCATCGGTTATCTGACCGACGTTGGCTATTTTTCTAACCGACATCGATTTTTAAACCAACGTCGGTCTCTGTCACTGTCCTTTTTCTTCAAAACCAGCAGCCTGAAACCTGTCCCTTCTCTGTCAAAAACTCCATTTTGGTTTTCTGAGACTGCAAAAACACAGTTTCTGGAACCAAGACTCTCTTCTTAACCACTTTAGCCAACAGCCACTTCCGTCTATCCTGTCTCTAACCAGTCCTATCATGGAGTTCCACTCAGAGACTGAAAGAACTCCTACAGGACCGACCCCGACCCCGACCCCGACTCAAATTCCCATCATCTCTAAAGGGGACCAAGATTTTGAGAGATTCTTGGACCTCAATACCGCAGCCCTCCAAAACTATCTCGCAAGAAACCCAACGCGAGACCTTTCGGGTGACATGGCGACGACATCCACACCAGTCGCCACCCAATCCTTTATGACTCAGCCTTTTGCCTCGACTATTAACCCAACCATGGCCAATACACAAAGTTTGGCCTCCCCATCTATTTTTAGACCGACCTCCATCGGGGTTTCATTACCCCCTCAACTACCTGCAATTCAACCAAGTTCTACCTCATATCAGAACTTGATTGCCTCGACCCCTCACACTCTTACACCCACAAATGTAGGAGTGCCAACCTATCTTGCTACCAGTGCCGCCATTCAACCACCTTTGGCGGTGCCCAGTCAACTTATACCTTCGACCTTCGTAACGTGACCACCCTTAGCCTCCACTTCTGCCCCTGCGGCTAGTCATCCGTACATTGTACAACTGACTATGTCGCACGCCTCCTCTAACCTCTTCCAAGCGCCTTACAACTTAGGGGGCGCTCAACCCGCCAATCCGTCAGTAGATCTCATCAAGATGCTGATGGATAAAATGTCCAGTCTCGAGGCCTCCATTTCCGGTTCAAGCAATACTTTGTCATATGAACAAATTTGCAATGAGCCCATCCATCCTTCCGTCCCTATTCGACCATACCCTAACCATTGGGAGCTTCCTAAATTCACTCGCTTTCAGGGTAAGGAAGACCCACAACAACATCTACGGGCATTTAGACATGCTTGTTTTCTTATTTCCCATGACGATGCGTTACTTCTACGCACGTTCCCTATGTCCCTTTCTGGCCCTGCCCTTGACTGGTATAGTTCTCTTGCCAGACACTCTATCTTTTCATTCATCCAACTCGCCCAACTATTTCTTGACCATTTCTCAATCAACATCACCAAACAAGTCTCAATCACAGACCTTTACTCCATCAGGCAATTTGACGACGAATCAATTGTCGACTTTGTCGCTCGTTGGAGAGGTCTGATTAACCAGCTCTCCTTCTCTTTACCTGAACCCGAGCTCATCGAGCTCTTCTCTCGAGCATGTGCCAGACACATCTCTTCTACCTTGCGGATTCAGACATTTCGCACTTTTGACGAAGCTTTCATCATGGCTCGAAAGCTTGAACTCCGTGCCCTTGAAGAAGCTAAGGTCAAATTGCGTAATACCAACGCAAAATCTACTGACCATTCTTCTTCCAGACCTTCTTCTTCTGCCAACTCCAAGTCTAAAAGAGTGGCCAACACTGTGGTCATTAGATCACCATCCTCAACACCAACGAATTACTCTCAACCTTCGACATCTTCCAGCATCACCAAACAATTCCAACAACGGTACATTCAGCGTTCTTACACTCCACTTGGAGAACCATACGCTTCCGTTTTGGAAAAACTTCTCAAGCAGGGGGTCCTCAATCTCCCTCCAATCTGACCACCTCAATTTGACCCTTCAAAGGCCATCCCTACATGGTATAGGGAGGCCGACTTCTATCCCTTTCATCGCGTCCAAGGCCATGACATTGACAACTGCCAAACTTTCAAAAACATCGTCCAAGACATGATCAACAAGGGGGATCTTATTTTAGATAACCCAAACGCCCCACCTAACCAACATATTGACATCTTCAAGCAACCTTTCCCCAATCATCCACCTACTCAAAACAACGTCCAGACTTCGACCAATGACCCTCAAGACCATGACATTCACACGATTAGCACTATCTTGCCTCTTGTCCTTGACCAACCTCTTCCATTAAAGGATGAGGAACCTCCTTCTCCTACTAGTCCTCTATCTACCTCTCTTGTATCGGAGGACGCTTTGACCACATCAACGCCATTAAGCCCACCTTCATCCGAAGACCATACCTTACCTACTCCTCAACTACAAGTGGAAGGCACGATCATCCATGCCCTCTGCCCACTTGAGGAGCCAGACTCTCTTATTTCTTCTCCACTAAGAGAAGAACCAGTCTCTCCACCCATTTCAACCAAGGAAGACCCAGTCGCGGTTTCCTCTTGTCCTTTGCCTGAGATTGTTACATCTCACTCACCTTCATCCACATCCAAACCCAAACCCACATCTAACCTCGCCTCGCACAACGGTGGCCCTCGAGCCAAACACACGAAAGCTACTAGACCACATCGGAGAACTCCTCCCCCACCTTCGTCATTACCTTCAATCTTGGGCCCACATCCGTCCACTTTAATAGGAGTGCTTCCCACTCCCATCCTTCACAGAGGCACATCACCTCCATTACTTCCTCATCCCATCAGACATACATCTCATCCGAACTCTCGACCTATCTCTCTTTCACCTCCCAAACCAACGTCACCAACCCTCACTGCAATAAAGCATCCAGACCCGTTAGCAGGTTCATATGTCTTGCTCTTACGGCACTTGTTGCAGTCGTCTTGTATCGACCTCCCGCCTCTTAGACAACATCAATCTCTCGGACCTAAACCACCATGGTTTGATGACAATCGTATTTGTGCATATCATCGCACGCCTGGGCACGACACAGAGCATTGTCATGCCCTCAAGGTCGCCATTCGCCAATGTCTTGGGAATGACACCCTTCTTCTCGACCACGTTATCAACAAACCCTCAACACTGCCCCTCTCATCAACTCTCGGATTAAGACCATCTTGGTTCGACAACTCCACATTCTGCCATTATCATCACACTCCGGGACATGACACTGAGCGTTGTTGTGCTCTTAAAGCTGTCATTCGTCAGCAACGGAGAAAGGATTCCCTTCTCATCAAGGGTCCTCTTGACCACCTTTTCGATAAAACATCAATCTCGACTCATGCCTCTCCAACCTCATCACCTAGATCAGGATCTCCATGCCAGACTGTGGTCCCTTTGCCGCCTTTGACCCCCTTATTCGACATTAACACCGTCTATCTGACCACTAAACCTCAACCGACCTTAACCAACCTTTCAAACATTCTCCCTACCCGCTGGGGGAATTCATCCTTTATTCAAACCTCGACCAACTGTTCAACCCAGTCTCTACCACATATCAATCACTCATTTTATCTTAAAACCCGACCAAGTATCCACCGACCCAACCCCCGACCAATTATTCGACTAGTCTCAACCAAACTTCAACCAAATATCAATCACCCTGATCTCTCGACCAAGCATTCAACCTTTCTCAACCAACCAACGACAATGTCAACCAACTTCACATTCATCAATCAACACCTGACCAATCTGGAAAGAGGCAAATGGGGCAGGTTTTCTCCCAATTGACTCGGACCTTAACGCACTAGCATGGGACAGGGACTTATCAGACCTTGAGCCCCCCATTTTTTCTGTCTTGCGTCTTCGACCATTCTTCTGCTAGTCGAGTACTCGTCTACTTGACACATAACTTGAGCTCGTCCCTTGAGCAATCCTCATCCTCTTGATCCTCATCCCTTTCAACCCTATTTCCCTTTAACAAGTCCTCTACAACCCTTTTATGATGCATGGATGCTTTGTCCTAATAAAAAGGGGCGTCCTTGAACTTCTACAGCCTTGTCCATGACTCTAAATCAAAAAAATCAAAATATATCAAGATGTTAAAACATATCCATGGTCACAAAATCAAGTCAAAATCAAAAAGACATACTCCCTCAAAGGACAGCTGTACTATCATTGCTGTATTACTAGACTGATCCCTCGAAGGACAGCTAGGCCAACTTATCAAACATTATTAAGCAAAAATATAGACCACTCCCTCGAAGGATGGCTATGACTAATCTTGCTACAAATAGCGCCTTTCATAGAAGCTTCCCGCATTGATCAGCTTCGCAACATGACCACTACATCGAAAGACATCTCTATGTAGGCTTCCCGCATCGATCAGCCTGCACTAAAAAAAAAAAAAAAAAAAAAAAAAAAAAAAAAAAAAACCGAGTCACGGACTTGGCTTGTAGTTGTCTCAGGGTCTCCTATAAAAGGGGCAAGGTTATTCCTACTCTTAAACTGGGTTACCCTATCCTCCTCCTATCACCTGCTCAAGGGACTTCGAGCTCACTTTAATGTCAAAGTGATTCGATTACCGTTCTAACTCAACACTGGTCAACGACGTAATGCATGAACGGGGCTTTTGTTCTAATAAACCCCTATCTATGCTTCCTTTTTGGTCCTTGTCAATGAAAGAGCGATTTGCCTTTCATCTTTTCTCTTCGCTTTGGTCACATTTAACCACATCAATCAACGACTCATCTCAAATCCAGCCATTTTCATCATTTTCAGCTGACATCATCCTAGACCATTTCACATAGTTTCTATGGACACCAGTACACATGGAAACTACCGACTAGACCCAATTTATGTTAAGCATAAACCAATACTTGCTGAAGCATAAATAGACTTCTATTCATTCTTAGCATACATCCATCGTGACTATGGAAACTTGCTAGGGATGAAAGACTCTCGACCAATTCTATAGAATACACCATCTGTAGCATCATTTTATCCTCATCTTACCCTCGTCATTTCAACACATGACCAATCTCATCATCGACCAATCTTCTCAATTTGTCTGAACTACATTGGTCTGAGGCCCTATGACCAAGGCTATGTAGGCAGCACTCAGATAACACATCCTCTGAGGTTAGCTCGACCACCCCCATTTGTTCGTCTCTTTGATGAACAAACCTTCTCTCCTGCGACCTTGACCTTGACCTTGACCAAGATCAATCATTTTCTTTGACCAAGACCAATCATCATCGACTTTGACCAAGACCAATCAATCCCTCTGACCCTCCTCCCTTTTAGGGAGAACTACATCGGCCTGAGGCCTCTACGACAGGGGTTATGTAGGCAACACTCAGTTGACATGGGGTCTTCTGAGGTTAGCTCGGCCGCATCCTTTCGTCCATCCATCCCCTTGACCAATGACCCTCCTTCGACCTTTGACCACTTCCAAGACAATGTTGCCTTGGTTGTTTTTGCGTGTGTGCTACCTCACGGCTGGTTAGCAGAATTGTCCGCAGACCATTTTTGACCCTTCGCAAGTATAGGATCGCGAGCCAGTTGATCCCTACTACTTGTGGCTTTTTCATGTTTCTGGGAGCACTTCCTGAGCCCTGGATACCTGGAACACGATGACCATTTGGAGCTTCAGCTTAAATTGAGTGACCTGATCAGCAGACGACTAAATGCTGGGGCCTGGTTACTTTAATTTTGGCACTCCTTGACCCTCGACATGCGACAATTTGACCTGACCATCTTATGCAGTGGTATGCGCACAATCATGACTTTTGCAGCGCTCTCACTCACCTCTTTCTTTCTCATCCACCTTTTGTCAAATCAGCACTCGACATCAGGTTCCTTCCCTCGACTCCTGCTTTGAGGGGGAATACCTCATCCTTACTTCGGGGCAATCCACATCATCCTTCACCTGGGGCAACCACTCCCTATTTTTGTCTTGCAGTTCATCTAGAACAACCAACAAGACAAAAAGGGGCAAATGTAAACACCTAAAAAGTGTCTAACCCTTGGTCTTCCTCTCTCCCCTTGGTCCCTTGCCACTTCGAACACCCCTATCCTAACCCTTGGCCTCCATTTGATTAAAATAACCTAAGTATTTTAATCAAGTGGCCCCCTTTCCACCCTACCCTTGCCACCTTGGATCCTCCCTTGAATCCCTCCACCTTCCCCCTAGCATTTATTAGGCCAAATCTCTTCTTTATCTTCCCCCCACGCCCATTTTGGCATCCTCGTGACCGTTCTTCCCATCCCCCCTCGCTCGGCGGCGTGCAAGAATGGGCAGAGGCTATTTTTAGCCTCTGTCCCCATTCTGCGATCGCTGACGTCGGTGACCCTTCGGCCGACGTCGGTGAAACTACTGGCGTCGGCATCCTTCATTACCCCTTTCTTCATCCGTTGCAGCCCCCCTGGACCCTTGAGCTCAAAAACAGACTTCTCTTGGCACTTTAGCTTTCGTCTCTCCTCTGTCTTGACCTCGTGCAATAGTAGCAATAGGTGAAAAGGCTCTGGATCAGGTATTCTCTTCTTGCAACAAGTCTTCCGTGGCTCCAACAACAGCACCTCCTTTCTTCAGTCAGCAAAAAGGTAAGCAAAGTCTATTTTTTTTCATTTCATTTATTTAGTTTTCAGTAATCTATCCTATCTATTGTCCTCTGCTCCCTCTGTTCTTCCTCCTGAGAGGCTGCAAACCTTCTCAGGTCCTGTCCTCTGTGTCTCTTCCTCTTCCCCATCCCCCTGTCAACAAAGACCTTGTATAAGGCACCCAACCAAAGCTAGACCACTCCCCAGTCCATCTAAATTTGTCCCTGAACTCTGTCTCGCCTCCGTTCACGACCCAGACCCGTCCATAGTCCAAAAAGCAACTCAGACCTGACTACAGGCCATAACCCCGACCGACGCCGGTCACTACCCCAACCGACGTCGGCAGGATAGCCGACTCTGGCAGATCAGATAACCGACGCCGGCAACATTTCCGACCTCGGCGACTGTCTTCCACCCAACAGCTCCTTCAGGTAATCATTTTGGTCTTTTCTTTCCTTTCTAATTTCTTTGTCACTTCTGTATTCTGGCATTCTGTCTTTTTATCAGTCACTTATCTTATCAAAACAGTGGGTTGACCTCCCTTAATGAAGTTTTTACACTTCCGGGAACAAGCTTTTGCTTGGCAACCCACCGCCTATTCATCTAACATTTTCTTGTCCAAGTTTCCTTTTTTCTTGCAGGTGTCATTCCTCCACAGCCAAAGAGGAGTGCCCACAAACGTCTGGATTTACGGTGCGCAATCTTTAGTCCAGGTACTTCCCAAGCCTTGTCCATTACTTGTTTAGTTTCTTCTTTCTCTTAAATCTGAAAAGCGAATTTTGAGTGGAAACACCCTTAATAATATTTATAACCATTTTCCATGTGAATCATTAGTTTATCATTATTCTAGGTTAGTATCAAGAGCAAGATAGCTTTTTTTAGAGGTTCAACCTTACCGTAAGATACCCACAGCTTGAGGTTTTTCCCATTATGTATCTCAATTGGAGGTAGCCTAAAGAACTCTCCCAAAAGGTGAAAGTTGAGCCTACAAAATGTCATTAAATGATAAATTTACGTATAAATGTTCCTTATATATGATACATGGTTAAATTCACATATTTTATAGTTGTGTTCCCATTTTGAGGAAAGGTAAATCCAAATTCCTAGTTTTCCCTCACCTCAAAGGGAGGGCATATTTGTGGGGGCATGATTTGGAAGAATGTTATCCACACTTGACACAATTATTATATTTAGTGGGTAAATGCTTTGAAATCATGTTCTCTATACTAATTTAGTATGATACTTATATCAATTTATGGATTATAGTGGGTGCATGCAAAAGAAACATGTTCTCCACATTCATTCAGTGTAGTACTTATATTAGTTTCTTGATTATTGTGGGATTATACCTTGGAATAATGCTCTCCACATTCATTTAGTATGTGGTACTTATATCAATTTTTAGATTCAATGGGGCAATGTCATATGGAAATGATGTACACATATTAATTATTCTCAAATTTAGTGGGAGAATGCTATTGGAATCATGTTCTCCAACACATTTAGTGTTCAACATCTCCAATTTACAATTGGGGAATATTTTGGAAATTTTTCCTCCATATTATGACTAATCTCAGTTTCTATACTTCTCCATATATAGTGGGGACATGTTTTTCAAGCATGTTCTCTACACTTACATAGTTATCTGAATTGTCCAAATCATATAGTTATATGATTTAGATTCACAGTTGTGTCAAAATTATATAATTTGTTACAATTTGAATATGTAATTTCAGCATGAGACATATCTGAAGTGTATATGCTATCAAATATGGTCTTATTATTGTAAAATCCAAATTAGTTTCAGTTTCTAAAATCATTTCAAGTACTAATACCCCACATACTTTTACAAATCATATTGAACTTATCTACTGTAGTAGTGGGTTCACCTTTGGTATGGTTGAGGAATAACTCAATATTTAAAAGTTTTCATGTTGGAATTGATCCAACCTCAATAGCTTATAAGTATCATTAGGTTTCATCTTTGAGATAATCTCAATTGCTAGGTGGCAACATTTTCCTCTAAATTTGCTGGAATGTACCTTCATATGTGTGCATGTGTGTGTGTGTGTGTGTGTGTGTGTGTGTGTGTGTGTGTGTGTGTGTGTGTGTGTGTGTGTGTGTGTGTGTGTGTGTGTGTGTGTGTGTGTGTGTATGTGTGTGTGTGTGTGAGAGAGAGTGTGCGTGCATGTGTGGGTGTGTATGTATTTGTATATATACATACAAACATACATGGATATATGTACTTTAAAGTTTATTTATATTTATCCTAATCCTAGTTTCAAAGCCTTATAATGATAAATATTTTTAAAAATGACATACCAATAGGCAAGGTGGTTACATTGACACATAGGTGTACTCATAAAACTTATTCTTTCAATTCCAATCAATCTCAAGAAATTTTAACATAGATTATATACATTTAATTAAAACTATAACATATTATAAGTTTGAGGTCAGTCACTAGAAAGTCACCCAAATTCAACTCAAGAAAATACAAGGTGTGCACATATACCCATGTACTTATTCATTTCCTTTAAACTAGTAATTTCATTACTAGATTAAATTGGGGGGATGAAATTTAGATAAATATTTATGATTATGTAGTAAATAATTATTTTACACTTAGAATATTTGGACCTTGGATGTTATTCTTAATTTTACACTCTCCTTATTTTTACAATGATCGTATATGCTCTTTCTTCTACTCTTTACCTATGTCTTCATCAAAATAGTCTTACATTGATGACACAAACATTATTTCATACGCAGAATGATTAAATGTACTTATCTTACACCTCTACAAGTCTCATTCCTATACATATTTTACTACACTATGGACACTAATATCACAAATAGATAGTATCATAGACACTATTGTTTTTCCCCAATGAATGTTTCTAATTCCATAAAGTCATCCAATTTGATAATCAAACATATACCAATGGTTAGACTAAGTTATTTAATGTGATTTAATATTAAAAATTCATTAATAAAAATTCAAGATCAACCCTCATTCATTCCTCACCTACAAAATCTAGAAAATACCAAAGAGACTAAGGCACTTATCAAAAATCATTGTATCAACCATTCAATTGATCAAATTTTCCATATTTGTATACCAATCATAGGTAAATCACATTTACAAGTCCTAAGTAATAAAGTATCATCAGAAAATATTGATATTCTAAGTTACAAGTTAGTTCACTATTGGTAATTTGGTTTGTCAAGGCCAAATTCTAACCCCTGCAATTCAAATTTTTTAGAAAGCATCAATAGCCTCTGCAAGCTAATCAAACTGGTATATTTTGGTCTAAAAAATCATTTTTGGTATTTAAAATATCAAATTTATTTCATAAAGTCATAAAATTATTCCAAATCACTTTATTTATATTCAAAAAATAAAACTTTAGCCTTATCCTAAAGTTTCATGGCTTAAAAAGGTAATTTAATGCCTTTTTAAAGCCAAAAAAGCTTTATTTTAGACCCATGTGCCAAAATTAATCCTCAAAAGCATGTAAAATTCCAAATTTGATATATTAAAATGAAATATATTTATTAAATTTATATCATGCATTATCTTAGCATTGGAATCCTGAATTCATTTTAAAAAGCCACAAATAAGCTATTTTCTTTACTTTCAAGAAGAGAAGTACGGATTAGTAAGGATTTTTTACATCAAGGGTAGGGGAGATAATAAAATCTCATGAAAAATATTTAATGGTGTTTGGGTTCATAAAATGGCTAGAAATATTTCATACAGGCAATCCTCTTAGTTTCCACATAGTGACCTACTTATAGGTTTGATGATGGTACAATCAGCTGGAGAAAGGTATAAGTTTGAATTTTTGGATGTGAAAAATATAATAAGATGGATTAATCATGAATTATGTTTTTTTTTAAATTGTATTTTACATGCTCATATATGATCATTTTTAATAAAGGATAATTTCTATAGCATTGCAATTAGAAAGGCAATCATTTTTTCTCAATTTCTCCTCAGCTGGGAAGGGTTCCATGAAATTTCAAGTTGTTACAAAATCTTGGGAACTTAATGTGTGTGTGTGTGTGTGTGTGTGTGTGTGTGTGTGTGTGTGTGTGTGTGTGTGTGTGTGTGTGTGTGTGTGTGTGTGTGTGTGTGTGTGTGATAATTAATATATTAGTCTTGCATTTAATGGTTTAATAGAGCAATAAAATAAAACTTGTCAAATCTACAAATTGGCATGCTTTCAATAAAAGTGTAGGGTTGGAGAGAGAAAAAGGATTTTTTAAATATTCCATTTTAGGATATTTTTCATCACTTACTAATTTTTTTCATTTTTTAAATCAGTTTTATCAAATAAATTTTCCAAAAATATCCTTTGTTTGGCAAATCGTGGTCTTTCCAAGTTTCCAAAACGGCCTAGTTTTAGCATGGTTTAAAGAAATATTGCATTTTTAAAGGTTTTATAAGGAAAACCAGGTTTCAATGGAAAATTGAACTAATTAAAGATTAATTTTATCTATAAAAAATACATAACCCATGAAATCATCTCCAATAATATACAAAAATACATTCAAGTATGCACAGATTCCATGCAAAAGGGGCATTTTTGAGGAAATTTGAGGTTTTTGGTATCTACAGATGGATTTTTGACTCAAAATTTAGTGAATATAATCATCATGAGTTTATTAATCATCCATATAAATTTAAATTCCATTTTCAAAATGGAGGTTCTTTTTGTTTTTACACATACATAAGCCTCTCAAAACATAGTCAAAAAGAAAACAAGCTTGAGCAAGGTGAAGCCTCCAAGAGTAAAATTCAAAATTTTGGTTATTTATAAACCTTGTGTGAGTGTTTTAGGTATGTAATGATTTTTTAAAGGATGTAAAAATTAATAAATAACCTTCACTTTTTGTTTTTAAGATCCCAAGAAGCTTCTAACTAACAAAAGTTGGCTTAATAGGGCATTTTATCAATCAAATAAATGATGTTTGGAGTTGAAATATTCATCATGGAGTTAAAAAAGAGTTTACCATATTACATATATATTTTTAATGTGTAAATATTATTATTAAATAAATCCATAAGTGACACTTCATGCAAGTTGAGTTCAAGTGGAAGTTGACTAGTCTTTGAGATCACATCTCTTTGGTTGACTAGTTTGATTAGTTTCATACATCTCCCATGATTTTCATGCTAGATAAAAACATTAAAAATAATAAACTCACATTAAATATGGAGTTATATTCCAAACTATTTCATGATTTTCATGCAAGGAAGGTTGACAAGTCAACATGGGCCCACCACCTCTAGTTCTATGCCAAAAGTAAAGGCCCTGCAAATTTTTGAAGACTTGAAGAATTGAAGACTTTGTTTAATATTCTATAATGAATTTAATATTGAGGAATGGCGTGGATTTTCATGAATGATGAATTAATTTGACATCAATATGGGCCCACCACTTTTCCAACTCCAAAAAATAAGGTTTCTTGCAAGATAAAGAAAGGAAATATTTAAAGAATATTGTAATTAATTTAAACTAAAAAAATTAGTAGAGTTCACATCCAGTTAATATCCTCTTCTTTTTTCAACTCTAATGTTGGATATTGCTTATATTTTCTATATATGTAGTATTTTAGATATTTTTTGGGTATCCCTCTTTTATTAAGACTAAACTCTATCAAAATTTGAGTTTTGTAACCTTTTCAAAGAAATAAAAGATTGTTTCAGATTCTCATTACTCTGGTATAGTGTGTTAATATCAGTTTGATTTGCATATGTGGTATACATATCTCCCTTGTCAATTCTTGATGTCACCCAGCTATTGGTATGATATTGTGTATGTCATGTTTAGTTTTTAATGTCATTTGTTTAAGCTAATAGTGGATAAACATTGGTTTGTCAATGCCTTGACTCATGCCGATTCCACCATTTCCCTCAAGCTTATATTAACTGATAAAACCTCTTCATGAAATATCAAGGCATAAGAGTCAATTAGAGTTGTATATTTAATCTTTTCTTATCTAATCATTGTTTTAGAAGTTTAAATAGAGTGGAAAAACTAGTAATATAGTTGTATCACCAATAATAGAGTAAGATTTCCCTTTCAGTTTCCTTCTCTCCCTTTTCATCCCAATATTTAGTAGTTTAGTAAGAAGTGTAGAGTGATACATCATAATAGCTATTGTCACCAAAATATAGAGGTCTGATCTAAGTTTAGGTGTCCCAAAACATATATCATTCCAATGTTAGTCTAGGTGTGAAGGTTTCAGAGCCAAATGTAGCAAGTCTTCAAATAGAGTGGTATCTATATCACTAGTAATTATGGCATGCTCGATGGGACCTGAGTTTAGCTATTGGAATTCAATTTTGTAAAAATTTTATATTAAAATATAATTTTAGTACTCCTTTGGTCCAAATATCAAGGTAAAATGTATATTATTGTTCATAAATTTAGTTATTTTCGTGTATCTTCTTATAGGCTATGGTAGCCTATAGAGTAGATTATGATTATTCTTCCAAATATGAACAGCCCTATATACCATCATAATATGATCCGTATGCATCTTATCCTCATCCAAATGATCCATAACCATTCCAATATCAGCCACCTTTGAAAAATCTTTGAATTTTCATGATGAGTTGGAGGAAATGAAGAGAGTAAGCCAAATGATTACTAAGGAGATATTAGACTACAAACAAGAGTTATTAGATAAGCAATCTCAATTTCAAATATTATTACCTCTTACTTCCCCATATCAATATCCATGTATTCCAAGTCCATCTTAGTAATAAAATATCTTAATCATGCCTCAAGATACAATACTTTCAATTCTAGAGTCTCCTAAACCCAATTTTCCAACTTAGAATCAAATACAATAACTAAGCATAAAACCAAATGATAAAATCAATCCCAAAGTCATTGTTGACATTTAGTCCTCATCCTTCCATATTCAAGGTCCCAAAGCCTTTCCTTCATTTAAATCCATTCAAGGAAATATGCAAAATAGGAGGTGACAGTTGCTCAGGTTCAACAGTCTCAAGAGTAAAATCAAAAACCTATGGCACAACCATTAGATCTATCTCATCTCTTAGAGTATTTCAAATGGTCTACCATGCCACTCTTCAAGAAATAACCTCTAATTTATGAGGAAAATAATGAATATGTAGATAAATAGATATAAAATGAAGGTGACTTGAGTGATCAAGAAGAAATTATTATTGGGACACCACTTGGCAAGGACAAACATAATTTAGTATTTCATGATGCCAAAGAAGAGGAGTTGCAAGAGGTTTCTAAATAACTTGTAGTATCTGAGATAGAGTATAAACACATATTTATTTAGAAGGTAGTAATGAAGAACACTCACATAGATCCATTGCTAAGATGGAGAATATTCTTGAAGAAGATGATCATTAACAATAGTTATACCATAATTTCCTGAATGAAATTAAATGGTTTAAGATGGTAGATTTTGATGATGAGATAGAGAAACATTCATTTGAAGATTACACCAATGTTTTGATGCTTTAAGAAGTCAATGTTATTTCATATATCCTAAATTAAGATGAGTTAGAGCTTGAGTGGATGGATGAGATGCCATTATCTACAGAAGATGAAGATGAAGATGAAACAAGTGAAATAAATCAAGAACCTTCATATGACTCAATCTAAAAGGTAGAAATATGTGAAAAATATGTTTCAATTGCTAATAATAATAATAAATTTCATTTCCATTAAATTGTTCATGATGAAGAGGCCTTTTGGGATGAAATGGAGATTTTTTTTTAAAGTTTAATAGTCCATATCTACCCCAAGTGGAGATTGATGAGTGTCTTGTAAGGAGTATTGTTACACCTGTTCATCGAGAATAAATTAATAAAATATTACAGTCATGTTTGAATCCATACCAAGAGGTTGAAGATCTCAATGAGCCGTTATTTCAAATGGATCATAATGAAGATACCAATCCAATCATGCCATTTGATTTGGAAATTCAATTATTAGATGAGAATGAGACAAATCATGACCAAACTATGAACGAGGTAGAGATAGCATTCTTGATGCAAAAAATAAGAATATGGGAGGAAGATGATTGGGTCCTAGATTAATATCCCTAATCCATGTAGCTAATAATAAAGATTGAAAGACCAACTACATCATCTAGAAGAAATGAACATATAAGTTTTCCTATCTACAAGAAGATATAATTAAGAGATGACAAATACATTTCAAAGATACATGGTGCATCAAGTAACTTTTCATTTGATCCTAAAGGAAAGTATATTACTTCAAGTTAGTTGTTCTAGGTTTGTTTTACGTTAATAAGTGAGTATAAAATGCAACAATATGCCTCCCTTTCATTATTTTCTTATTTTTCCATAGTTTAGTTGTCATTGCTTTTTAGATTAGTTGTGTCTCCCTTCGGTTTTGTTGTGTCAGTCAAAAAAGGTATTATAAAACTCAAAGAGTCTATTTTAAATTGTCATATGAAAAATAGTGAGTTATTTTATGTACAAGTCTATTCAACCCCTTTGAATCACCAAAAATGTTCATAATTTGGTCTATCAAGGCCAAATTCCAAACCTTACAATTCAATTTTTTTAGAAACTATCAATAGCCTCTACAAACTAATCAAATTAGTATATTTTGGTCTAAAAAGTCATTTTTGGTCTTTAAAAGGTCAAATTTATCTTAAAATGTCATTAAATTATTTTAAATGCCTTTATCTATATTCAAAAATATAACTTTAGCCTTATCTTAAAGTTTCATGGCTTAAAAAGGTGATTTAATGCATTTTAAAGTAAGAAAAGGCTTATTTTAGATCTACATGTGAAAAAATTAATCCTCCAAAGTGTTAAAAATTCCAAATTTGATATCATAAAATTAAATATATTCTTTTACATCCATATTATGCATTATCTTGGCATTGGAAGCTTTAATTTTTTTTTAAAAGCCACAAATAAGCTATTTTATTCACTTTCAAGAAGAGAAGTACGGATTAGTAGGGATTTTTTACATCAAGGGTATGTAAAACAAATAAAATGTCATGAAAAATCTTTGGAATATTTTTAATAGTGTTTGGATTCATAAAATGGCCAAAACTATTTCCTATAGGCAATCCTCCTAGTTTGCACATAGTGATCTGCATGTAGGTTTGATGATGGTACAATTAGCTAGAGAAAGGTACAAGTTCAAATTTTGGGTGTGAAAAATATAATAATAGGGATTTATAATGGATTAGGTTTTTTTTTAATTGGATTTTCCATTCTTATGTATAATCAGGTTTGAGACATGACAATTTCTATAGCATTACAACCGGAAAGGCAACTAGTTTTTCTCAATTTCTCCTCACCTGGGAAGGGTTTCACAAAATTTAAAGTTGTTACAAAATATTGGGGACTTTATATATATATATATATATATATATATATATATATATATATATATATATATATATATATATATATAATTCATGAATTTAATGTTCTAATAGAGAAAGTAAAAAAAGCCTGTCAAATTTGTAAATTGGCATGCTTTCAAGAAAGTGTAGGGTTGGAGAGAGAAAAATCATTTTTTTAAAGATTCTATTTTTGGATGTTTTTTATAGTTTAATATTTTTTTTCATGTTTTAAATTATGTTTTTTATAATTTTTTTACAAATATATCCATTAGTTGGCAAATCTTGGTCCTTGTAAGCTTGCAAAAGGGCCCATTTTTAGCATAGTTTAATGAAATTTTGCATTTTTAAAGGGTTTTTAAGGAAAAATAGGTTTAAATGGACCATTTAACTAATTTAAGATTAATTTTATCTGGAAATCATCCATAAACCATGAAATAAACTCCATTAATATGATAAAATACATTCAAATATGCACATATTCTATGCAAAAGGGGCATATTTTGAGAAAATTTGAGGTTTCTAGAATCTATAGATGGAGTTTTGATTCCAAATTTGGTTTATATAATCATCATGAGTAGATTAGTCATATATAAAAATTTAAAGGCCATTGGAAAAGTTGAGGTTATTCTTATTTTTACAAAGACCTAAGACTCTCAAAGCACAATCAAGAAGAAAGTAAGCTTGAGTAAGATGAAGCCTCCAAAAGAAAAATTCAAGATTTTAGTTGGTTATAACCCTTTTTTAAGTTTTTAAGCTATATATTTATGTTTTAAAAGATGTAAAAATTAATAAATAACTATATTTTATTATTTTAAAGATTCCATGAAGCTTCTAAGTGATAGAAGTTGGCTTAATAGGCCATCTTATCCATCAAATAAATGAAGTTTGAAGTTAAAACATTAATATTAGATTTATAATGTAGTTTAACAGGTGTCATATATGTTTTTTATGTTTAAATATTATTATCAACTCAATCCATAAGTGACACTTCATGAAAGTTGACATTAAGTAGAAGTTGACTAGTTTGAATAGTTTCATGCAAAGAAATTAAAATAACTTTAAATATGGAGTTATATTCCAAATTATAACATTATTTTCATGCAAGGAAGTTTGAAAATTCAACATGGATCCACTACCTCAAATTATATGCCAAAATTAAAGGCCCTACAAAATTTTGAAGACTTGAAGAATTGAAGACTTTGTTTAATATTATAAAATGAATTTATTATTGAAGAATGGTGTGGATTTTAATGTATGATGAATTGATTTGACATCAAGATGGGCCCACCTATTTTAAAACTCCAAAAAGAAGGTTTATTTTAATATAAATAAATAAGGATATATTTAAATAATATAATAATTAATTTGAACTAGAAAAATCATTAGAGTTCACATCTACTTAATCTCCTCTTCTTTTTTGAACTCCAATCTTGGATATTATTATATTTTCTATATCTATAGGATTTTTAGCCAATTTTTAGGGATCCCTCCTTTGGAAAGACCAGAATCTACCAAAATTTGAGTTTTGTAACATTTTCAAAGAAATAAAATATTGTTTTAGATTTCCATTACTCTGGTATAGTGTGTTAATATTAGTATGATTCGCATATGTGGTATAAATATTTCCCTTGTCAAGTTTTGAGGTCACCTAGATATTGGTATGCTATTATTCAAGTCATTTTAGTGTTTAATGTCATTTATTTAAGCTAATATTAGATAAACACTAGCTGATCAATGCCTTGAATTAGGTTGATTCCACCATTTCCCTCAAGCTTATATTAACTAATAAAACCTCTTCATGAAATATTTATGTATAGGAGTCAATTAGAGTTGTAGATTCAATCTTTGCTTATCTAATAAGTGTTTTAGAAGTTCAAATAGAGTGGATAAACTAGTAATATAGGTGTATCACTAATAGTAAAGTAGGATTTCCCTTTCTATTTCCTTCTCTCCCTTTTCATCCCAACATTCAGTAGTTTAGTAAGCAGTGCAGAATGATACATAAAAAGAGCTAGCTTCACCAAAATATAATGGTCTGATCTGAGTTTAGGTGTCCCACAACTAAAATAAATCCAATGTTAGTTTCGGTGTGAAGGTTTTAAAGCCAAATCTACCAAGCCTTCAAAGAGGGTGTTATCTGGATCACTAACATTCACTATTATACTTGATTTAAACACATTACATGATTCACACATAATCCAAGTATTGGAAACATACACTATTATGAGGCCATATTAATATTACTATCTATATAGGTAGTGTCATTTGACAATATGGTCATTGGGGTTTGTGAAAAACCATATGCCCATTAACTCATTTCTTTAGGGTCACGTTAATGATAAAAAGCTAGGGCTTTACAATTTCATAATGATGAATGTCCATGACATAGATCTAAATGTACTAGAGTGAAGATAAAGCCAAACCAAGAAGCATCCAGGTGGTCACATCTTATTTCACTAGATATTCTATATAAGACATTATCACTAGAATCAAACAATATCATTGATGCAACCATCTAGGGCTAACATAAATATATAGATATCTAGAGGCACTAGATCCATAATTTGATAACTATTTTCTGACCTATGTTCACCTTATTCCATATCCAAAATTATATTATCATCATAACAAACTAAGTTCTATTATTTATCATTTTTGTATCTAACATAGTTGTAATTTTCATATTTAGACTATCTTAACATAATAAATTCAATGTGAATTTAGATCTAATTTTAGCATTTAATTGGCCTGCTATAGATTTAATTATCACCCTTGTGCCATTTTAATTCTATATTCTTAACCATAATATTAAAGTTAAATGCATTCACCCACATTTCATTTTAGGGTTAAATAGGGGAATAAATTGTAGACACTTAAATATGATCATATGTTCTTGAAAATTTTCATTCTTCACAAATGCTAACCCACCTGACTTGTTCAAAAATACATGAATATTATTTACCATTACTCTATGTCCTCTATCCACACATGGGCTAAATCCTTTTTTTCCATTAATACTACATAGAAATTTAAAATTCAAATGTTAAGTATTCTTAAACTCACCTCTAGATTATAAAAAAATCAAGATATGTCTCCCTTATATTTCAAAAAAAATCCATCCTTGGTAGATAGGAATGTTTTTATGCTCCTACCCACTTAGATAAACCACATCCCATACAAAAAAATGATTAGATTCAAAAATTTAGACCATTATTTTTTGTCTTCATTGATGTTTCATAAGTTTAACCAAAGGATATTATCAAGTAGGACACCTAGAAATAAATATCAAATGTCATTCATTAAATTCAATTGGAATTCATATATTTCAAGCTAACTCACTATTTCACATTGATAAAAAAATTCCACTATTCTTTCCAAACTCAAGATCTCTAAAAAAAATTAAACCCATGTTGATTCAAGAAAGTAAAAAATTTATCATTCTCAACTATCAAATCCATTTTATAGATACATAAATATAATCAGGGAGAATAAATTCAAAATCATTCTTGGTGACATAGTTATGTGGGATTGATTTACTTCATTGGAGTATTATATACATAGGTAATAGTAAATCAAGAAGGGGGTGACTAAGGTCAACTTATCACATTACACTCCCATTTTATTACATGATTTAAAGATATAAAAATTAAACTTAGTTTATTAAATTAAAAATAAGAGAAAAAAGTAATTTAATATAGTATGATACAAGTTGAGATATCTAATGATGTTTAGTAGAAATAGGTGCAAAACATACAATTCTAGTTTTTTCATAGTAAAATAAAAAAAATCTATTGTCAATATAATAGATCAATTTTCACTCCTATCTTCCTATAGGGATCATGTCTATAATAATATTCTAACTATATTGCTAATCTGCTGATTTATCCTTTTTGGGTTTTACACAAGTAATTCTTGTATTTTGTTAAAGGGCTGAGATGACTAAATCAATTAAATAAATATGAAATAATTAATTAATTTTTTTTGAGATTTTGACCTTGTTTAACTTCTATAATTACTAAAAAATATGGATAAATAGAGAATTATATGAAAAAATATTGTCATTGATGATCTAGGTTTTGAAACTTGAGATCTGGATAGTAGCTTGTATCATTAACAAGAATCTGGTATTCATCTATTTAGTGGATAGTATAACCTAGTGTGGATAATAGTGCCATATATATGTAGTCTCCTAAATGTGGCTCTAATGTCCCTATTTTGGTATTATTCCTATTTTGTGGAGTACTTATACCTGTGTTTGTATGTTCTTTTCCTATGTGACTAAAACTTGTAGCTCTATATTGTACCTAGAAAATTTGATTTGATGTGTAAACATTAATCTCCTTACTGGTATGCCCTAAGTAATAATTTTGTGTGTCTTATTAAGATGAAATAGACATCATAAATAACTCATTATGTAGATATTTTCCTACATAAAAATACCTTGAGGATGGATGAAGTCCAATGTAATTATCCCACCTAGTGCTTTATGTATGTGAAAGTGAATGTTATAATGAGAGTGGCCTTGGATGCCTTGAGTGTGATTGATATTTGAAATGATTCAAAATTTAGATTAGTAATACTATAGATTGTAGTATGCATAAATTAGGGAAAAATAGGAATTAAATACCTTTATTTTGCATAACTTTATGTTTGGTTTGAATAGATTTTTAATATATTTCCCATCTTGTTGATAGAGGTGGATTAGATTTGTATTTATATGAATATGTTGCTTATGTGGATAATAAAATTAGCCTAGGAAAACCTTAGAAGGGGAACACATTTCAAAAACTATCTATTCAGAATATTTGGGTATAAAGACAATAATTCCTTGTTGGGGAAACTAGTGTCATGTGGCTACAGTGTCCCAAATGTGCTACTAATGTCCTTTGGTAGACTACTGAGGAAGTTGGATCGGGATCTGGGATGATAGTTATGGGACTATGTCTTGACTAATTATAAGTGAGTTTGGTCTACTAAATAAATATAAATGTAAGTTTAATTCTCAAGGATAGGTCTATGGATAGCTTAAGGATAGGTTAACTCAAGTGACACTCTTAGCATCCAATTACCACTTTTCGGTGATTACATTTCCCCCCCTTTAT
This sequence comes from Torreya grandis, assembly GCA_037957365.1. Classification (NCBI taxonomy): domain Eukaryota; kingdom Viridiplantae; phylum Streptophyta; class Pinopsida; order Cupressales; family Taxaceae; genus Torreya; species Torreya grandis. Next base: position 876,410 of record JARHVA010006087.1, read on the forward strand.
GATAGTAATACAACAAAGTGAAATGACTAGTATAAAGGGGAAAAAATCATACCTAGACTTAACTTGGAAGTGAATCCCATGAATTTGAGTTTGATTATGTGAATCTAGGTCTGCATATGTGAAACATCATCTAACACAATGTCTTACAATGAAACATGCAAAAATTAGAATTTACTTAAGAGATAATCAAGATTAAAAGAGTATGTTCAAATTAAATAAATAAGTAAATCTAAGTAAAGAGAGAGGAAAGGAATAACTACACCTCATTGGGTATGTGAACCAATGCATGAACCTGGTGATAATCTATGTGTGTGAATCTGTATAGTGATCATATCATTAAACAACTTGAACTAAGAAAATGGCTTGCTCAATCATCATACGAGTGGCTCAAGTACTCAATATAGTTTTGACTCCATCATTCCCATCCCTACTTGGTGGATCTTTATCTTTATGAATATCTTGGATAAGATTGTAAGTGTGTCTAACCCTCTCATGTAAGTGGCTCAAGAACTCAAGTATGCCATGACGCCATCATTTCCCCCTATGTGAAGTAGATGAATCTATAATTATACTATCTAAAGTGTTGAAATTATCTAAATAAGTAATCTAAATATATATTTATCTCTACAGCCACTCAGTATATTAGGTGGATCTAGGCCACTTGAGAAAACCAACCACTATATATAGAGTAGGGCATGTATTTGGTGATAACCTGAAATGTGATAGCAAGTGTATATAACATATAGAATGACATAGAATTTTCCATTCTATATGTTCAACATGTATAAAGATGAGTATATGGAAACTATGTGCCATGAACATGCCCCTAATTTAGCATCTAAGTATACTGAGTCTGAATCAAGTATGTAAATAGCTAAAACTATGTAACTAATATGAATGTATGAGTGATCATGTGGTGAAGGATGGCCTCACATCTAAGGAAATGATATGGATTTGAACTTAAATAAATGAATATGAGATAAATCTAAACATATCTACCAAACTTATTATTGTATCTATGAAAATTTGTCTTGTACCTAGTTTATTGTTCTGAATGATCCAAACTATCTTGAAGCTGTAGATACTAGATAGTAGTTACCTATAATATAAAATAGTTCCCTTTGGTACTATTGTCCCAATTTATTTTTTAATGACTACATGTTCTAATTTCTATGTGATCTTAAATGATTGTTAAGTTTATGTTCTATTCTAGGTTTTCCCTAAGTTTGATATCTAAAATTGAATCTGTGTGTTGAAATGTATTTGTGAAAAGTAATGTATGAACCTAATCTCTATAATAAATGACTATGAGTTCTCCCTATTTTTAGGGTATTTATTAAATATATGGAATAAATTCCCTCTATATAATTATCTCTAAAAAATATATTAATGAGATTATGTGCATGATATTCCAATATAAATTAAAACATAACATTAGAATGTAAATGTATCTAAGCATAAGTAGGAAATGTAATATGTATGTTGTAATCTAGAATTGCACAAGGATATTTTGATAAATGTAATCAATGTATATAATATTATAATTTGAGAAACTTCCTAGGGGGATGGGGAATGATTTCCATCAAGGATCCCAATCAGGAAGGGTGGATCCATGAGAGATCTTATGTCATCAAAAACTGGTGTGTGTGTGTAACAAGCAAATATAATTTCAATGGTGTAAAATCTTATAAAAAAGGAAATAAAAAATCACATGAGTAACTTAAAAGGTAGGCCAAGGGGGCATAATACAAGGAACATGGGTACATGTTGCTAAATTTGTGAATTAAGACATACAAGGACATGTTCAGATGTCAACATATGCAAATAATAAGTATTTTGGTATAAAACTAACTAGAAGGGCATGTTCAAATGTGTGTGTGTGTGTGTGTGTGTGTGTGTAAGTAGGAAAGCACACATAAGGGACATGGTCACATATCCAAGGCATAAAAATAAATAAGTGGTACAAAATCCAAAGAGCAATGGCATATTCAAATTCCCTCAAAGATGGAAGAAGTATAGGAATAGAATCAAGTCTAATCTAGGAAAAATTAGAAATGAAATCATATACAACTATGAAGTCCAAATCTATGTATATGAAATGATGCATATATACTGAGTCTAACTAGTGATAATTAGAACAAAAATTGAGAAATGAGGAGTAATGATCAATATCAAGATAAATGAATGCATAATTGGAATGTATAATATGTTAAGATAAAACCTAGTTATCGTAATTATTTAGGAGATGCCCCAAGTGGGTAGATGTAGTAATGTATAAACCTGTATTAATGTAAATGCCCCCAATGGGTAGGTGACATCTAGTCTAGATCATTGTAGTAGACCAAAGTCCTATCCATAGTCTACAAGCACTTGATAAGGACAAGTGAAGCATATGTTTATGATAAAACCAATTATACTAGGATAGCTAGCAAAATTCAATATCTGACAAGTACTAGAATTTTAAACATAACAATGCATACAATCTATGAAATTTTGTATTTTTGAAATATTTGAATGTTTTTGTATTTTGACATATTATATTATTTTTGTGTTTTATGATTATAAGCTATGTGTAAGCATAATAAAGGAAAATATGTACAAATAATGAGAGAGAGAAGGAAGTTGTACATGTTGGCATGAAAATATGTTAAGGGGACATATTGGATTCTTCTCATAAAAAATCATTTGACAAAGTCCTTCTCCCATTAGCAAAAACTAGCTACCTTTATTGAAAACCAAAAAAAATGCTCTAAGGAAAGTATTTATGATAAAAATGATATTTTGGATGGGGTTATTATTTGAACCACAAAGTAATAAACGGATAGTAGAAAGTAATTGTAAGGAGTAAATTGGAGGAAAGAAAAACACATGAAAAGAATATAAGATGAACAAATATTTCTAGCTATCCAAATAGAAAGACTCACTAAAACGATCCAAAAATGAGGATTCTAATAAAGGAAATCAATATCATGGAAATTGGATGGGAAAGATATATTCTATTCATAATAAAAAAAAGTGTGTACACTAGAGAGATTGTAAAATACTAATAAAAAATGATAAATAACAACCCTATATCTCCCCATAATAATATTTAAAAATTCTACTCTTAACCCACCAAGATTTCACAATGACAAAAACTCTTTAATGCAGATTCAAGATAAATTCCACACTAAAATAATTTCATATGTATTTAATATCCAAAAATGAAATTTAACAACATTGAAAAGAAGAAAAATCAAAAATATTAATGTGAACACATACATTATCCATTCCTAGAAACTCTTGGGAACAAATTATACAAATATTCTCCTTGTATTGATTCTTCTATGAGTTGAAAATATAAATTTTACTCTCTACCTTTGCAAAAATATATTTAACTATCAAAAATACTTTTGAATGCGATCAAAACTCATATTTGTAGTTTATAATAGGTGTAACCACCTTATAACTACATTCATAACCAATTTTGAGTAGAAATTTTCTATTTTACAATTACTTTATCACTTATGATTTAAAAAAGGTAAAACATAACCCTTTTAAGTTATACAAAAAGTACAATGAAGAAATAGAAAATTAAAAAGTGACTTTTAGTGGTTATGAGAAGGATATAAGTGATTTTATTGAGTAGGACTCCATTCCATTATGTTAATAATATTTTATTTCCCCTATTGATATGAGTTGAACCTATATATTCTGAACCTTTGAACTATTTGGACAATTCCTTCTCTTTTAGGAACAACTGTGCAATCCATACATACGATGCATTGGTATCCTCTTCAATATTTTTGAAATGTTTTGTAAAGTTAAATTTGAGATCCATAATTACATTATGAATACCACACAATTTATTCATTGCTACTTTATTGAATGTATATTCTCCAAATAGATTTTTCCGATCAATATCTAAAATTATTCTTTCAATTCTATAGTTGTTCAAACTTTTGAGTCATCCTCATTTGATAGGTCACAATTATTAGAATAAATATTGACATGTACCTAAAATTTTACCTCATCATAAAGTTTCTCATGATGTTTCAAATCTTTCAAAGCTTCATCCAAAGCATGGATCATTTTGTTTATGCATTGAGCCCACAACTGTGAATAATTATTTTCTACCTTTTCAAGAATGCCTTTTGAGACTTAAGAATTCTCATCCATGGAAAACATTTTCCTCAAATATCTAATAAATTTCTTCCATATTTTAGGTTCTCTACGTGCATCTACTTTTTCTTCTACAACCTTTCCCTAACTAGAATTGATGAGATCATATATTCTTTGATTCTCATCAAGGAACTAAAAAGCTCCAAAAATCAAATCTTCCATGCATGACACTGCTTTACCATGATTGCTATATTTACTAATTTTGGAAACCAAGTACATATCAATGAAAAATTTAGAATTTGGAATTCTTACTATATAATAATTTGATAAAGGTTTTAAAATTACACTCTAATAAGTTTCTCCAATATTTAATATTTGTTTAATGTATATTAAAATTACATGTACCTTTTCTTCCAATTGTTACTAAGTCTGCATTGACTCTTTTATCATTTTAACCAATTTAATTATAGTCACTTTGAAATTGTTAATGTCAACTTCAAGATTTGATTCACCCAAACTAATTTTTATAATGTTGTAATTATCCAAAGTCATTTCATCTTGATTCTTCTCTACATGAGGTTATACTATTTCTATGAACTGTGTACCCGAAGGGTTAGTCATCAACCTCATAGTAGTATTGGCCTTTCTTCTCTTTGTAGGACCTTGCAATAAATTAGTGATAGCATCAAAATCAATTTTAGATGATATGAATGAAGGATTTTTATTACGAACAAGTTATTATACCCATGAAGAAGACATGTCTCCCTACAAACTAGCCAATTGAGCATCATTAAACCCAAGGGAGTCAATGATGATAAATGTTGCATGGGTGAGACAATAATAGTTTAGGATCAGATAATTGTGGTGGAGAAACAACTTTTTAAATAGATAAAATTAGAGGTGGAGGTGGAGATGGAGATGGATTTGGGAATGAAGATGATGGAAGTAGAGGGGTAAATGGAAGGGTTAAAGGTGTATATGAATCAATAAGAAGAGAAATGGTAGGAAAAGGGGCACAACTTGGGTCCATCACCAAAAATTATTGATTAGTGTTTTCAATAAATAGTGACAGATCCATCTCTTGTGTGATATCTAGAATAATATATGGAGCATGTCTCTTGGTTTGAAGCTTTTTCCTTGGTGGTTCATCCCCTAATGCCTTTTGAGGAAAATTGTCTTTGCTGGGATCTTATTCATATCTTCCTCCTATAGCAACCAAATTGGATTTCTTTATAAATATATTATTACCTAAATATTGAGATTTTGAAGTGAAATAAATTTATTTTTTCCCTTTTGAAGTTCCTTAATTTTTCAAACAACTTCTTGAAGTGAGTTCTCTCACTTTCTCATCATAAAATTTTCTTGATCTATCTAGTATGAATTGTGTGTTCCATAATGTCTACCAACTATTTTATTGACCAATTGATTTGATGGATGGCTATGAGGTGGATATTTTCATATAAAATGTTTTATATAATGTCATTACCATCATATTAAAAATTCATTTTTCACCAGTCAAATCTGAAAGACTTTATCTATTTTAATGTCATCCTTGACCAATATCTCTTTCTAACTTTGAAATCATCTTTATAGTCCTCCTAATAGTCTTCATTTTATGAAATGTGGGGTACCTAGAGATCATTTTATGTTTCTTTTTAACAAAATCTTTGATAATAATAAAAATTCCCCTAGTGTGTGGGTACATTAGAAAAACTATCAATGAATTTTCAATATTTGAGGCATCTCTTGGTATCTTAAAATTGAAGTAACTAAGGCCAAAAGGGAAGCTTATTCCTCTTATACGTGGACTAAATCATTTCTTGTTCACTTGACTAAGTTATCTACAAAGGTCAATCATAATAATTTTTTCACTAGAGTATCTTAGATATATGAAAGTAACACCTTCGAATCCACCAACCCTAATATACATGAATTTTGGAAACTAGATGAAATAGCTTCCATATTTCCTCATCAAAGCAACTATCTCATTAGAAAATCTGGTTGTAAGAGTACCATCTAGTGTTCTACCTAGAATTATGGATAATGCATCATTTAGTCTCCTAAAATGGATTTTCCTTTTTCATAAGTGAGTTGAGGAAGTTTACCATATATCAGCATACTTGAGATATTATGTTTCACCTCTATCAAACTAGGTAAACAATTGAGAACTACAATGGAATAAAACAAGTATGCATTCATAAAGGATTCTTGTGTTGATTCTAGTTTGATTAATTATTCATGACATTTGTTGCTAATGATCAAATCCCAATACATGAACTACTTCCTTGCATAGATGATACTCCTGAACATACACATCCACTATCAAAAAGTATTTATCTCTTTGTTTCCCATAATCTACTCAAAAGGGTAATCATATCTGATAGCTCTTCTTAAAAATTTGATCTTTATATGGTTTTTATATGATTGATATTGATTTTTTTTTCTATTCAACCAAGATTATCTTAGCATATTTTCTCACTTCTCATGATTATCCTTTTAGAATCATTCAGGAACATCTCTATTGATTTGCATTATTTTGTTATGGGTTTTAATATCAAAGATGATCCCTATAGGGGTACTATTAATATTGACTATAATATAATTATTTTCAAACCTAATTTCTCTATTTTAAAGGTTTTATTACTTTGCACATATGAGTACCAAATATGCACACTGAGTGGAAGTCTAAAATATAGCTTCATATGCAAGTTCACTATCTTGAATTCATCCTCCTAGTAGAGTCATTTTTGAAACATCCATTATTTTACAAAAAACATCAATATCCATATGTCTCATGTTGCTATAAAATATTTTAAAGACGTCTATATTTAGACTGGATATAGACTCATATACCATATGTTTAAACTTCATATTTGAAGGTGTAGTTGAATGAATAACAACTTGATCAAGCAAATCATGATTTATGTAGACTAAAACTGGAGAGCAAAAGTGTATATATGAAATAAAAATTAATATAGTATACATGAACCTTTATACAAGCTCAAAAATATTACTCAATCAAACAAAATTATCAAAAACTTATCTACATATGTAATGACCACCTAGACCTGTTTGAAGGTTGTGATCAACAAACACATGATATCACGTTTTGAAACACTATTCATGCATGTAAACGCATCAAAAACCTTCTATAATAGTTTGAAACGTTTAGATATTTATTATAGCATGTATGTGAGAGAATTTTTCTAACATGCATGCCATAGATCAAGCTCAAGTAAGCTACAAATAATTATAACTTGATTCATAATTGTTTTCAATAGCCCAAAACCACATGTTTACATTTTAAAGTATCTTACATGCAAGAGAAAAAAAGAATAACATTGTGTTGAGGTCTTCTTGGATGAAAGGAAGTTTATAATAATGAAAATAGTCAACCACACAATTTTTATGGCCCAAAATAATTTTTTTATTAAATGCCACTATATACAACTTAGTATTACCTATAGAGAGCTCAAAAATATTAATTTATTATCCAAAAGTCCCTGTAAACTATGTATGCAAAGCTCAAAGTAGGTTTTAAGAATTTATAGAGATCAAAACATGTTAAAAAGAATAAAAATAAATCCCACAATAATAAAATATGATGATCAATTCTACCTTGTATTTTGATAGATGCTTCAATTCTAGAAAAAAAACCACCTTTGATCTCACCAAATACCATGAGAAAGATTCGATACCGCCTTCAAAATGGAAGAAAATTATAAATTACCATAGTTTTTACCCAAAATCCATGAGCTAAAAATAAATACATGCATGGATTTTAATAAAAAGTACAATAACATGTAGAGGACTACCACAAAATATGGAATATGAAATGAATTTAATTGTGGAGTAAATTCAAGATTTTAAAAAAAGGATTCAAAAACATTGTGGATAGAAAAGGGAGACTTTGACGGGCTTTATACCTTTGCAGGATTCAAAGATGAGGAAACCATTTATGGAATTACATGGGGAAAATAACATGTTTTAAGACTTATAAAAATACACATTCAAAATTTCATTGATGATGAAACAAGTTTTAAATCTTATTAAATCCCACATGAAGAATGGAATGTGTTTTAATCTTTTGAAAATCCCAAATGAAGAAATTATTTTAATCTTCCCATCTTTATTTAAATACATTTCAAAATTAATACCCCCTCTTACCCCTTTTCAAAATAATATTCTAAAGTCCTTAGAGATTTGCATGGGGACACATCCATAATTTTAAAGTGGTATGAAATTTAAATGGAAAAAAAGACATGTGGATTTTTTAAAAATAAAAACTTTTAAAAGTGAAAACTTTGCATAAAATAATGCCCATTTTAAAAATAAACATATGTGGGTTTTTTTTTTAAAATATGACTTGAATTATGGTGTCACCACATGGAGAAATAAACTATCAATTTTTTCAATTTTAATTTATTTTGAATGACTTTTTAAAATGAAAATATGTGATCAATAAAATATCTTAATGACCTTGAATGTCTTCAAGGAGTTTTGAGAAGCATTTTAAAGGTGACTAGTTGTGAAAACATGTCTCTGGATAAACAATAGATAAATCAAACTAATAGATACTCATAAAGAGTGAAAAAATAACTTGGATCCTAGATGAGAATGACCAAAGAGGCTAAGAGGTCATTTTTGGGAATAATTCAAGTGGACAAATGAAATATTTTAACAACATCCACAAAGGCATGAAATATGAGGGGACTCAAAATTTCGACATGGAAGCTCCTTTTTTTAGGATAACAAATGGTTCTAACAAGGAAATTTATATTTTAAATCATAAAGTAGATCTGTAGTATTTGGTTTCATAGGTAAATGATTCAATCATTGGGATATGGAGTCATTTGAAGCTTGCTTATGCAAATTTTTAAGAAGTGTGATATTACTTCATGATTTTTCATCCTAGTCTATCCAACTGACAACTAGTTCACCAATCTCAATCGTATGAAAAATGAACACACATTATTAGGCCATATCACATTGAAGAAGATTTTATAACTCCAAATCTGACCAATCGAGAGTCATTTCAATAATCTCAATCATATGAGAGGCTATATCACCTTGAATAAAATTTTATAGATCCAAATCTAACCAATTGTAACCAGTTTGTAAAAATGCAATGTCAGGTCAAATCACTTATTTAGTTGAAGATATTTATGAAAACCTTGTTCCATTTCCCACTCTTGCAAAACTTGTGATCACCCATGACGTTCCAAGATAGAGTTTATGACAATAAAAAAAGTGTAGGTAAGGAAGATCAAAACATAAAGGAGGGGTAATAGACAGACTATCTCCTTTATTTAAAAATAACAAGCACAACAAAATAAAGAGAAGGAAAAAATAACATCTAAAATTGTATTTACATATGTAGAGAAGAGGGCCACTTGGTTCTTACTAGAAATAATGTTCCAAATATTACCAAATCTCCTATTTAGTATTATCTTTTATTAGATTTTTTTTTTAAAAAAATTGACACGAACCTGATGTTTTGTGATCCTATCAACTACATGTATCCTTTTTTATTCTATTTGTTGTAGATAAAATATTCTCTTATGTAATGAGATTTTAAAATTTAGATTTTCAACTACTCTAGACAATTACAAGCCAGGTAACTCAAGAGTTATAGGAATAATATCATCTATTCTGTATAACAATTGGAATGGAGACATATCAATAGCCTTTTTCAAAGTTGTATGATATACCCAAAGAGCATCATATGCATTTTTATTCTAATTTTTATGATTCTTATCTACTACCTTGTGCATGATTGTGAACAAAGTTTTGTTGCTTGGATCAACTTGACCATTACCTTGTAGATGTTAGTTTGATAAATGAGATAGATAAATGTCATATCCATAGAAAAATGAAATCATCTATGAAGAATAAAATTTAGAGGCATTATCTATAACATATTTTTGTGCGATTCCATATCATACAAAGATATTTTCATTGATGAAGTTTCAAATGACTTCTGAAGTTATTTGTTTTATAGGAATTGATTCTACCCACTTAGTGAAGTAATATGTCACCATGAGAATATGAGTATTAACTTTTCTCAAATGAGAGTTCAATGTGCCAACAAAATCTAATCGCCATTATTGAAAAGGTTCTTTAACTATCATGGGTTGAAGAGGAATTGATGCTAACATAGGTTTACCTACAAACTAATGACATACCTAACACTTTATTACCCATTTATATTAATCATTGAAAAGACTTGGCCAATAGTAATGGGCTCTAAGAATTTTGTATGTTATTACTCTAGTAAAAAATTGCCCTCTATAGGATTGATCATGAAAATATTACAATAATTTATTTGTTATTCCTTGTCAACACACCTTAAGAAAAATCCATCAATGTTTTTCTTGAAAAGAGTTTTGTCCCATATGACATACTTATTAACCTGTAATTTGACCATTTTGCATTGTTTAACATCCAAGTGTAAAGGACATTATTTGTATGTCAGTTAAAAATCAATGTTAAGAAAACATTCATTAAAATTAATTGAAGAACAATACCAAAGGAAGCTTTTGATCATCTTGTTCACCTAAAACTATCGAAGATTTTGATCGAATATCTCCTTGTTATACCATGAGTTGACATAGTCCTTTCCCTTAGACTAGTTTTCTAGGTTTTATTTCTATATCATATTATTTCACCTTAGTTATCCAATTCCCTCATTTAAAACTAAGTTATTACTGAGTTATAATATATTTGACTACTATACTTCATACTATTACCACATAATATGAATTTAGTATGTAATACCCAAATGTTTTGACTCCTTTTATAACTGCATAAGCTTTCTTATCTTTAGGGGAATATTTCAACTTGTAATCATTAAGATCATAACTCATGAAAATAATTGGGGATTAAATACCCTCATTATTTTTATGAATCAAAATTATTGAGAGTAAATGCTCTAAATCATAGAAATAAATAATGAACTCTTTCATAAAATAAGGGCATACCGATATTAGTGCACAAGAAATAACAATCTTTATCTTTTCAAATGCTTCTTTACCTTCATTGTTCTACTTAAAATAAGATTTTTCTATCATCATGTCTATAATATGTCGTATGGGCTTAGTAAAATTAGGAATGAATCTTCTCAAAATTTTCACTTTCTCAAAAAAGAAATGTACTCCTCATTTAGGGTAGGTAAGGAACATTTTTGAATCATCTAAACCCTTTATGAATCAATCCTTATTCCTTCCTTTGAAATAATATGACCTAGGAATTTACCTTTAGTCAATCTAAAGATAGATTTATTAATTTTTAGAGAAATTACATGTAAATTACATTTATCAGTGACCCTCTAAATGATCATAGTGATCTTACTTTTTTTAGAAAATTTTTAGGTCATCAAGATACACTAAAATGATTTCATTCTTCAATTATTTGAATGCAAAATCCATTGCCCTTTGAAAATGCTCTCCTAAAATAATCAATTCAAATGGTATTTTTATATATGTAAAATTTACACAAAGGTGTTGTGAAATCCATTTTATGTTTATCTTTTCTATTAACTCAATCTGATTATATCCCCCAAAACCATCAAGCATCGAAAACATTTTAACCCTTATACCGCTTGGAGAACTTTATCCATAACTAGTATCAGATAATTATCTTTGAAAGATGCTTGGTTGAGGTTCCTAAAATCAAAACATATTCTTATTTCACCATTATTCTTATGAACTGGTACAATGATAGCTACCCAAGTGGAATGGTGGATAGGGAAATCATCTGAGCATCAAGCATCTTTTGCACTTTGACAAGAATTGTTCCTCTGATTTTAGAATTATATTGTATCAATTACTATCTGAAAGGCTTTTCATTAGGCTTTAGAGGAACTATGTGTTGCATCTCTTTTGGCTGAAAATACTTAAGGTATATATATGAATATGTGATTATATCGATATACTTATGGAAAGGGCTAGTAAATTTCTATTTTTCTTTGGGTCAGTAACAATTTACAACATTTATGAACCTAAGATGTTTCTCTGAACCAATGTTTAATTTTACATAGTTGGCAAAATCAAGACTTATTTTTTTCACATTACTTTTTACAAATCTATCATGTTTATGAAACAATTCTTCTAAAGAGACCAAGACTTTAGGAATTTTGTTTCTTCTCAACTTGATAACACCTTGTTCATCTTATTTGTCTTTGATTACCTCTTTTGACATATAAACTAAAGATTCTATGTATAAGGATTCACTACCTTTGAAATACAAATTTGTAAAAATGCCTCCTTTCTTAAGATAATAGATGATTTGTTGATCATCCTTGAAAACTTTCCAATTATCTACATTGTCTGGGATGTTGGTCTGTATATTCATTCGATCATGAATTTTTATGTATTACTATATTCATGGGGAATCATCAAAAATGTTGATACTAACAAAGCATCAGCTTTAAAATTATGTTCTCTAAGAATTGTATTAATAGAGAAAGAATCAAATATTTCAGTGTTATCCCAAATTTTATTCCTATAGTGTCTTAGATGATAATTTTCACCTAGTATTGACCTTTTAATTATTTCACAACAAGTTTATCATCATCCAAAACTTTCAAATTCTTGATTCCAATCTCTTCTGTTGCTTACAAACCTACTAAAAGTGCTTCATATTTAGTTATATTTTTAGTACATTCAAACTATAACTTATAAGAAAAAATAAAAGTTTTCTTAGTCAAAGATATTAATATTACTCCCATGCTTGAACCATTGATTAAAAACTACCATCAAAATCCATCATCTAAATGTCATATAGATCTGATTGCATGATTTATGGTAACTTTACATATTTCCTAGTCATGAGAAGATAGTTACCAATTCTAGCATCTTCATATAAAATATTAGCTCTCAAATCATCAAATTTTTGAACTATGTATTTTATTTTCAATTCAATCTCTAGACATTGTTTGACTCCTTTGACAAAAATCATGTCATGTGATAAACCCAAGTTGATTTCACCTCCCAATTATTTTTAAAAATTTATACCCAAAAGAATGCCATGAGCTACTATAATATCTATGACGAAAATAATGATTTTGATTTGATTTTGGGGAAAAGATGCCAAATCCATTTGTGCATCTTTAATCTGTCAAATGAGAGAAACTTGTTTTGCCTCCATGTAATAACAATGTTCGAAGGTTTTAGTGGATGTTAAACCAAGAAAATGAAAAACTTTGGTAGGCATTACAACATCTGAGGCTCTTATGTCAATAATATAATAACTAACTTTTCATCCCTTGAGGAAAAGGGAAATGTAGAAAGGGTCAAATTTATTAAATTTGGAAGTGACTATGGCCATAAAGTTGAGTTGATTGGAAGAAACATGTTTAATTAAGATTCTTTTGAAATTAGCCTTTTTAGGATTTGGATTTTTTCCTTTGATGAAATTGACTAACCTGTCCAATTGCTCAGGGTATGCTCTCAAGTACTCATCTTGTGACATATGAATCTTTGTTTTGTTGACATGATCAATTATGTCAAAATTAGGTAAATTGTTAGAAGGGGTTTTAATAGGCTGATAAACATTGGAATTAGATGAACTACCTATCAGTGGTTGCTTCCCTTTTATTTTCTTTGGTAGGGTAGTTCCTCATAAGAATTTAACCCTTAGAGTTTCCTCCTGTGAATCATTGGACTACTTTTTCTAATTCTAAGTTCTAGTGAAAACAATAAATGATTGACTATTCATATCTCCAACACTCTCTTCATAGTCATTTTGATATGAATTATATTCTAGGAACATATTTACAAAGTTGTCACTAGGTTTTTCAATTTCACATTCTTGAAGTTCTAGATTTTTTTATTCATTTTCTTCTTCAACTTATTCATATCCAAAAATTTCCTTAGCTTCTAAGACTATGGTCACTAGTGCATTGATGTTTGATTGAGGGGGAGCCTCAAGTGATAGTTTTTATTGAGGATCTTACATTCTAGTATAATATCTTGTAAAAATAACATAGTTCCTTATTGGAATATCTTAGTATAAAGTTTTGATAACTTTTTAAGGTATTTAATTTTTTAGGGTTGTTATATCAATAGCCATTTTATGCAAGATTTGTTCTGTTAAAGACTATCTAAAAATTTGAGCCTAATTTTTTTTTTGAGTTTTCTAGACATTATCATGTCATCTTCAATGTCAATAGCCAATTCTTAGGTTACATCCAAATTTGATACTATCACTCTCTTAATTAATAACTTCAACTAATTGAGAGTTGATAAAGAAACATTTTTTATTTTCATCTTTAGGTTGTGCATTAGTTGGTATCTTATTTAGAAACCTATTGAATTTAGAGACAAACTCTCTCATTGGATCATATACTTATTTCTTCATTTGTGTAATTCAAGAAAGGAGATCATGGGCATCTTCAACTACTTTAAATATGTTCTCAAATTTAGTTTTCATGGTATTCTAGTTAGTAAATTATCCTAGGGTGAGATGTAAACCAATATTCATCCCCATCATGTAGTGTTTCAATGAATATCCTAATGGCAACATCTTCATGCTCCATGACTAAAATTCCACATACAACATTGAAGGATGCAATGTGTTCATCTAGATGTTATTTTCCATCTCCATGAAATCTTGGAAAGTTATTTCTTGAACTTTTTAGAAGGTCATAAAATTGTCTAAGAGTTAATGGACCAATCATATTTCCCCATGATAATGTCATAGTCTAAAAAACTACTTGTAGGGGAATAAGAGTCCCTAAGAAAACAAGATATTAATTTTTCAAAGTTCCTCTTTTAGATTTTTTATTCTTATTAGAGGTCGAGGGAACACTAGTTATCTATTTTACGTTTCCCTAATGTTCATGGCTTAACCTGAAGTTAGAATGTTCTTGTAACTGATAAAAAGGGTCAACTTCACCTTTTTACATAATAGCTCGAGTGAATGTCTTTTATGCTAGTTTGGATAAATTTATTAGCATTGAGGTGCACGTTCAATTTTAAGAGCTCTCTTAGTTGGCCATACTTATTATATTCTTCATGCAACTAATGCTTCTACCCTTTGTGTTAAAACTACTTGATCTTATTATTATTCAAAGATTCTAACTTCTCTTTGAAAATTTTTTAAACTCATTCTATTATTCCAAGTGAAATTTCTCAAATCTAATGAAATATCCTCATGAGTTTGTGTTCTCCAATCAAGGTTAGGTTGAAGAAATAGAGCTTCAGGTTCCTCGAATATCATGATAAAAAAATCTAGTTGCATAAGTTCTTTAATTAACTATAAAAGTTGTTCTTCATGTTTGTCTCCTCGCTTGTCTTCTTGAAGTAATATCAAAATTTCCCAAATCAATGGTAGCACTTCTTTATTATATATCTAGTTCTATCCTAAATTTATTAAATTGAGCATTTATTTTTCTATTTGTAAAAGTAAATAGTTGAAAGCTTGAAACTAAATCTTATTCTAAAGCTTCATCCCAATTGAAACCAAGTTGACAATTTAAATTTTGAAGGCCTAAAATGGTCATGTGTGAGTTTACTAATTTTTACTTGTTAAATAAACTATAATGGGTTATCTTTATGCATGGATTATTTGTATTCTTTTGGCACATTCTAACTCTTCATTTAGGATAGTTAGGATGACTTGAAATTTAGATAAATTTTTTTTGTCAGAATACCATAAGATTTTTATGAGGTTTATCATAATATCTAACTAAGTAGATTGTTCCAAATCTAACACAGGTTTTTGAAGTGGTCCTTGAGATGATGGTAGAGTCATGTGGATCAATACAAAATAGGTCGCACAAAAGTTACAAAAACATGGTGGCATGAAAGTTACAAAAATGTGCCCCACGGTGGGTACCAAAAAAATTTAAAGTGAAAATTTGTCATGAGGACAAATTAGATGCTTCTCATTAATAGTCATAGGATAAAATTTCCTTTCTTACTAGCAGACGAAGAAACCTTTATTAAAAACCAAAATAAATGATGTAAGGAAAGTATTTACAAACAAAATGGTATTTTGTATGGGGTTGTAATTTTAACCACAAAGCACGAAAAGGGTAGTAGAAAGGAATCATAAGGAGTAAATTAGAAGAATTAAAAGTAAACAAAAAGAATACCAAATGAAGAGAAAGTTCTAGCTAGCCGAACACTAAAACTCACTAAAATGATCCAAAATGGAGGATATTAATAAAGGAAATCTTTATCATGGAAATGGGATGGGAAAGACATATTATATTCATAAGAACAAATTGCATACATGAGAGATATTTTACAATAATAATAAAAGTGATAAACAACAACCCCATCTTTCCTCAAAAGAATAGTCAAAATTGATATTTTTAGCCCACCAAGATTTCTCAATTACAAAAACTATTTAATGCAGATTGAAGAGAAATACCACACAAAAATAATTTCATGTGTATTAACTATCCATCAATGAAATTTATCAACATTCAAAAGAATAAGAATAAAAAATATTAACATACACACATACATTATCCATTCATGGAAATATTTGGGCATAAAGTCTACAAAAATTCTCCTTTTACTGATTCTTCTATGAGTTGAAAATACAAACTCTGCTCTCTATCTTTGAAAAAATATATTCAATTGTTAAAAATCCATTTGAATGAGCTAAAAGCTTCTATTTATAGTTTACACTAGGTGTAACCACCTTATAAATACAATGATAACCAACTTTTGACTATAAAGTTTTTATTTAAAAATTATTTTATCACTTATGATTTTAAAAATGAAAAACATAACCCTTTTAAGTTGTACAAAAATTACAACAAAGAAATAGAAACTTAAAAAGTGACTTTTAGTGGTTATGAGAAGGAGATAAGTTATTTTTATGAGTAGGAATCCATTTCACTGTGAAGACATTTTTTTTATTTCCCCTATTAAGATGAATTGAACTTATATATTCTGAACCTCTAAACTACTTGGACAATTCTTTCTCTTGCAGGAATAACTGTATGATTCAATCATGCAATCCATTCATATGATGCATTGGTAGCCTATTCAATATTTTAAAAAAGTTCTAGAAAGTTCAATGTGACATCCATAATTACATTATGTAAACCACTCAGTTTATTCATTGCTCCTTTATTGAATGTTTTCGCTCCAAATAGTTCTTTTTTTATCAACATCTAAAATTGTGCTTTCAATTTTGTAGTTGTTCAAAATTTTGAATCAACCTTGTTTTATAGGTCACAATGAATAGAACAAATATTGGTACGTACCTCTTATTTTACCTCATCACAAACTTTTTCATGATGTTGAAAGTCTTTCAATGCTTCATCCAAAGTGTAGATCTTCTAGTTTACGTATTGAGCCCATAATTGTGAATAATTATCTTCTTCCTTTTCAACAATACCTTTTGAGACCATAGAATTCTCATCCATGGTATCCAAGTCCCTCAAACCTCTAATCAATTTATTCTATATTTCATGTTCTTTTTGTGCATATGCTTTTTCTTCTTCAATCTTTTCCTGACTAGAATTGATGAGATCATATGTTCTTTGATTCTCATCGAGGAAATTAAAACATTCAAAAATTTAATCTTCAACCCATGACTCCACCACTTTACCATAATTGATATATTTACTTATTTGGCAAATATGTCCTTATCAATGAAAAATTCAAAAATTAGAATTCTTACTATATAATAATCTGATATAGGTGTAGAAATTACACTTTGAGAAGTTTCACCAATATTTAAAATCTATTTAATGTACATTAAAATTACATGTACCTTTTCTTCTAACTGTTCCTGATTCTAAATTCCCTCTTCTATCATTTAAATTAGTTTAGTTGTAGTCATTTTGAAATTACGAATGTTACCTTTAGGATTTGATTCACCTAAATTGATTCAAATAATGTTGTAATCAGCCAAAGTCATTTCATATTGATTCTTCTCCACATGAGGTTTTTCTATTTCTACAGACTATGTAACTGAAGGGTCAGTAATCAACCTCAAAGTAGTCTTGGCCTTTTTTTCTTTGAAGGACCTTTATATAAATTGGTGATAGCATCAAAATAAATTTTAGCTAATGTGAATGAATGCTTTTTCTTACTAATAAGTTGTACCCATGAATAAGACATGTCTCCCTAAAAACTACCCAATTAAACATTTGTGGAAACCAAGGGAGTCAATGATGCTAAATATTGGAAAGGTGAGACAAGAATAGATCTAGGTTCAACTAATTTTAGGGGGAAACAACTTATTGTATAGATAAAACTAGAGGTGGAGGTAGAGTTAGAGATGGAATTAAGAATACAGATGATGGAAGTGGAGGGGGAAATGGAAGGTATGAAGGTGCATACAAATCAATAGGAATAAAAATGGTAGGAAAAGGGGTAAAACCTAGGTATGTAGCAAAAAAATATTGAGTAGTGGTGTCAATCCATAGTGAAAAATCTAACGCTTGTGTGATATCTACATTAATAGATGGAGTAGGCCTCTTGATTTGAACCTTTTTTCTTGGTAGTTAATCCCTGAATGTCTATTTAGGAAAATTGTGTTTTTTGGGATATTCTCCATCTCCTCCACCCATAACAACTAAATTAGATTTCTATATAAATATCTTGGTACCTAAATATTGAGAGATTGAAGTGGAAGAAATTTGTTGTTTCCATTTTAAAGTTCCTTCATTTTTTGAATAAATTACTAAAGTGATTTCTCTCACTTTCTTATCATACCATTATCTTGATCCATCTATAATGAATTATGTGTTTTACATAATGTTTGTCAATTAATTTATTCAATAATTTATTTGAGGGATGGATTTGAGGTGGATGTTTTCATAGAAAATGTTTTCTACAACATCATTACCATCATCTTCAAACTTCATTTACACTAGTAAAATATGAAATATTTAACTATTTCAATATCATCCTTGACCAATATCCCTTTATAACGTTGAAATCATCTTCACCATTATCCTAATAGTATTCAATTTCTAAAATATGAGGGTAGCTAGATCCCATTATGAATTTTTTTTCATAAAACCCTTGGTATCAAAACTAATCCTCCTAGTGTGTGATTACATTAGAAAATCTCTCAATAAATTTTCAATATTTGAGTCATCTCTGGGTGTCTTATAACTAAATTAACTAAGGACAATAGGGAATATTATTCCATTTATATGCTAACTAATGCATTTCTTGTTCACTTCACTAAGTTGTATGGAAAGCTCAATTAGAATAATTTTGTCACTGGAATATCTTGGCAATCTAAAATTAACACCTTAGAATCCACAAACTTGAATATACATGAATTTTGGAAACTAGATGAAATAACGTCCATACTTCTTGATTAAAATAACTACCTTGTTGGAAACTTTTTGCCACAAGGTTACCATCTAGTGTTCTGATTAGCATCATGGAGAATGCATCATTTACCCTCCTGAAATGGATTTTTCCTTTTTTATAAGTGAGTTGAAGAATTTCATCATATATTAGCATACCCATGATATTATGTTTCACCTCTATCAAACCAGGACAAGGCTTGAGGATTATAATGCAATAAGCCATGTATGAAGTCATAAAGAATTCTTGTTTTGATTCTAGTTTCATCATTTTCTCTTGAATGTTATTTTTAATGATCAAAGCCCAATAAATTAATGTCTTTCCTATGTAGATGATACTCATAAACATACACATTCACTGGTAAAAATTATTTGTCTCTTTGTTTCCCATAACTCTGCTCAAAAGGGTAATCATATCTGATAATTTTTCTTTGAAATCTGATTTGCATATGGTTTTGATATGCTTGATATTGATTCTTTTTTGGGCGTTCATCCAACATTGAATTTACATCTTTTGTCACTTCTCATGATTATCCTTCCATAATTATTTACCAATGTCTCTATTGATTTAAATTATTTCATTATGGAGTTTGATACCAAAGGTGATCCCAATAGAGGTGGTATTTATATTAGCTATCAACTAATTATTTTTAGACCTTATTTATTTATTTTCAGCATTATAGTACTTTTCACATGTGAGTACCGAATTTTCACAATGAGTAAAAGTTAGGAATGTAGTTGCATATGCAATTCCACTATCAAGAATTCATCCTCCTAGTAGAGTTCTTTTTGAAACATCCATTCTTTCTCTAAAATCATCAATATCCATGTGTCCCATGTCACTATAAGAGATATTAAAGATGTTTGAATGTAGAATGGATATAGGCTCATATCTGATATATTTGAAATTCATATTTGAATGTGTAGTTGAATGAATAACAACTCGAGCAAGCTAGTTAATAATTTTTTAGATTGAAACTAGAGAGAGAAAGTGTGTATATGAAACATAAACTAGTATAGTTTACATGAACCTCCATACAAACTCAAAAATATTATTGGATAAAAAAAAGTTAAAAACTTATCTATGTATGCAATGACCACCCAGGCCTATTTGGAGGTTGTGAACAAGAAAAACCTGATATCGCATTCAAAAACATGCATTATGTATGTAAGGCATAAAAAATCTTCAGAATAGTGTGAAACCTTCAGATATTATGAGAGTATGTAAATGAGATAATGTTTCAAGCATATATATATATATATATATATATATATAATAGATCAAGCTTGAGTATGCTCCCAATAATTATCACTAGATTCATAACTATTTTCAATATCCCAAGACCACTTATTTGCATTCAAAGGTGGTCTGCATGCAAGAGAAAATAAAGAATAACACTATGTTGAGGTCTTCTTGTATGAAAAGAAGTTTGTAACAATTAAAATAATCCACCACACATTGTTTTTGTCCCAAAAAAGGTTTTTTTTAAAATTCAATACCACCTATAAACAGCTCAATATTGCCTATAGAGAGCTCACAAACATGAACTTATTCTCCAAAACTCTCTATAAACTACCTGTACAAATCTCAAAGGAGGTTGGTAGAATTTATAGAGATTAAAACATGTTTTCAAGAATACAAATAAATCCCACAATTATAAAAATATGATGATCAATTCTACCACGTATTTTGATAGCCACTTCAATTCTAGAAAAAACCGCCCTTGATCTAACTAAATAGCATGAGAAAGAGTCAAAACCACCTTCAAAATGGAAGGAAAATAGTAAATACCATAGTTGTTACACAAAACCCATGAGATAAAAATAAATGAATGCATGGGTTTTAATAAAAATTACAGCAACATGCAGAGGACTACCACAAAATATGGAATATGAAATTAATCTAATTGTGGAGTAAATTCAAGACTTAAAAAAAGATTTCAAAATCTTCATGGATGGAAAAGGGAGACTTTGATTGGATTTATAATTTTGTGGGTTTTGAATCCAAGAAAAATGTCTGGAAAATCACATGGGGAAAATAACATGTTTCAATACTTATAAAAATTTGCATGTAGAATTTCACGGAGGATGAAACAAGTTTTAAAACTTATAAAATCTCGCATGAAGAATGGAAAATGTTTTAAGATTTTGAAAATTCCACGTGATGACATTATTTAAAGTTTCCCACATCTATTTAAATACTTGACAACTTAATATGCCCCCCTCACTCCCCCCTTTTTAAAATAATATTCAAAAGACCTTTGAGATTTTCATGGGGCCACATCCACAAGTTTAAAGTGGTATTAAATTAAAATGGAAAAAAGACACATGGATATTTTAAAAATAAAAACTTTTCAAAGTGAAAAATTATCATAAAATAATTTTAAAAAAATGCCCATTTAAAAATAAACTTAAGTGGAATGCTTTTTTTTAAAAAAACTCTGACTTGAATTATGGTGTTACCACATGGAGAAATAAGGGTGATTTTAAATATTTTAAGAGTTTTTCAATTTTAATGTATTTTGAATTAATTTTTTTATTTCAAAAAATAGACTCATAAAAAAAATCATAATGACCTTGAAAGTTTTTAAGGAGTTTCAAGAAGCATTTGAAAGGTGACTAGTTGTGAAAATATGTCTCGAGATAAATAATAGATGAATCAACCTAACAGATACTCGTAAAGAGTGAAAAAGATAACATGGATCACAGATGAGAATGACCAAAGGAGGCAAAAGGTCTTTCAAGGGAATAATTCAAGTGGAAAAATGGAATATTTTAACAACATCCATGAATGTATGAAATATGAGGGGACTCAAAAATATAACATGGAAGCTCAATTTTTTGGGATAATAGTACAATAGTAGAAACTATTCTTAGAACAATTGTCAGGGAAGGATTATAGTGCTAGATCCCAAGGTGTCTAGTTTCACCACTCCTATCTAATTAAGAAATGAAGTTCACAATCTTGTTTTTGATAGTGGTCTAGGCCTACACACAAATTTATAGACCCTATCTTAGTGGGATCAATCCAAAAAAAGATAAGTTTAATTTTCTCTCTCTCATTATTATTTTTAGAAAAGGTCAAATTGTAATTAAATTTCATAAATTAGTATCTTTAATTTGGAATATTATTTATTTATTTTATCCTACTCATACCCTTTTATTATTTTGGAATTAAACATTAATTTCCCCAAAAATAATAAATTATTTGGTGAACATGACTTACTTTGAATTGTGCATAAGAACCCTAGAAACCCTAGGGTAAATTCCTAGCTGATTTTTCCCATAAATTTCTGAATTTTTTATTGAATATTTAAAGCAAAAATTCATTCAAATTTTTAAAATTTAGTAGTGAATTTTTGAATAATTTTATTTCAAACCCTATTTGCATCATCTACCTCCTAGTAATTTTCCAATATTAGTCCAATAATTTCTTGATTTTTTACTTGCATATCTAAATAAAAAATTTGATTCAAATTCTGAAATTCAATAATAGTTTCAAAAATAATTTTATTTCAAACTCTAGTTACATGAACTAGTTCCCAGTAATTTTCCAATCATTTTCTAAAATTTTAATTACATATTAAAATAAAAAAATTACTTCAAATTTCAAAAATTTAAATTAATTTCAAAAAAAAATATTTTCCTCAAAACCCTAGTTGCATCTACTAGGTCCCATTAAATCAAATACTTTCCCATATATTTTTGAATTTTTACTTGCATACTTAACTCAAAAATTGAATTTCAATTTTAAAAAATCATAGTATTTTAGAAAAATATTATTGTCAAAATCCTAGATACATGTACTAGCTCCTATTTTGCATCTTGAGGTATCACCTTACATGTTTGGGAGCTCTGTATCCCTTCTATGCATATTTTAATTCCTTATTTAGATTATATCAGTTTAATCTTTCCTACTATTATCCAAGTTGTTTTCCTTATGCCACCTAAGTTCCTTGCATCTCTTCCTTTAAGATGAAGTGCAAGACTTAGTGGCAACCCTCCTAAATTAACCCAGATCCATTCTACTCGACCATGTACCATAGATAGACAACTAAATTAGGTTCCTATTATAGATTTTACACATTACACATCTAAATTACACCAATTTCAATGAGGACAATTTTAATAAATATCAATATGAGATTAAAAATAATGATATAAATATTGATGTTCATGATCCACCACATTAGACTCTTGATCAACTTCCACCCATTGTTAATAATGAAGTTATCTTCAACAAAGATTTGATCCTACAAAGTTTTTGAGAAAGATTCCAGTACCAGCCCCAAGATCTTAATCTTATCCTACAACATATCATGAAATAAAAAAGGCTAAACAATTTGAATCTTCTCAAATCATAGACTAACTAGTTACAAATGACACTATAGGGGAAATTATGTCTCAATAACCCCTTATAGCAGCCCAATCTAACTCTATGACACTAGTTATAGCTAGTACATATTTGTCTCCTAATGTGGCAGCCTTTGTGTAAGATATAAGATCTCTTGAATCCAAGGTGCAACATCTTGAGCAAGGTGCCTCTAGACCTACATAGGATTTGGATTCTTTTGCTTTACAACATACACCATTGGCATGTCATATTACTTCTACACCCTTACGATAAGGTTTTATTCAACACAAGATTACTCCTTACAATGGAAAGGGTGTTCTAGAAACACATTTAAGATTATTTCACATAGCATGCTTAGACTACATACTAAATGACTTGTTACTTACCAATCTATTTCCATAAATCCTAAATTATTATGCTTTAAAATGGTTCTATATCCTACCAAATCAGTCGATCAATGCATTCACTCCTTTATCTGACATGTTCCTATTACACTTCAATATCAACATTGGTGATAAGGTTTCATATTCTCAAATTTCATAATAGAAACAAAGGTCAAATGATCATCTCACAGATTATGTTCTTTGATATAAGACCATCTTAGCTAAGATGACTAGCCCCATGGTAGATCAAGAGTTATTGCACCTATTCAAATAGAGTCTTCTACCATCACTTCATGAATAAATCGTGTTCAAAATATTCTCTTCCTTAACTTAATTATGTCACACATTAAAGGAAATAGAAGTCAAATTAATTTCAATGGGCAAACTAAAGTACACTAATACATCAAACACAACTAATAGGAGTAATAATAAACTCCCATATAATGTCATTTTCAATGATACTAAAGGATATAATCAATCTATAGTCAATGCAGCTTCTAAGCCTCCTCAGTGAATAATTTTTATCAACACCCCCTCAGTGTACTTTTTCACACCTTCTAGTTCTTCTAGCTAGGTTTTTAAAATAGCTTTTAGATTATAATATCATATTTCTCCCTCTTATTTTAGAAGTTGATCCAATAAATCCTCTTCCAAATGGATATGATCATCATGCATTTTATGAATACCACAGAGCACCAGGCTATACAAAAAATATATGATTTAGTTTAAAGCACAAGATATAAGACCTAATAGATTTTAATGTTATTGATCTTGGCACTTTAATTGAGCCTCCATAAATAAAATAGACATAAGATAAAGCATTTAAAATATTCTTAGATCTATTTCCACAACATCCCAAAAAAGAGGCAGGGGATCAATTAAAGGTTCATCATGCATATCATACACATCCCCCACTAGATACATATAATGCACCTTTAGTTGAGTTACATCCTTTGAGCAACATGATTGGTGTATACAATTTTAGAGTTCTAGCTAGACCTTTCATCTCTTTCTTAGAGAAAGAGATCATTGAGGATGATACAGACTTCTACACACTCTTTATTAGAGATCACATTCATAGTCATCCTATTCATAGTGTTCTTATAGACAATGAATCTAGTGTAAACATGTGCACTATGACATTATTGCAGCATTTGGGATATTCAAAGCAAGATATCACTTTGATAGACATAGTTATCAGTGGTTTTAGCTAGAACATACAAAGTTCATTGGGTGAGATAGTACTTCCTCTAAAATTTGGTCCTACACATGTGGCTACACCATTCACTATAGTTCCTATTGTAGGATTTTTTGATATGTTACATGGTTGACCATGTATTTAAAATCTCAGAGCAATACCTTCAATATTTCATAAATACATGAAATTCATTCATGTTAATCAAGTTATTATAGTTAGAGGAGTTCCATATGAGTTACCATCCCCCACTTCAGACCCATTATCTACTTTTTAGTCACTAAGTTTAGTTTTTCCATTGGTTTCAATTTCTCCTCCAATTATAATTCTTACTCTAGTTTAGATCTAGTCATATTTGAGGCATGCACCACTAGTACAGAGGGTTCATACACCTACATTGCATCATGATTATAGATAGCTTCTAGCTACAATATTCATACCTAAGGTAGTCTCATTGAGATCTCATACATCCACACATAGAGAACATGTTTAGAGAGCTTCTCCTACTTATAGATGGGTCTCTAAGATCCCTATAGTTGCAACCACTCCTTAGAGTTATAAAGGGATTGTAAAGTCAGTTTTTACTTTAGAGATTTTAGAGCATCTACAACATATATAGTTATTAGAGCCACAATCTTAGCATTTTCATTATACTTCATGATCATGCATTATTTCAATCCTTGATACAAGACACCATGATAGGGAGTCTCACATGAGACTCATCAGTTAGTATCATTTATCCTTAGTATTGATTGTACATAATTTCTTGTGTTTCATTGTACTATAGACACTAAAAAAATGCACATAAATATTTCTAGGTATCTAAATGCCTTGGGACCACCTAAACCTTCTAAACCCACCAACTCATCCATCAGACCTTGATTTAAGTTAGATAAGTAATCTAAACTCACTACCTGACCCTTAACCTAACCCTTTCAACCTAATCAACAACATCAAAATCAACAACACTATAACTATTCAACAAGTCACTATTCCAAGTTACTATTTACCAACACTATTTATTGACACTATTCACGTGTCACTATCCACGTGATACTATTCATGGTGACATGGTAAGTGACATGGAAATATTGAGGTGGCTTGGAGTGGGACACCTTGGTCTACTTTGGAGATAATTGGAATCATCTTTTTCAACTCCACATGGGTGTACTTGACCAAATAGTAAGTTAGGCACATTTTTCCTTGTTTTTCATCAAAAACATGTGAAAGAGGTCTTGCGGGACAAATGGGACTAAAAATTGAACTAGAGAACCATTAATGACATTTTGAGAAGACAAAATGAGGTAGGTGGAGAAAATCTTAAGCATGTGAGCACATACATACATAGTAAACTTGTCTCCTTCACTTTTTTTCTTCACATGGGAGGTGTGATGCCAATGTGGGTCACTTCAAATAATATTTGATTTCAATGTCAAGAGGAGGATTCAAAAATACTATTAGAGCATGTCTATACATGAAGAATAATTTCCATGTTCCCCACCTTACCTCTCTTAATATGGAAAAGTCAAAAGCAATTATCAAGTCCCAAATTTCGCATTTCATTATAGGCATGTATTTCTGACCAAACACATGGGAAAACATTTCCAATATTCCCATTTGTCTTCCCACTTTGGATAATTTATAAACAATTCTCCTTACTTTGCATTTCCTCTTGATTCCTCTCCTAAAATACATAAATAGGTGTCTTCTTTCTTTGATGAGGGGGTTGGTCATTTATCTTGTGGGGTTAGAATCCTTTTGTCTTATAGATATGTTGATAATTTTGGAGAGTCACTTATATTGAGTTTGATCATTCTTCTTTAGATATTAGAATCATATTTATAGATTAAACACATTAATTTTGGAGAGAGAAGAATTCATCTTTAGGGTTCATCAATAAAAACTCGTTCAACAAAAACTTCCTCATCATCATCTTCAATAATGCCATCAACCACAAGAATTTCAACAATAGAACTTAATAAACATCTTCATCAGCATCTCCATTAGAATTTCCTTTAACCAAGTCCAACAATAAAACTATCAACAAAACAATCTCCATCAACACCCTCAACCAACTTCAATAACAAAGCTATGTTTTTGTTTATGCATTACTTGGTTTTATGTTTTGGCATTTTAACATTCACCTAAATGTTATTTTGTTGAAAATATTATAATTTGATTTAAAAGTATTTATTTCTTTAGATATATTAATTTCATGATATGTTACTTTTTAATTAGCATTTTCTTTATAAGCATCATCATCTTAAGAGAGTGGATTGACAACCTCCAAGGAAGCTCATGCTTCTTGGATCTAGCTCACGCTAGTCAATCCACTTTGCTACTTGTTTAAAAATAAATTTTCTTAGTGTTTTCTTATTGGATTTTATTCCTTCTTAACCAAAGGGGAATATGAAACATCATCTATATCACATGCACACTTTATGCCAAGTTCTTACAACCATTACCCTTATTGATACTTTCTTTTTCTAAAACTAAGAAAAAAGTAAAAAATTTAGCGAAACATTGTGGCATGCCTGGTGCGACCCTTGAGTTTTTTTGGGTTCATTAGTTGTTTTAGTATATTTAGTTGCATTAGAAAAATGTCATTTAGATGTAACTGCATTTCTAAAAATTAATCATTCATCTCTTCCAAAACGTAAGTTTTAGATTCTTTTATTTAGAAAATAAATTAAAAAAAAGTAGAAATTTTCATTTTTTTTCTTGCATTTATAAAAACATAAAATTAAATAAATAAATAAAAGGGTCAATCATCCTAGGGATAGGTTTCATTTTCATCTTGCATTAATTGAATTTTTAGTCGTTCCTTGTTTGCATGAAAGACACCTAAAAATTTTTTGGGTTAAAATCAAGTGCATCCATTACTTTTCTTGCTTAATGATTAGCTCACCTAGATTAGTTAATCACATTATGAATTAATCGTATCAAACATATGTTACACTAGAAAACCACTTGAACAAAATAAACATCAAAACTTACTTGAGACAAGGCCCATTGAGATTTCATCTCCCTTTGGATCACCTTACCCTAGTTGGTGTTCTCACTTGGATTTCATCACCAATGGGAGGACCCACTCCATTCTCTAGTAGAGTATAAACTCTATAAAAATGGTATATAATGGATAATCATCCCATATCAACTTTGATTTCATGAAGTACAGGGAGTAAGCCTCTACTACTATGCCACATACCTGGTCTAGTGCAAATTCTTTGAGCACCAAAACATAACCTAAAACCATCCTTAAACAACTCTTCTAGTACCCAAATCATATTCAAATTTCCTCTTTATACTCTATAAGTCATAATCCAAAAGTGATTTAAAATAAATCATAGGATTAATTATATTTTTAGTGTGTGTTTTGTTTGATTTAGAATTTTCTTTGTTTACTCATTGTTTGAGGTGAAAGGTTCATCATCCATTTCTAAATTTCTCATATGGTCATAACCAAACAACAAGTGAGAAACCAAAACAAATAACCACCATCTTATTCTTTGTCCTCATCCATGGATTATACCTCAAACATTGATGATCACCCCATGCTTCACCACACCATTCTCCCACACCTACAATTCCTTTAACAATCCCTAAAGGTGATCTAAAATTTTCCACCTTTATGGATAAAAATCTAGTTTCTTTACAACATTTTCTTAATACCTTATCCTACCATACTTCAATGACTTTGGTTCCTCCCATGGATCCACCTTATAGTATGCCACACCACCTCATGGTTGGTGTTACATCATCCCACCCTTATCTTAGCCAAGTTTCATCTTCTACCATTGGTCCATCTACCACAACCACTCAAAAAATTGTTACCCCAACAAATGCCTCTAACATTGGCTCAACTATACCCCTTGTCACTTCTACCCCTTTTTCAAGTGTAGTGTCTTCCACACCTATTTCTACCATTCCATTCAGCTTAACCAATATACAAACCTCAACCCCCTTTTAGAAATTGTTACTCTCCATACCATAAACACTTCCCCCTATTAGCACTAGGGTCACTACCCATAAACAACCCACAAACACTTTAGAATTACCAACCCAAAATTACCCCTAAACCAACCATTATTAGTTCATCTCCAAGCCCTCATGAGCTCTTATCAATATATCTTGAACCCATTTGTATATATTGTACCTTCCACCCAACCCTTAATACCTATAAATCTTATTGGGACACTATCCCAACCTCAAATTACCACATACCAGTATGTACCCACTTTTGTACCTCTTACCACATATAAATTCATAGTTGTAACCCAACCTTTGTAGAACTTGCCACTAAATTATGTAGTTTCCCAACCCCAACACATCCTGATCAGGATGCTTGAAGATAAGATGAGCCAAATCAAATCATCTATCTCTAGGTCCTATAATCTTTTATCTTATAACCAAATATGCAATGAACCTATCATCCTAATTCATGCTTATCCTCCTTAATGGTAAATCCCCAAATTCTATAACTTTCAGGGGAAGTAAGATCTTTGACAAAATTTAAGGGTGTTTCACCATTCTTATTACTTGATTGCCTATGATGATGTCTTCCTTCTCTAAACCTTCCCTGTCTTTATCAGGCTCTACCTTGGATTGGTATAGTGCCCTTTCTAGGCATTCTATCTTTTCATTTTCCCATCACACCTAAATTTTCTTAGAACATTTTTCTATCAATATATCCAAGAAGGTTTTCATAATTGACCTCTATTCCATCAGGAAGTTTGATGATGAATCAATTTCTAACTTCATTGCATGATGGTGAGGCCTCATTAATTAATTATCCTTTTCACTACCCCAAATGGAACTCATTAAAATTTTCTCTAGGGGATGCGTAAAACATATCACTCCACCCTTTAGGTGCAAACATTTAGAACCTTTGATGAAGCATTCACAATGGCTCACAAACTCAAGAATTGAGCCATAGATGAGGGTAAATTGAAATTATGAAATAAAACTTCCACTTTTAAACCTGATGACCCCTCTTCCACCAAAATATCCAACCAACCCAATTCTAAATCCAAAACATCTACAAATGTGGTTGTCTTGAAAATGGCCCACCTCCATCCATTAACCAACCATGTCAAAACACACCTTCCAATCCTTCTTACCCATAAAACTAAAATCAAAAATGGGTTCCCGCTAAACAATTAAACCCTATAAGAGAATATTATGCCTCTGTGTTGGATACATTGATAAAATCTAATGTTATTTAACTTCCACCAATCAAGCCACCTCAACAATTTGACCCCTCTCACCTTATGCCTAGGTGTTACAATGAAAATGACCATTGTTCTTTCCATTAGGTCATCAAATATGACATAAACCACTATAACACTTTTAAGAGTCTTGTCCAAAACTTGATTGACAATGGTGAATTGACATTTGAAATCCATAACGCACCCACAAACATTCTCTCAATATTTTTTATAAACCATTCCCTAACCATCCTCTACCTACCCAAACCCATGATAATCAATTTTAACCATCTTAATCTCATGAGGCACACATTATCAACATCATCATAAATGAGCCCATGAAAGATGAGCCTCATATTCCCATTCCTTCTTCACCAACCTCACCTATGAAAGAAGTAAATTGACCTATTATCCATTTAAAGACCCAAGTGGAAGGATATATAGGCCTCACTTCTCTACTTGATCAAACCATATCCATTCCCACCTCTCCTTTCATAGAACCAACCATTGATTTAACCACCCCTTCCTCTACTGTACCAAATGAAATGGTAGATCTTCCTTATTGTTCTTTGGATACCCTAGTAAAGGAAGGAGCCAAGACCATACCTACACCCTCGATCAAACAAACATCCCCTTTCTTAATCACCCAACAAGTAATCATTATTTTGAAACCTTCTAGATTAATTAAAGATGAATAAACCATCCCCTCTTCTTCACCCAAAGGCTTGACATTTGAAAAAATAGATCAAGGAACCAAACCTGGTTATAAGCCCTTTGCTTGGTTACTACACATTTTGAAATTTGCCTCACAACCCAAAATAGATAGATCCACTTTATAGAATCATTTGGGGATCCCATACCAAAATATATCCAAACCCTTGACTTCACTATCATCCACTTTCCAACCTATTACCACCCCATCATCAAACATTTCTTTCTCTTAAGACATGAGGGAAACATATAACCCACATCCACTTAGATGATCTCACAATATTATATCTAAACCAACAAAGAGTTTGGGTATCTTTCCCAAACCTAGCATCACCTATTCCCCCATCAAATAAGACCTAACCCCATCTAGGCCACCTAATAAACCACCAATCAAGATAGATAGAAGGGTGAAGTTACCTAAACCTTATCCTCAAGATAGACCTATGTTGCCTCCTTCTCATTTTCCATCTATTTTAATACCCCACCCTTCTACCGTCCTAATCGCTTATTTTGATTCAGTTAAACCAACACCCTTTTCTATGCCTGCCCCTCCACCACCTACACCATCAACTTCTTCATCATTATTAGATAATTTATCCCCCTCTACTTTTTCACCTATTATTAACCCCTCATCCTCTACTTTTAAACCATCTACTGTTAACCTGATCATAACTAAGATAACCCAATCTAAACCATCTACCAAAATTTCCCAACCACTAACCCTCTCTAAGGTCAAGACCAAGCCTAAGAAGGTTCTTATTTCCCTATCGACCATCTCAACACCCTCAACACCTCTAAAGGGAATATTACTCTATTATTTTATAGAGGCTATTGTAAAACTCCTCTAACTTCCACCTATTAATTCATTCACCCTTTCTGACACCAAACCATTTTGGTTTGATGATACTCAAATTTGTGCATACCATAGGACACCAAGACATAACATAGGGAACTAAAAATATCTCCAAGCTCTTGTTCATTGCTTATATGAAGATGATGATCTATTATAAGATGAACCACTTTCACCAACCTTATTAACCTAATTGCAAACCTAACCACTATCCCAACCTACACCTACTTTCTCACTCTCATCTATAAGTAAGGGTAAGGAACTGAAATAGTCACCTAGTCTAACTAAGCCCATTGTCCATACTATCCACATTATTACCTAATCTTGAGGTCAACAAAAGGGTAAAGGAAGAGATAATGCATCCATTCCATGGAATTATTCTTTGGATTCTTATCCTTCTAACTGGGTTAAAACACCAATGCCCACACCATCACCAAGACCCAAAGTGTCCATCCTTAGTGACCCTCATCCCAACTCTTCCACATATGTTCAACAAACTATATTGAAGTAGCATCACCAAGCACCAGTGAAGAAAAGCCTTTAAAACTTGATCAACACCTCATCCCACCATTTCCAAGCATTAATAAACACCCTATAATCCATTGAGGTTCACCCAAATGATCTTCAACCTCTTTCATCCTTTATTGGAGACCTCCAACATTCCACCATCATAAACTTCCAAGATTTTGAGATACCTCCAACTGATTCAAAGGAGTTTGATCATCCTCTTTTTGTCATTGCATACGTCAATCACATTCACATCAAAAGGGTGATGATTGATGGAGGTGCCATCATTAACATAATCTTCTCTCATGTTTTTGATCAACTACAATTATTGAATAACATCATGGCCAAAAGCAAAACCATCCTTCACTCCTTTAATGACACCATGGAGACTATTATTATTTAAATACAGTTGGGACCTCACACCATCCCTGAGCTATTTTATGTTATGGAGGGTGAATACCAATATAACATTCTATTCAAATGCCCTTGGATCTAAGTTATGAGTTACATCCCCTCCACTTTACATCAGTGCATCAAATTTAAACATGAAAGGAAAGTTATAACCATCAAGGTTAATCCTAGTCATTTTCCATCTTATAATATGACCTATAGGCCTAATGATGTCCTTCTTCCACCTTCATCTCCCTTATATATAGTCAACCCCACATAATTAGAACACTAACCTCAACTCGTAATGCCTTTACTATCACCAAAAATAAATCCTCAACTAGTGCCTCTATCTCTTCTTCCCATATCCCCATTGAGGATTCATTGACACACACTTTCCAATGTCTCTCTCTTAAGGAATACCAAATTTAAACATTAGATGCCTTTCCCACTCCTTAGGAATATGGGAACCTTCAAAATGACCCTTCTTATTACCCCAACATATGAACCCTCATTCCCTTTAGATTTATTCATAATCAAACATATGTTGTCTATGGAAGACTCGATCAACCACTCCTTGCTCTTATGACCACCCCATAAATTCAATCTTTCACTTCCAATTTTTCCTATCCAAGCAATCCATCCATTACCAAAACCTATCTTCACTACTGTGCTTAGAAAGTATCTGGTCTAGACCTTTACAAACAAGTTACTCGTGAATTTCCCATTATAAAAACTCAAAAACCTCATGATTATTTGGACTTGGGTTTAAACCACTAGAAAAGGCCACCTCAACAAAACCTACTGCTACCCCCATGGAATAAACTCCATCCTCACCTAGTTCATCTTCCTAGTCTGACAACTCTAACATTATTCCATCAAACTATTTTTTTGATCAATACTATTAGATTAGGCCCACTAACCTATCAGGAAGTTGGCTAAACCAAAACCTTTCCTCTCATCTATATTAAAATTATCAACCATGATTCACCCACCATTCATACCATTCAGTGTCAAGATGATGATTCCATCCTCACCTACCTTGGTGTAGGAGATTATTCTATCCATAAATCTCTCCCTCCTAAGAACCAAACCATTCTTAATGAATCAAGTATTGACGTTAACCTAGGGACCTATGAGGATCCTCGTATCATTAAACTAGGCCAATCTTTGACCCCAAATGAGTAGTGGGATTATTGTAATGATCTTGATATTCAATATATGTAGAAATACCCTTAAGGTAGGGAAAAACCATATAATACTCCTTTAGGAAGGAATAACTCCACAATGTCTCTTCAAGGGGACAACCTCCAATATCCTCTTACAATAGAAGACTCAATGCTTACTTGATATATTTACCATGATATTCATCTCCTATATATATACATCTATCTAATCCATGTATGGGTAACATCCTAATCTAATGTAGGCCGACCATTACCGAATGTACTACTTCCACAAGTTGCTCTATTATCCTAATATATTGTACCCATATAGCTAACTAAGGGGATGTGTGCCACATGTTGGCATCTCCATCAACCCATATATCATATCCCTAGGTACATAACATTACTTCCCTCTTTGACATGTTTCATCCTCAAAACATAGGAAAAAACCAAATAATGAGTGTGCTTCAAATCATTGCACACTTGTCTCAAATCTTGATCATCTAACCATCCATATGTGATCTTAGAAGGTGATATCTCTCCAAGTTTGTGTCAAAAATCCATTGTGATCCTCTGATTTCAGTTATGATCATAATTATACTACTTTAGTGTCCAAACATAACTATTTCTCTTTTTATTCCATGTACCATATTCTGTTGTGCTTCTCTTTTTCCAACTATGACCATAGTAGGTATTCTTCCATGCATAGTCATAATGATTTCCCCATTCATTCCATGTGCCATAGTGTTTTTTCTTTGGATGCCATGCATATCCATAATCATTGGAAAATTTATTTCTTGTATAGACAAAATGATTGTTATTATGACACTTCCTCACCTGGTTCCATGATTGTTTCCTCTCATGATGATGTGGGTGTCTATATACCTCAACCTTTTCAAATACTTTAACCTTATCCACCTTTACTTCTACCTCTTCTACCTTTTCCTTCTTTGTCTCTTCAATAGATGAAATGCTCATTTGTAGTGTGTCTTTATGTATATCATCTAAATCTTTATCATGATCTTCATCACCTATTTTAATCTCATCCTCGTGATCTACCTGGATTTTTATTGGTGCCTTTTTCACTATGATATCTCATAAAGTGATCTTCTTCTTCTTATACCAAAACTTCATGAAATTTTTTTGGACATTAATATTCATTATTCCTAAAGTCTCTAACCATGGATATCTAAGAACTATATCCGCATCATCCATATCCAAAGCATAAAAATCTGAATGCAAAACATATTTTTCCATAATGAGCTTTAGATCTTCAAATATTGAAATATTATTACCATCTACTTGAACCTCTTTGATATTCTTTGCCTGAACATGTAGATTTTTGGACACATTCATGTTGATGAAGTTATACTTACTGGTAGGCTTTATAGACACAATAACACTTTTCTTTTGAATGCATCCTTGAAATTGAAAAACTGACTTAGATTTATTTGGAGCCAAATAATTTGAACCTTTATCATCTGATTCTTCTTCTTCTTCTTCTTTTTCTTCAATTGCTTCTTCTACTACTTCTTCTTGTTCTTCTACTAATTCTTCTATTTCTTCTTTTTCTTTTTCTACTTCTTCTTATTCTTTATCATCATGATTTTCTTCCTCTTCTACATCCTCTTTTTCTTTCATATCCCATCGATCTAGGAAGGTTTTCTCCATTGCTTCCCATGAAGAATGTTGTTGTGCAAAGCTCAATTCCTTAGTCCACCAATGTTTTGTAGGGCCAGACAAATGAAAACATAATTCTATTTTCCATAAAATAAATTTAGTATTATTCTCCTCAGAATTGAGCCACCATTCTCTAGCATCAACATCATCTTCCCCTAAAAATTTTTGCACTCCATGATCCACAAAAAAAATTAAGGTTCATGAAACCCTAAAATGTCAAAATTGATCCATAAAATCGCCAAAAATCACTCCAAACAACTCAAAAAAATTTGAATTTTTGAATGTACTTCTCTTATATCTACTTACATCTCCAGTAACAATTTAGAATAAAAATTCTTTATATTTCGGAAGATATAGTAAAATTATTATAAACACTAAAATAGCAATAAATCCCTCAAAATGAATCAACAAATCTCAATTGTTTTACTATGATGTTTTGAAAATATTATCCATATCCAGTAAAAAATTTGTGGAAAAATTAGCAACCAATCAAAAGTTATTGATGATTAAAAAAACTAGGTTTCACTCCACAAATTACCTAAATCAAAGCTCTGATACCACTTGTAATGATCTTGATATTCAATATATGCATAAAGACCCTTAAGGTAGGGAAACACCATATAATACTCCTTTAGGGAGGAATAACTCCACAATGTCTCTTCAAGGGGACAACCTCCAATATACAATAGCAGACTCAATGCTTACTTGATATATTTACAATGATATTCATCTCCTATATATATATATATATATATATATATATATATATATATATATATATATATATATATATATATATATATATATATATATCTAACCCATGTATGGGTAACCTCCTAATCTAATGTAGGCTGATCATTACCCAATGTACTAGTTCTACAAGTTACTCTATTATCCTAATATATTTTACCCATATAACTCACTAAGGGGATGTGTGCCACATGTCGGCATCTCCAACAACCCATATATCATATCCCTAGGTACATAACACATGCATAGTCATAATGATTTCCCCATTCATTCCATGTTCCATAGTATTTTTTCTTTGGATTCCATGCATATCCATAATGATTGGAAATTTTATTTCCTATATAAATAAAATGATTGTTATTTTGACACTTCCTCACCTGGTTCCATGATTGTTTCCTCTCACGATGATATGGGTGTTTATATACCTCAACCTTTTCCAATACTTTAACCTTATCCACCTTTGCTTCTACCTCTTCCACCTTTTCCTTCTTTGTCTCTTGAGTAGATGAAGTTCTCATTTGTAGTGTGTCTTTATTTATATCATTTGAATCTTCATCATGATCTTCATCACCTATATTAATCTCATCCTCATGATTTACCTGGATTGTTATTGCTGCATTTTTCACTGTGATATCTTGTAAAGTTATCTTCTTTTTCTTATACCAAAACTTCATGAAATTTTTTTGAACATTAATATTCATTGTTCCCAAAGTCTCTAACCATGGATATCCAAGAACTATATCCACATCATCCATATCCAAAGCATAAAAATATGAATGCAAAACATATTTTTCCATAATGAGCTTTAGATCTTTAAACATTGAAATATTATTACCATCTACTTGAACCTCTTTGATATTCTTTGCTTCAACATGTAGATGTTTGGACACATTCATGTTGATGAAGTTATACTTACTGGTAGGGTTTATGGACACAATAACCCTTTTTTTTAATGAATCCATGAAACTGAAAAATTGACTCATATTTTTTTGGAGCCAAATAATTTGAATATTTATCATCCAATTCTTCTTCTTCATCATCATCATCATCATCATCATCATCATCATCATCATCATCATCTACTTCTTCTACTACTACTACTTCTTCTTGTTCTACTGATGTTGCTTCTATTTCTTCTTCTTCTTCTTCTTCTTTTACTTTTTCTTCTTCTACTAATTTTTTTATATCCCAAAGATCTAAAAAGATTTGTTTCATTTCATTCCATGAAGAAAACCTTTCTGTACAGCTCAATTGATCAAACCAATGTAGTGCAGTCCCAGAAAAAAAAAGTAATCATCTTTGCCCAAAAGTTTTTCTTAAATGATTCTCCAAAAGGAGCCACCATTCTCTAGCATCAATATCATCTTTCCCTAAATTTTTTTGCAACTCCATGATCCACAAAAAAAATTAAGGTTCATGAAACCCTAAAATGTCAAAATTGATCCATAAAATTGCAAACAATCACTCCCAATAACTCAAAAAATTCTGAATTTTTGACTTTACTTCTCTTATATCTTCTTACATCTCGAGTAGAAATTTAGAAAAAAAATTCCCTATATTTTAGAAGATATATAGTGAAATTATTATAAACCCTAAAATAACAATAACTCGCTCAAAATGAATAAAAAAATATTGATTTTTTTACTGTCTTATTTGAAATATTATCCATATCCAATAAAAAATTTATAGAAAATTTTGAAACCAATAAAAAGTTATTGATGATTCAAAAACAACTAGGGTTTCACTCTACAAATTGCCCAAATTGAAGCTCTGATACCACTTGTAGTGATCTTGATATTCAATATATGCATAAATACACTTAAGGTAGGGAAACACCATATAATACTCCTTTAGGAAGGAATAACTCCAGAATGTCTCTTTGAGGGGACAACCTCCAATAGAGGACTCAATGCTTACTTGATATATTTACCATGATATTCATCTCCTATATATATACATCTATCTAGCCCATGTATGGGTAACCTCCTAATCTAATGTAGGCCGACCATTACCCAATGCACTACTTTTACAAGTTACTCTATTATCCTAATATATTGTACCCATATAACTAACTAAGGGGATGTGTGCCACATGTTGGCATCTCCATCAACTTATATATCATATCCCTAGGTACATAATAGCATGGAAGAATACCTACTATGGTCATGGTTGGAATTAGAGAAGCGTAGTGGAATATGATACATGGAATAAAAGGAGGAGTAATTATGCTAGGATACTAAAGCAATATAATTATGGTCATGAACAAAATTAGAGGAGCACAAGGAAATTTGGAAACAAGCTTGGAGAGATATCACCTGCCAAGATCACATTTGGATGGCTAGATGTTTGAGATTGGAGACAAGTGTTCAATGATTTGAAGCACACTCATTATTTAGTTTCTTCCTATGTTTTGAGGATGAAACATGTCAAGGAGGGAAGTAATGTTATGTACCTAGGGATATGATATATGGGTTGATGGAGATGCTGACATGAGGCACACATCCCTTTAGTTAATTATACAAGTATAATATATTAGGATAATAGAGTGACTTGTGGAAGTAGTACATTGGGTAGTGGTCACCCTACATTGGATTAGGAGGTTACCCATCCATGGGTTAGATAGATGTATATATATAGGAGATGAATATCATGGTAAATATATGAATTAAGTATTGAGTCTTCTATTTTAGGAGGATATTGGAGGTTGTCCCCTCGAAGAGACATTGTGGAGTTATTCCTTTCTAAAGGAGTATTATATGGTGTTTCCCTACCTTAAGGGTATTTATGCATATATTGAATATCAAGATCATTACAATTATCCCACCTTATTTTGAGACTATAGCATCACATTTTTTTGGTCTTATTATGATATGCCCAGGATTGACCCCTTCATCACTCTCCATAACATTATTATCCATCTCGAGGCTAAGCTGATATGGCAAAAGCTTTGCAAAATGTACACTCATATAGATCTTGTTGTCAAGGAAGAACTTAAATGTCTTATGTTTTTCAACTTCATTCAACCCATTGATTATCCACAATGGGTCTCTAATATCATTCTGATTGTCAAACCCACTAGGAGACTCCTTTGTGTGGATTTATATGACCTTAACCTTGCATTTCCCAAAGATGATTTTCCTTTACCCAACATCAACCAACTAGTTGACCTTACCATGGGTCATGAGATGTTCTCTTATAGATGGTTTTTTAGTATATAATTAGATCCTAATTACCTCCTTAGATCAATATAGAACCACCTTCATTACTCCTTAGGGAACCTTATACTATCGAGTCATACTTTTTGGTTTTAAAATGGATTAACTTATCAATGAGCCATGACCTATATCTTCAATGACCTTATCCATAACATTGTAGAGGATTATGTGCAAAATATCCTCAAAAAATCCAAGCACCAAAAGGCCCATTTAGTTATTCTTACTATCATTTTTGATTGACTAATCCAATTCCATGTCTGGCTCAATCCCAAAAAGTGCATTTTTGGGGTTCTTTTTAGAAAGCTTCTCAAATTTCTCATCTTTCTTAATGGAATCAAAGTAGACCTTACAAAATATTGATAAATTTTGGACATGCCTCTTCTAACCAACCTTAAACAACTATGTAACTTGCAAGGAAACTTCAATCCATTTATCATTTCATTTCCCAACTTTCAGATTGGTGCCAACCTTTCCATCACCTTATAAATAAGGATGTCTCTTTAAAATGAAATGGTGATTATCAAAATGCCTTTGATTATCTCAAATAGTACCTTTTTTCACCACCTATCCTCAACCCTTCTAAGGATGACCACCCCTTTTACCTATATATCTCTACCATTGACCATTCCCTAAGGGCAATGTTGGCTCAACAAGATGAACATCACAAAGAGAAGGATGTATACTAAATTAGCTACATGTTTTTATAGTATGATACTTGATATACATATACCAAGAACCTATTCTTAGCATTGACCTTCATGTCCACCAAAATATGTCACTACCTTGTTAACCATAAAACCTATGTCATCACTAATATAGATTTACTTAAGTACATGCACTCTAAACCATACCAAAATCAATGTATGGCTAAGTGGCTCATGCTCTTAGATGAATTCAACCTTGAATTTCTCCAATAAAAGTTAATTAAAGGGTAGGTCATTACTGACTGAATGGTTGAATCTCCTTTACCAAAAAACTAACCACCTCTTCCTGCCTTTCTAGATGAAGCTATTACGATTCTTTTTTAAGAGGATGGCATAACCTACTAAATGGCCATATTATTTGATGGTTAAAAGTGAAAAAAAGGATGGGATAGAATATTTATTCTCATTCCTTTCAATGTTAAAGCCCTTTCTCTTTCCCTCAAACTTGATTTTGAATGCACCAATAATATGGCTAAGTATGAAGCCCTAGTGATTTGTCTACAAACTACTCTAGCCTTGGAAATTAAGATAATCAATGTCTTCAATTATTCCTAACTTTTGTTCAACTATTTTAATAGATCCTGTCAATTTCATAATGATTTATTTCAAAAATATAAACTTTTAGTTGACAAACTCTTAACATCATTCAAACATTACGTAGTTTAATATATTCCTTGATCTACCAATAAATTCATAGATACGATGGCTTGCCTTTTTTCTCAAATCAATTCTTAGCCTTCCAATTACAAAATCCTTGTCACCATTCATAATTTAACCACTCCCTCCTATAACCAATATGATCTCCCTACCATTTGTAGTATAGCAGAATTCCCATCTGACATTTGGTATGACCAAACACTCAACTACCTCAACTTAGGCATTGTTCCTCCCAACCTATCTAGGAATGCATCAAGATATTTTGTTCAAGGTAAATCTCATTACACCATCTTATAGGTAAGAT
Source organism: Torreya grandis (assembly GCA_037957365.1). NCBI lineage: Eukaryota > Viridiplantae > Streptophyta > Pinopsida > Cupressales > Taxaceae > Torreya > Torreya grandis. The sequence continues at coordinate 917,873 of JARHVA010006087.1, forward strand.
TTTAAATACATGGTTTTGATAATATCATTCTCTATTACCTATGTAGACATGGAGCTTCCTATGCCATCAAGGAAATACATGATGGGATCTCTAGGGGACACTTTGGTGGCCTAATGGTTGCTAAACATATCCTTTACCTTGGATATTATTGGCCCACCCTCAACCAAAACTATTTTTATTATGTAAGAAAGTGTGTTAAATGTCAACAACATGCTAATTTACATCACACTCTAACCAATAGCCTCAAAGTATCTAAGGACTTTTTTCCTTTCAATGGGGCCTTAGCCTCATTGGGGAATTAACCTCCATTATTCATAGTGACATAGATCCATCATCACAGCCACTAAATATTTCACCAAGTTGGTGGAAGATATCCCTCTTATCTTGACTAAAGAAAAAAATATTGTCAACTTTATCAACCATCATATCATCTGTTGCTTTGGTATTCCTCATAAGATCATCATCAATAATGTTAAATCTTTCAAAAAAACTCAAATCTAGGTGTTATGTGATACATTTATCATTGATTCATGGTTTTCCTCACCTTACCAACCACAAGAAAATGGAAAAGTGAAAACCTCTAATAAAATCCTTAACAAAATTCTAACCAAAGTAGTTAGTGTTTTAGGTCAAGATTGGCACTTGCACATTCCATTCACTTTATGGGCCTATCACACTAGCATTCAAACCTCTACATCTACCACCCCTTTCTCTTTATTCTTTGGCATAGAGTAATTCTTACCTCTTTAAGTCAAAACCCCCTCTCTCCACATATGTTTGCAAAATATTACTTTTTAGGAATATTTTTTTAGTATCATTTAGCTCAACTTGAGCTACATGATGAGCATCATTTAGTAGCCATCACCCACATCCATATCTATCAAGAGCATATCAAACATGATTATAAAAAGCACCTCAAACAATGGGGATTCAATATTTATGACCTTATCCTAAAGGAAAACTAATAGTGATCAATATGGAAAAGAGTAAATGAGGCAAGTTTGCTTTTAATTGGCTTAAACCCTACATCATTACCCATAAGTATGGATCAGGATCTTATTATTTGTCCTCTCTTGAAATCAAACTAGAACTTGAGCCACTGAATAATTTGCATCTTCATCCATTTTTCTATTAACGAAGGATCAAACTCACTCCTTTTGTCTAACTTAAGCTCATCCCTTGATTATGAAATTTTAACCTTCACCCATCTTTCTCCTCTCCTTTTGAGGATACTTGATTACAATATAAAACCATGTTATTAACCATCAAGTCATAGCCTAATCCTAAATATGGGCACCATGGCTATACCCATAGCATGGTTCTGATGGATATTTTTCATCTCTGATAAGATGGAATCCCATGGTCATTATCTATCAAAACCATACCATTTCACGTATCATTAACCATCTTGTGTTAAAAAATTTCCCTCATAAAGGTAAGCCTCTGAACTTGATTAGATTTATCTATGTATAGATACATTGCATCTTAAAACAAAATGGATACCAAAAAATTATTTGGGTCAATATCTTAATCCTTTTAGACTACTCCCTCGAAGGATAGCTACCCAAAAATAAAATAAAAATTTCCAAATGTAAGGTAGACTACTCCCTTGAAGGATAACTATCAAGAACATTAAACAAATCCAATAAGCTTAGACCACTCCCTTGAAGGATGGATAAGTTAAATTTGTCAAAAGTAGATAAATTCCTTGGAATCTTCTCACATCGATTAGCTTCTTATATATAGTAATAATGCAAAAGAACCACTATCAAAATAAATTCTAAAGCCACAATCAGCTCTTAAGCAGCATAATAAGTTGGAATCTGCAATGGGCTTTCACATGTGGACTTCCCACATTGATTAGTCTTCATCTAACACACAACATGGACTTGTCTATTTCCATTCTTAGGTTATCTATAAAAGGGGGAAAATAATTCACATTAGGTTCTAATACATATCACCCATTACCCTTTACACCACCTATCACCCATCTACTCTTTAGACTATTTGTAAATCAAGGGATTTAAATCTTAATTGACACCTTATGATCAAGAAACCTTTTTTATTAACTAATAACCACTCATGCATAAATTTTTAAGGGCTTATATTCATTAAGTTGGTCTTATTTTGGGTTTTTTTAGTCTTAGTCAGAAATAAAGCATCATGTCCTATTCTCATATTAATGTGGTTGGTTTATCTTTTCATCATGACTTTTACCATCCAGTTTTGCAACAACAATAATCATTATTTTTATATTAGTCAAGATTAAGGAAACCATAACCATACCAATAATAAACATAACCATAATATTCATAAGTATCCACACAACCTTAAGCATAATAACATTCAACCAAAAACATCCAACACATTTTATACATGTTTACAACAAATAATGTAATATTTTATTTTGGGTGCAAGGATTCACATAGCACATACATAGTCATCATATTACACACATATTGTCTAAAGCACATCCATAGATTATTTTCTTACCTAAGCTTTAAACTAATTATTTAGTGACTCCACATTTATGTTCAACCATCATTTAACTTGATTTATCCATGAACTAATATCTTTAATATTCATTATCTTAGTGGTTAATAAAGGGTGTACTCTATTCATCTCTTATGAATTCATCCCCACATGGAAAAAATAATATTTCACTCTCGGTATTTCACCTTGCTCACCTATCACTGCCATCACATTTCTTTGCTCTAGGTGTTCTTCTCACATAAGTATCACCAGTTGTTGCCTTAGTACACATCCCCTTGGATAGTGAGGGTTCCCTCCATATATAGGTTAATGGTCATGTTATTCATCCCTGTATCTTGCATAGTCAAATTATTTCCTTATTCATTGTTGTGGAGGTAAGAGTTCGATATCAAGCTCAGGTCATGGATGCCTTTCCTCTTGTTGCTGATATAACAAAGCTTCCATTATCACCATTACATGTTGCAGTATCTAGTAGATCCACACATTAACCATATTTATTATTTTAGGTTATGGAGGTTTCTAGTTATCTCCACCATAGTTCCCATTGTTCACCATCTTTATCCATGTATAGTTTTTCGCACTCTCTATAACCTGTAAACACAAATAACTCAATGCTATATATTCATCCTTATCATGATTATTTAAATAAAATACCTGAACATTCTTCCTCACTAATATGATTCTCCATTCCACCAATGGAGACGGTCATTTGATGTCATTGATTCCCTTCAATAGTATTCCCACTTGAAATAGTCATGTCTACTTGCCTTTTTGTGTAGACACATACCCCTCGGTCTACCTAGCCATTTTAATAAAGTTATCATGTGCTATCATGATTTCCCTTTATCACCCTTGTCATCCAATACAAATTTGATGTTGTTGTACATATTTTAATCCTAATGGGCCTGATTATTATCACCTTTACCTTAATTGACACAAATTGGCTTCTAGCCATGTACCACTACAACTATCATGCCTCTAAAACTGCCACTATTTTTGAATCCTTACTATTGTAGAAAATATTCCATTAGAGTTAGGCCCCCATGAATTCCCAACAATAAATTCACCTTCTTATCCCCTCGACCCTCTTATTACTACCAACCTATTATGACAGGCTCTGAGTTTCAGATCCCAACCATTGGTAGTACTTGCTTGAGCATGGATTTATTTTCTTTTGTGCCAACTATGAGTTCATCCATAATAGGGGAAAAACTATCTGATTTAATTATATAACCAATATCATGGACCACATAGCTCCTTGATACCAAGGCCTCTTCTACATAGAACCCCAAGTCATCAGTTCAAATTAACTAGGATAGAGGATACATACATAGCCACCTTTCATCTACCCTACCCATACATCTCTTTGGTCAGTCAAAATCCATCCTCTCTCATTTAACACCCTACCATTTTTCTACCTTGTATAATCTACTTGACTATCAAATAAATTCTTTGTAGATCATCACTTCACTACTACCCTTAAAACTCAACTCGTAGTGGTGATGCACCTTGGCCAATATGACTTTGTAGATCCAGATAGACCCCCACCTCCTAAAACATGGCTCATAGTGATAGATTCCAACACTATGCTTATACCTTCACTTAATTTTAAAAGGAATAACCTCCTCATGAAGGCACCTCTTCTTTGGCTTAGCTTGATCAAAAGATATTTGTGATGCTTAGCCTTTTTATACACACTTCTTTAGCCTACCTTACCCATATGTGTCTTCTCCTCCTAATACATGTGGGATTACTATGGTGATTATTCCCCAATCTACAAAATACACCTTCAACATCACCAAAACACAACACCTCTATCATCCCAAACTAACACACTTATTTATCTTACCCTTGCTGATCTACATTGGCATGATGTTGATGGACTATGTAGGTTTTGCTTCACTTCTAAAGGCAGCTTGGCCAATACCAACTAATTCCCATCCCCTTTTTCTTCTCACTCATTTTCACTGCTAATAATGCCCTCTTAATTATGGCATCCTACATCAAAAAATCTTTGAATTCTTTCTTTAGCATCATTATGTTTTAACACCATCTAATACTTCCTCTTAAGTATTTCCTCCATTTTTGTGAGAATTACATCAGCCTGAGGTCTTTTTGGACTATGTAGGAAGCACTCAATTACTAAGGTCAACTGAACCACATCCTTTATCTTGTATTTCCTTCTCACCTAAAATATCTTCCTCTAATTTTCTACCTATATCCTCACCACCTCCCTACCTTTAGCTTGTCAATCTCTTTTAACCACTTTTCCATCTTGTCAATCTCTTTTAACACAAGAGTTGATAACCTTCCTCATTGGACCCTCTTATCTCTCTTAAAACCAACACTTACTCTTCCACGCTAGCCTCCCCATCATCTTTTCTTGTGCATACATCAAAGCACACTCCCTAAACCGCTTTCATATTTTTGGTTTCTCTCTCCATGTATTACAAACCTTGTCTTTTATCCCCTTCAACTTCTTTTATTGTCCTAATTATCTCCCCTCACCCTTGGCTATTTTTCATACCCTATTTATCACTCTCTTTTCCTCACCAATTCCACATCATACTCTACATCTTGCAAGCTTTCTTTTTCTTTTATTACTATACTTTTTCTTTATGTGTACCACCACACTCTACCATTTTACCAATCTTCCCATCATACCCATTTTACATTCTTCTTGTTTGATTTTTTTCCATCATTTTTATTTTCTTATTTTCCTCCACAACTATTTTATACCTAGGTATTTATCCTTTGAGAATCCTTCCATAATTTCCTCTTTTCTTCTTCTCAATTCTTTCCTTTTTCCTTTTACATTCCCCTTTTTCTCTTTCCATCTTAGTAGTCACTTGTCTTTTGCATCTATGTAAGTATCCATGCTTTGTATCCCTACTTCAATTCTTCCTTTTAATTCTTATCATCCATCACTTATTTTAATCTCATGCCATTTCCTTCTGTTCCCTTATTTCTTCACCACTTCATCCCTTTTTAGCTTGTTAATCTCTTCTAACTAGGTGATTGACACATACCTTATCTCTTCAACGTCTTGTTCACCCATCCTTCTCTTACCCTTGTTTCTATTAAACCCTTTCCCATTTTAAATCCTATTCTCATCTCCAAAACCACCATATACTTTTCTTTGTTACATATCATAATCATCATCCATTCTTACTTGATCAAGATACCACTTACTCCTTCACTCTCCTATCATCCTTTTTGTGTCCTCATTTCACTCCTTTTTCCTCCTATTTCTTTTCTTCCATTTATTTCCTTATTTTTCATTTTCATCACCAAACTATTTTATCCTTGGTATGTTTTTAGACTTATTTTCACACCCTTCATAGACTCCCATATTTACTATCCTCCCCTTACCTTTCATGATTGTTACTCTTCTCTCCCCATGCTTTTTAATTCTCCACTCTGTCATTATTTAGTACATCCCTCACCCCCCATATTCTACCTCTTATTTTTCTTCTCTTTTTTCCATTTCATTTCATATCATTTTTCATCTCCCTTAATGACATTCATTGTTCTTCCCAACCTTCCTTTATTTTTATATATATGTCCATGCCTATATCCTTCCATCCTTCTCCACCTTTGTCTTTATCTATGACCTCATTGTTTTCTCTTCATCGATATCTTGGTCCAACTTCACCTCATCCCTTATTGGATCTCCCTTATTTTCTCCATTTCAACCTCCACCTCTTTAGCATGTGGTGAATATTTGTGTTGCTTCTTCATACATCTCCTTACTTGATTCCTCATGTCCTCCACACTCTTGATTTAATGCATGAAATCCACAACCTACTCCCTCATTTTATTATTATTATTATTATTATTATTATTATTATTATTATTATTATTATTATTATTATTATTATTATTATTATTATTATTATTCACCTCACTCCATATTCCAAAACCCCTCAGAGTCTTTCTTTGAATTCACTCAAAATCTCAATGCTTACTTATTTTGAGGCCCCACCAGCTCAAGGATTTGAATCTTCACCACTTCTTAATTACCAACTCTACTACTTTTCTTCCCTGAATAATTAAATAATACCCTTCCATAGCATGTTAACAACATTTTTGTGGAGTGTACACAATGTTCACTTATTTGGATGGTAATGAAAGAACCCATTAGATCACCATAATAATTCAAGTAGTGTTGGATTTATAAATCCTGGTAAAATATATTTCTCCCTTTTCTTTTGTTTAAAATGGTGGTAGAAACTTTACGCTTGAAATTGCTTATCCATGGCTATGGATTACTTTTACATAATTGACACAATCATCTAATTGCATCCTAGGTAATCTAATCCACCATTTATACCAAACCAATTAGAAAAATATTTGATAGCCATATTTTCTAGCCTTAGGTAGTTCCCTTTCTTTAATTTCCTTCAACTAGACCTAATTGCATGATCTCAAATTAGGGCAACCAAATTAACCAACACTCCCTACCTTAAAAGAACTACATTTGGCCTAATGTTATTTTTAGATTCCTATCCATAGAACTATGTAGGTAATGTCCACTTATTGAGTGCATCTAGAGTTAGCTTGACCATCCCCTTCTAATCCATACTCAATCCACCTACATTTTTACCACATCAACCTTGGCATTAGTTACTTTTAACCCCAACCATTAGTATGTTTCATAATGAATTTGCATGGTCCTTTGACCACACCAACCCATTTTGCCAATGTTGACCATTTGAACAATACACTAACCTCATACACAACTCAACCAATTATGTTGTTTAGCAAGAGTAATGCCTCACCTAGATACCTATAAATGACATAGACCTTGTCTAGATGACTTGATGGAAATGACCTGGTCAACTATGAGCAATGTTATGGACCAGTTACCCTCTCTCATATTTTTAGAACTTGACCTTAATTTATCAAAATTAGCATCTTTAGTCTCTATGTAATCTTGAATATTACACTTAGTCACATTTTAAGCACCCATTGGCATTCAATATGCCTAACTACCTTGTGGTACCACCTAGTGCCTCCCGATCAACTACTTATCAAACCTACTCCTGATTTGACCTTTCCTCATCAACTCTAAGTTTGAGGCAGAAAACCTCCTCCCACACTCAAGGTAACTAGAACTTTGACCAATAATCCATTTTATTTTTTATCTTGTTAATCCAAAGTTGCATAATAAAAAAGGGGGAAAATGTAGACACTAGAAAACTACACATAAATTGTTTCAGATGTCTAAATGTCTCAGGACCACCTAAAATTTTTTTAAATCACAAAATCACCCATCATACCTTGAGCTAAGTTAGATAACTAAGATAAAATAACTAACTAGCCCTTAACCCAACCCTTTCAACCTGATCAACAACATCAAAATCAGCAACACTAATATTCAATAAGTCACTATTCCAAGTTACTATTCACCAACATTATTCATTGACACTATTCACGTATCACAATTAATGTGATACTATTAATGGTGACATGGAAAGTGACATGGAAATATTGAGGTGGATTATAAGTGAGGTGGCTTGGAGTAGGACACCTTGGTCCACTTGGGAGATAATTGGAATCATCTTTTTTTAACTCCACATTGGTGTACTTGGCCAAATAGTTACTTTGGTGCATTATTACTTATTATTCATCATGAAACATGTGAAATACGTCTTGTGAGACAAATGGGATGAAAAATTGAGTGAGATGACCATTTATGACCTTTTGATAAGTCAAAAAGAGGTAGATGGAGAAAATCTCAAGCATGTGAGCACATGTTTGCATAGTAAACTTGTCTCCTTCACTTTTTCTCTTCACATGAGAGGTGGGATGATAAATTGGGTTATTTAAAATCATGTTCAAATCAAATTTCAAGATTATGATTTAAAAATACTATTAGATCATGTGTGCAGATGGAGAATCATTTCCATGCTACCCATCTTACCTCTTTTCACAGGGCAAAGTCAAAAGCAATTATCAAGTTGAAAATTTTATATTTGATTGTGGGGCATGTATTTTTGACCAAAAATAGGGGAAAACCTTTCAAATATTCCCATTTTTCTTCCCCATTTGGATAATTTGTAAACATTTCTCCTTACCTTGCATTTCCTCTTAATTCCTCTCCTAAAATCCATAAATAAGGTGTCTTCTTTCTTTCATGAGGGGGTTGGTCATTTGTCTTGTTAGGTTGGAATACTTTTACCTTATAGAGGTGTTGATAATTTTTGAGACTCACTTATATTGAGGTTGATCATGCTTCTTTATATATTAGCATTCTTTTTACAGGTTGAAGACATTCATCTTGGAGAGAGAAGCATCAATCTTGGAGGTTCATCAACAACAACTTCATCGTCATCATCTTCAACAAATTCATAAACAATAGGAATTTAAAAATCAAACTTAATCAAAATATTCATCATCATCTCCATCAGCATCTCCTTCAACTAACTCTAATAATAAATCTATCAACAACATCTCCATTAGCACCCTCAACCAACATAAAAAACAAGGCTATGTTTTTATTTATGCATTACTAGGTTTTTTATTTTGGCATTGTAACATTCACATAAATGTTATTTTGTTGAAAATATTAGCATTCAATTTAAAAGTATTTATTTCTTTAGATCTATTACTTCCATGTTATTCTACTTTCTTTTATTAGCATTTTCTCTATAAACATCATTATCTTAAGAGGGTGGATTGATAGCCTCCAAGGAAGCTCATGCTTCTTGTATCTATCTCATGCTAGTCAATCCACTTTACTACTTATCTAAATAAAAAGTTTTCTTAGTTTTTTATTATTGAAATTTATTCCTTCCTAGCCAAATAGGAGTATCCACCATCATCTGGATCACGTGTACACTTTATGCTAGGTTTTTACAACCATTACCCTTATTGATAGTTTATTTCTTTTTCTTAAAATAATAAAAAACTAGAAAATAGAGTGAAACATGTACATATCTCAAGGAATTCCAAAATACAAATACAATATAACATTTCAAAACAATCCAAAACCATTCAAATATGTCAAATGCAACAAAAACATTTTGATTGTATGCATCATCCATGCTTTACATTTATACTACTATTATAGGACTTATATTTTTTGTGGCATGATATTGTATGTCAATTTATTTATATTACCATGCTTTACTTGATCTTATTTGAGTGTGTACAGTGAAATAAAGATACTTGATTTCTTCACTCTACCCATTGAGGGGGCATTCCTACTTTTACATTCAAGACACACATAAATATACATACCCACTAGGGGCATCTTCTATATGACTATACCATCTTGGTTATGTCATTCCTACACTCCACACTCTAAGTTATCATGTTGATGTACATTATCTACTAGTTTACATAAATTAATTTATTGACATATCATCATTATCTAATAGTTGTGTATTTATTAACATATACCTAGTATTATACTAAACATGTCTTGCATATCTTCCCTCTTGCTTTGATTAGTTAGTTGTGATTTTATCTTTATACACTTTAAATGATTTATCTTTTTTCTTATTGTAGCTCGATGTGATTAAATTGCCAGTTCATGATTTTCTCCTATATGTGCCTTAGGAAATTTGATAATGTCCTTTGTTTTTATTCATTTTTGTACCTTAGGACATTTTCCAAATGTCATTTCCTTATACTCTTCTATGTGATTATGGCCCTTGTGCCATCTTTTCTTACTCCACTTGTATGTGTGTGTGGAATTTAAACATGCCTTGTATGCTTGCCTTCCAATTTGAGTGATATGTGCCCATGCCTCTTATTTACATGGTCCCTTGTCCACCCTTGTATGCTTTTTACTTCTTACTTTGTGTTATTATTACTTGATTGATTCTTGATTGTTTTAATTTAAGGATCCATATCATGTATTTTCATATTCTTTTGGATGCCATGATAGATATCATGCCCCATCCCTCCAACTAACAACTAACAAAATAATAACTAACATTTCTAGTTTTAATTCAATTCTAGTACATTGCGCATGCTATATATATATATATATATATATATATATATATATATATATATATATATATATATATATTACATTTATATATATATATATATATATATAGACATACCCATATTGAGAGACTATTAGATAAATATGGGTATGTCTATATATATATATATAAATGTAATATATATATATATCTGTATATATATATATATATATATATATATATATATATATATATATTACATTTATATATATATATATAGACATACTCATATTTATCTAATAGTCTCTCAATTCAAACCATGATATATATGGAGGCATCTTATTGATTATCATTGTTATATCATGTATATTTCTAGTTTAACACACTTTTAGGGCTTATTCTTTTGAAGGAAGTCATTATAGGGTACCTATTTCCTACCCTTAGAAGAGGGGGTTATAAAAATGGGTTTTTCTATAGATATTAGAGCTCCTATCAATCAAAAAATCTAGTTTTAGAACAACCATAACAATAACCAGTTATCAAACCACTCAGATATAGACCACATAGACAATCAAAAATCTAGAACAATGATCAGTTTCAGCCTAAGCTAATAGTGTCAAGGTTATAATATAGCATCAAACACCAGGGTGACCTATTTTGGTGATCTTATCCAAATAGAAATATATCTATATTTTTTAGAAGTATATAGAAAAGTAGGTTCATCTATAGTTTTGCACAATCAAACTAGTTCATAATAAACAATTTTTAGTATAGTTTTCTTAGAGAATATAGACATAGGGGGAATCATGAATGGCATGATTTATTCTCACTTTAGGTTTTAGATATGGTAGTTAGTATAACTTCTAGATTAGAATCCATGTTTTAGACACCAGTGATCAAGGGCATATTTCACAACATTTTTGCTTTTTTTCCAAGTTTAACATTACCTAGGTATTCTCATTAGTTACATGCCTTACTCCATCTGGAGGTAGTTAGAATAATTTTAGAGTGGATTTCATATAATCCTAACCTTCAAATTCCTAAGTTCTCGAGTGGATTTGAAATAAGTAAATTTTTTAGTTTTGGAGTGGCTTTCATACAAGCCTAATATCCATCTTTTCTAAGTTCGCCAACATTGGCCTAGTTTATAATACATATTTAGCTATCCACACTATATTGTTAGATTTATAGAGCACTCATGGGATTTATAATCCATCTCATATGACATAATTCTTCATAATAGTATTATTTTATAGCTTCACTTCAAAGGGTAATGATTGAGTCAAAGGGCCAACCTTTGTATTCTTGAGCCACCTATTAAGAGGGATTGAACATAGTCCAAACAATGATTAACACATGTATGATCATACAACTTAACTTAGTAGCTAATAATGGATCTAGAGGGATAAATTTTAAATTCTTGAGCCACTTTTTAAGGATTTGAGCACTCAGCTCCATTCAAGATATAACTTTTGGTACAACATCATCCAGCATATCCCACATTATTATGCCTTACTCAACATCATAATAGGTTTTATATTGGTTTATGTACCTGATGAGTTATATTCACTCCTCTCTCTCTCTCTCTCTCTCTCTCTCTCTCTCTCTCTCTCTCTCTCTCTCTCTCTCTCTCTCTCTCTCTCTCTCTCTCTCTCTCTCTCTCTCTCTCTCACACACACACACACACACACACACACACACACACACACCCAACTTTGTATGCTCTTGCTTTATATTACATATAATAATAATTGATCTACACTTTGTTTTCCTGTCATAGATTCACACTTGTAATATGTGCTCTCTATAAACTATCTAACATTAATCAACATCACACAACTTTGTGGTATTCACCTTTGAAGGTAATTTTAGTTACATTTTTTTATTTTTATTTATCCTATTATTTCACTTTCCCACATCACTAGAATAAGCATCAATTGGTTGTAGCCCTTGGTATGGTCCACAGGGCTCATGGCTAACTATGTAAGCCATCTATAGAATATGTGGACAACATTATCTGTGAATATTATTCTTTTCTATTTATCTACTTGTAAAAGAATGAGATTACAAGAATTTTTTTGTAAATTTATCCTTAGGTTTACAATCTATTCATGGCACTTAAATTCCTATAATATCTAAGAATTTGAAAATAAGCATATGAAAAATGGGAGATTACTGGTATTACCTAAATAATATCATAATTTGAATTGTAAGAACAAGGGAAACCCCTTTATGTTTACCATGCCATGTTCTAGACAAGATTATAGATAAATAAGTGTCACACCAACTATACAATAATATATATGAATAAATTAGCCTTTAATTTTAGGCCTATTATTACAAAAGCCCTCTAAACATTGAATAAATCTAATCTATGGTGAGTTCATACTTCAATTAGGCATTTAAAATTAGATCACATTAAACTTTAAAGGTGGCCTAATTTAAATAATGGGACCCTAAAGGAAAATTTAAGAACTATTTTCAATATCTTAAGAAGAATAATGGGATGACCATTACATATGGTCACCAAGAAAATGAGCATGATAATATATTTATGAATGCATCAAATGACTTAGAAGTGTGGACCTATATGAGAGACAACCAAATGTCTATGATAGTTTACCATGTCATTCATTATGACCCTAAAATCACCAAAAAGAAAGAAAAAAATATGGTGGAGTAGGTATTAAGTGTATACAATCAAAAATGTATCAAGTCTATAAATCAATCCTAACTCAAAAAAATTAGATCCTAATTACACTTTCAATTTGGGATACATTAGATAATGGGGAGCATTAGCAATATGTGTACATGATATACCTAATTATGGGATCTATTATCATAACAAGAATACTAGGGAGGGTTCCAAAGCCTCTGGTCAAGCACAATTGAGTAATAACCCTAACTAATCTTGATGTTTTCATATTAACTAAATGATTAAAAAGTAAAGTAAAATATAGTATAGTGCTTAACAAAGCTTATGACACAATATGGGGGTTAGTAAACAAATGGAAATAAACATGCATAATAGAATCTCAATTAAGTTATGTATGAGTAAGAATCTACTACATGGAGAAGAAGAGTAATATTATTTAAAAACCAATACTTAGGCTACTTCTATCTAATACAAAGAGGAATAAAGTTAGAGAATACATACCTAAAATATGAACACATTGAGACTCAATCTCTCCCTTAGCAAAGGGGATTTGTAAGAGGTCGTTTTGGTTTATAAGGATCACCAATAAACTCTAAAACATCCATGACTTCTACAAAAGACTATATTTTATAATTAGAAATCCTAGGCTAACACTCCTCAACTAAAATGGTAGAATATCATCTTGTAAACATTTTTAAGTGAATAATATCTATTGATTATCATAAATAATATTATATATATAGTTAGATTTAACCCTAATTCCTTACAAAAGATTTGGTTGACAGGGTCGACCAAGTTAACCTAGTACTATTATGGAAAAAAAAACTAGTTCATGGGCTAGGTCAGCTAAGATTTGACCTAGACCTTAAATGAATTTCACCCATAAGAGTGCAAGTTTGACCTAGTCAACCTAGTACAATAAACTATCTAAAGGGTTTTATGGTGAGGAAAAAAGGTACATAAGGTGGAAAAAGACTAGAGATGTGTGAAAAAGAGGAGTAATAGCTTAGGAAAATGTTTATAGGAGCGATTTGGATTGGTACTAAGTGGAAATGATCGAAAAGAATATTATGAACCACTAATGGTCTGCTCACCCCTTTATCAATGTACCCCTTAGGGCGTGCACTTATAGATATTGAGTCTTGACATTCTTATTTTTGTAATTACCACCATTTTCAAAAATGATAATATGAGAGATACCACAGTGATAAATTATTTGATTATGGATAAATTTGGAGATGGTAGTACTGATAACATTAACAAGGTTCATAGCCTTGACCCATTTGGTAAAATATTTTATGGTTGTAATTATAAATACATGCCCATCTTGTGATCAAGGTAATTTATCAATGAGATTTAATCCCCACATAGATAATGTCTATGGAGATTCAATGGTTTTAAGCTAAGATAGAGGGAAATAAATTAGATCATTAAAAATTTGGAATTGAGTACACTTTTTAGAAAATTCAATAGAATCCTTTTCAAGAGTGGGAAAAAAGTATCCCATACATAGGCAGTTGTGGGTTGTATCATGTTTATTATAGTGGCCACTCTAAATTCCCCCATGTGTTTGTTCAAGAAGCGGAGGAACCTCATCTTGCATAACATAAAGGATCAAGGTATGTTCAACATTATGATAATAAATCATGTTATGTCAAAATACATACTTAAAATCTTGTTTATGAAAGTGAGTCTCTTCATGGGAGTCTAAGTTTGATATTCTAGAAATTCAATGATGTCTTTGTACCATGGGATTTATTGAATGGTTATGGCCTTGATGTGATAGATAAGAAAATTGGGTAGTTGAATATAAGATGAAACTTTTCTTATCTTGAGAATAAAAGTGGGATTAGAAAGAACTTGGTGTGGATGAAAAAGAGATTGGAAGAAGCAAGGGAATCAATATTGGCATTTGGATCTTGATGGATAGGCTCAATGGTGAAAGAAATGAAATATTTAACAAGAGTATTTCTAATCTAATGATAACTAATGATAATTTATATTTTGAATTGGTAATCACCATTGAATTGGTAGAAAATAAGCTAAGAATCACCTAAGGCATGTAAGTATTGGATATATAAATCAAGAGTAACTGTCATGCCTAAGATTAGAGCTTAATATTCTACCATGTTTTAAGTGACATGAAATGTTAAGTGAAAATATAAAGGGATGATTTTTATAGGAGGAATTCAGGTGAAATAGGGGATGGTTTTTCAAGAAAGAAAATAGTAATACACAATGTTGAGGCTAAAAAAATGAATTACAATATTTTAAAGCAAAAATAACTAAAAGTAAATAGCTTAAAATAAAATATGATGGGAACCTTGACTTACCTTTATTACTGGATGGTTGTCTATTTTTTTTGTCATTTTGATTATCTAGGGTACACAGATTGCTTTTGACAAACACAATAATACAAAACTAAATATCAAAAATTAAAAAATGTAGGAAAGGCAAGATAACCAGTACCATGTGGACATGATTTACATGGAAATTTGGCAAGATGGGGTAACAACTATTATGTTAGACCAAATTACCATGTCAAAATTTAGGGTAAATTAGGTAACCAAAATTGAAGGCTACTAAAGACTAAAAAACTTAAATAGGTATACCTTAAGTAAGAAAGGAAAACTCACCAAGTCAAACCAAAGGTACATGTTGAAAAACAAATGGCAATCAAACATTAATATGAAAGAAGTAATAATCCTTACTTAAACAAAGATGAGCAAGCAAAAAATGGAAAAACAACATTGATGAGTGATGAATAATAATCATTAATCATCAATAGAAAAAGGTGAAGAAAAGGGAAAACAACATTAGTGAGTGAGAAGTGAAAAACCAACCTCTATCAATAATGGAAAAAATACATGAAACTAGAATTAGACTTAGGTGTTTACAAAAAATGGGTTGTAAAACAATAATAAATATTAAAATAAATCAATTCAAGTCTATAAATGTATAGCCATGGTGCAAAAAAAGTAATCCTAGTCACTCAAACATATTATTTTGTTTTAAAGATAGATAAAACTAAAGCAAAGTAGTGCTAGCATGTTTTTAAGATGTGAATAAGAAGAAAGTATAGAAGAATGAAAATATATTTGGAATCAAAATTTTCCTATCAATGGGGAAAATGAAATGGTTTAAAAGGATAATGAAAGAAAAACCAAGGTAGAGTATCTCTTTATTGAAGTCAAGACACTCAAATTAGGTTTACCAAAACAAGAGGAGTTTTGACCTTAAGGACTCTGATGAGTTCTCTTAGCCACATAAGTCTTAGATCTATAAATGATGTATGTACATCATCCCATGAAGGCTATATTAATGAAAAGAGAGAATGGACCTACGTTCCCATAATGTGTTACCCATTCCATAGGACCCCTTATAGATCCATCAGTCTATTATGAAAATTGGGTACTTGTATTATAAAGTAGGTATCACCATAGAGATTGTTGAATTTTCCTATTCCAATATACTATCCTACACACCCAAATGTACCTAGGATTTATTTTGAGGCCAACTATAGATTTTAAGCCTCGATTAGAGATAGGAGATGTGCTTGTAATCATATATTTTGGTGTGATTTTGATTTTGAGATTGTATGTTGCCTTTTGTATATCCTTTCATTTTGTTTAAAATTATGTATTTTAAATTTATTTATGGATTTGTATATTCCTTCATCGTAAATATTTGGAAAACCAAACATGGGTGTTGAAGATGAATTTCATTTTAATAAATGGGACTTGGTTTCTAAGAGAGAGAACTCTAGACAACATGGTGAAGTCCAAGTCCTATCCATGGTTTGACATTATAACTCATAAAATAAAAACCCATGAGGGTGCCAAAGAGCATTGGAAAAATAAATGGGGTAAGAAAAATATGTTATTTATGAGGAAGGCTAGGTCTCATCCATGGTCTTACACTATAACTCACAAAGATAAATCCTAAGGGGTGCCAAAAAGTGTGTAAAAATTATGAAAATAATAAGACTATGATACATCATGAGGAATATTAGGTCCTATCTATTATTTTATGATGTAGCTCATGAGAAAAAGGGGAAACAAAAGGACCAAAAAGGAAGGACTAAGGTTTATGAAATGAGAGAACTATTTTACAGGGTGAGACCCATGTAAGTATTCTAAAAAAATATTAGATAGATAACATATATAGAAAGAATGAAAATAAGGGAAAGGTTTAGGAAAATACTTCTTGAGGAATTATTCATTGGTGGGCTATTTGAAAATGTGACCTTAATTGGTTTGAAGGTGATAGGTACTTAGACCAAGAATATCTTTGACTAAATAAGGGCCCCATCTTTTCTGGGCATATTAAAATTCTATATCATGAGTGTAGTCTAATTTAAGGACTAGATCACCAACATTAAACATGTGAACTTTAACATGTTTATTAAGTTGTTTGGCAATATGGGCCTTGTATTGATGATTGTGTTGCAAAGTAGAAACATGGTGTTCATCAAGGAGATCAAGATAATGAAGGAAAGTTTCACATAATTACTCATCATGTATGATACCATGAAGAGATATACAAGGAGAGGTAAGCTCAAATTTTAATTGAAGGACTACCTCATAACCATAGACTAGAGAAAATGTCATTGCCTTAGTGGTAGTACATATGGTAATGAGATAGGACCATAAAGAAGGATAAAGATGAAGATGCTAGTTTGTGTATATTTCATGAATTATCTTTTGGAGAATTTTGTTAAGAATTTTTTTGGCATCTGGCCATTATATTATTGATGATAAGGTGTGGAAAATTTATGATTGATTTTAAATTTAGCACAAAGTTGTTTGACATCCTTATTTTTGAAATTACCACCATTCTAGGAAATGATAATATGAGGGACACCAAAGCAGAAAATGTTTTGATTAAGGATGAATTTGAAGATGGTAGTACTGGTAAAATTAACAAGGGGCATATCCTTGACCCATTTCGTAAAATATTTTGTGGTTGTAGTTATAAAGACATGCCCATCTAGTGATTGAGGTAATTTATCGATGAGATATAATCCCCACATGGAGAATGGCTAAGGAGATTTGATGGTTTGAAGCTTAGCTAGAGGAGAATGAATTAGATCATCATGAATTTGGAAAGGATTACACTTTTTACCAAATTTAATAGAATCCTTTTTAAAGTGGGCCAAACATATCCCATACATAGGCATTTACGGGCTACAACATGTCTTCTATAATGGCCACCACAAATGGCCTCATGTTCTTATTCAAGAAGAAGAAGAACCTCATCTTACATAACATTAAAAAAATGTACCTTTAGTATTATAATAATACATTATTTTATGTTTAAATACATACTTAAAAGTTTGTTTATGAATGGGAGTATTTTCATGGGAGTCGAAGTTGGGAAGATAAGTTTGATATTCTAGAAATTGAATGATGTCTTTGTACTATGAGCTTTATTCAAATGGTGATAGCCTCAATGTGGTAGATAAGTGAATCATGTGATTGAATAGAGGATGGGTATTTTCTTATTTGGATAAGAAATTTTAGATTATAAAGAATTTGGTGTAGATGAAAAAGAGATGTGAAAGAACCAAAGGAATCAACAATGGAATTTTGATCTTTAGGGATAGTCTCGATGGTAAAATAAATGAAATATTTGGTGAGAGTAGTTGCAATTTGATGATAAGTAATGATATTTTCACTTTTTCATTGGTAATAACCATTGACTTTGTGGTAAATAAGCTAAGAATCACCTAAGGAATGTAATTATTAGATATCTAAATCAATAATAGCTCTCATGCCTAAGATTAGAGATTCATACTCTACCATATTGTTAGTGGCATCAAATGTAAAATAAAAATCTAAAGGGATGATTTTTAGAAAAGCAATTGTGATAATATAACTAGCCCTAGGTAATGGAAATCATTTATCACAATTAAATTAAAGGTTCCAAGTATCCTTGTGTAAGTTGACATTAATTTCAAGAAGTTATTCAATAACTACTTTTGGTTTAGTAGTATTAAGGAGGATAATATATTCTTCAATACTAATTGATTCAAGATCAATATTTAATTTATGAAAGTAATATTAAAGAAAAATTACTTGGTTGAGACCTTCAATATAGATAATATTATCATCAAGAAAACCATCATGAAGGTGATTGGTAGATGGTATAGAAGGTGCAACAAGTTGATCAGCTATGATTTTTCCTTTGAAAACTTTTTGAGTAACAATTTAGAGATCAAATTCCAAAATAAGGACCATCCAATTTCCAATTTTACCTCTAGGAATAAAGGCATTGGAGAATAAGTGATGAAGGGGGTTAGAATGAATGATGACATAAGTGATATAATAAAGCACGTAATGGAAAATATTTTCAACTGTGAAACATATGGTGAGGAAATCATGTTTGCCTTTTGTGTAACATTTATCATAATTAATGAGACCTAGACTAATCTAGTAGATGGCATACCATCTTATATTATCATCTTGTTGGGTAAGCATTGCCCCAACTTATATGGGTGTGGAATAAGTACATAGTATTAAAGGTTAATTTTTCAAAAGAGGATGAATCATAGATGGATGAAATAATGATTATTTAATGTTATCAAAGGATTTTTTATAAGTATCCATCCATTATAAAGAATCACTTTTCTTAATAAAAGAATTGGTGGAGTGGATGTGGTAAGCCATTTCAGGGATGAATCATATAATTTCCCCATGTTTGATAAGGTAAGTGTGAATGTCTAAAATGGAATGAGTAATGGGCATGGTAATGATAACACTAATCTTAGTAGGGTAAACATTGATGATGTAGAGAGAGATTAGGAACCCTAAAGAATTTATATATGTGACAATAAAGACACATTTGTAAGGATTAAATCTGACTAAATATTTGAGAGGACTATTAAATATGATGATTAGATTAGAATATTGAGTCTTAAAAAATTTAGACTTATAAATGATGTCATCCACATATGTTTCAACAAAGTTTTGGGTAAGATCAAATCTACAAAATAAATCCTGACATAAAGAAGATAGATTTTAATTACACTTATGATTGGGGACACATTAGATAATTAGGAACATGACCAATATGTGGATGTGCTAGACTTAATTATAGTATATCTTATTAAAAAAATAATACTATGGATGTTTCCAAAGCCTCCAGTCAATCACAATCAAATAATAACCCTAACTAAGTCATATGTTTTCATATTCATTAAACTAATAACAATTAAAGTAAAGGCTAATCTAGTGCTCACCAAATCTTATGACATAATATGGGGGTTAGTAAACAAATGGAAATAAACATGCATAAGAGAATCTCAACTAAGCTATGTCTGAGTAAGATCCTAATGCATGGATAAGAACATTAATATTATTTGAAAGCCAATAATTATTGTACTTCTATCTAATAAAGAGAGGAGCAAAGTTAGAGAAAGCTTACCTAAAAGACAAACCTTTAGAGACTCAATCCATCCCTTTTCCAAAGGGGATTTTCAAGAGGTTATGGTTTTTAAGGAGCACTAAGAAAGGCGAAAACATCTAAGAGATATCCATAATACTATGTTATCCAATTTGAAACCTTAAACTAAAACTCCTCAAGTAGAATGGTGGAAGACCAGATTATAAAGAAGCAAAAGTAAATAATAACTCTTGATCATCATAAATAATGATGAAATGTTCTTATATATATGTGGATTTAACCCTAATCCTTTTTGAAAGGTTTGAAAGATAGGGTCGACCCAATTGACATAGTACTATTATACACAAAAATTCACTAGGTCATGGGTTAGGTTGGACAAGAGACAACCTAGACCCTAAATGAATTTCACCCATAAGAGTATAGGGTCGACCCAGTGGACCTAGTACTGTAAACTTTTAAAATGGGTTTAAGTTGAGTAAAAGAGGGATGAAAACTATAAAATGACTAGAGTAGTGTGCAAAAGAGGAGTAATAGCTTAGGGGAATATTTATAGGAGTTGGATAGATTGATAATAAGCGGAAATAAGGGAAAATAATCCTACAAATAAATAATGGTATTCCCACCCCAAAGGGACAGTAATTAGTGGCCTTTAGCATAGCCTAATATCTAGAAAGACAAGACTAACCTTCCTCTACTATATGAGAAGAAACTAGTCTACAAAAGGGAGAGTTAAATAGTCAAATGAAGGAAAACATATAAATCAAAAATGAATTTCTCAGAGGTATCCCTATCCTCATCCTTCCTCCACACATCTAACAACTACCACCATTTTTTGCACAACCACTACATTTAAAATAACTACCCCTCCTCCAAATAAGTAAAAAATAAAATTCTCATTGGTACCCATTCCTCCACTTACAAAACCTAAATAGGTGAGTATCTTAGAGTATATACAATATTAATTCTCATCTCTCTCATCCAATCCTCCATCTCATTAAACACTAAAAAGTATTGTTATCTATCTAATTTTTACCTCTGGGAAGGTTGATCAGTGTTTCCTAATTATATGATAACATTAGAATATTATAAAGTTGTGGGTGATATAATGAGTTTATTAAACCTCTAGGTTAGGATATATCCCTTAATGCATCACCCAAAACTAAAATTAACCTACCATAATAGCAAGGAAAAGGGATATAAAAGAGATAAAATTAATAACAAAACATGGAGGTGATGCACCCAATACAATTTCCTCTAGTTTCCAATGTTTGTACTATGAAATGACAAGTTTATAATCTGATTTTATAACTTAAAAATAGATCCTTCCACATAAGTGCTATTATATAAAGGCTATGTATACTAAAATAGATAAGGTAATTAGTCAAGAGACCTAAGAGCCATAACTAAGTACATTTCAATTCTTAAACTCTAAAAACCATGTAATACACTTCACATGGCTTGTAGGAAGAATAGAAACTCATATAGAGGCATGAAAGAGATGGAAAAATGCAAGGAAGTAATCTCACTATTAGAAAACATTCATCAAAAATTCATTCAAAATCAATACATGTAAGATTAAGATAGTATAATTTAGCTTGAATTTATTTCAAAATAAATTACAAGTCTTAAAATTTATACGGCTTCGCCATAACTAGTTTGAGGATACATTCTTTGCCTTTTAAGGCCTCATTTATAGAAGAATTAGAAGAATAGAGAAGGATATAACAATAAGAGAACTCATGAAATACCTCTCTTGATTAGAGTAGTTACAAAATAGAAAGAGAGAGACACCAATCTTGTAAAGAGTGTGTTGTCATCTTGTCTCTTAGTCTTCTATGACATGTGTTGATGGAACTCTTCATGAAGAGTGGCGTAAGAGTCAATATTGGTAGTTTAAATGCCTTATTAATTATAACTCTATCTCATAAAGTTACATATCTACTTCTTGGGATAGTTATAAGTTATTCTATTGAAATTTGTCATCTTTGGAGGTCATCTATGGCAACATTTCTCTCTTGAAATAATTATTATTCCTTGTGAGATTTACATTTGAAATTCATGACTTATTATTATACTTTCTATTTTATTTTCAAGGTATGAATTCCAAATAATATCTAGTTTTTATTTCATGAAAGGTCTCTACCATATATGATTTCTTCTAAGAGGATACTATTCCAAGTCATGGATCTTTGTGTAATCAATGGAAACCATCTTTTAACTATTCTTAACTCTTACTGGTCAGTAAATAAGAGATATATATTCATTTGCATTCACGTTTCAAACATATTTGAGTGTTGATAATGTTTATAGGTTCTCTAAGGTGTTTTGGAACTTGTGTTACCTTTGGAACTTTGTAGCTAGTGTATACCCTTACCTTCTTGATGTTATAGTAGTCATGATTCTTCATAAAGGGATATTGACTACTTAAATAATATAATATGATAGTATAAACCTATTAAATTACTTGAATAAGATATTTACAACTCTATCTTGGCTTAAATCCCCTCTACAACTTCTTAGGAGAGTTTGTCTAGCTTAAAACCATATAAACAAGCTCAAAAAGGAGTTTCTCAAGCCATTATTTGTACAAATTCTACTCACACATTTAGAAAAAATTTACTCAATTAGATTACTAAGAGAGGAATAGAGGTTATACAAGTGGTTTAAAAATAATTTTAGTATATTTTCATGTTTGGAGAGCTTATATCTTCCATCAAATTTTGCTTAAGGTTTAGCAAGGGTTCTATAGTCACCTAGCTTCTTAGTGATAGTTCATAAATTTATATTATTTGAAGAATGAAATAATGCTAATAGTATTAATTATAAAACATCCCCTCATTTTACAATATTCTTAGGATTCTATGCACTTTCCTATACAAGATCACACCTACTAAAAGTACCTTTTTGAGTAATATAAGCCTAACTGTGTATTTGAGAGGAATCATTTGGCAAGAAAATGCTTAAAAGTGTTTGGTTTAGCTTTTAAAAAATTTAATGGGGTATTTGAAACATCATATGATATTTTTAAGTGGATTTATTAATGACTTGACCCTTTCAACTCATTGAAACCTTCCTTAGGCCTTGATCAAGGGTTTTTAGAGAGTCACATTGAAGTGACCCTAATAAACCTTTTTAAGAATTTCAATTCCTTATCAAAGATATAAAACGTCATGTAATAATATTTAAATATATCATACACCCCTTGGGACACTTCAATCCAAAAAACACTCCAAAACCTATAGGTTACCTTCAATTTTCACACACAAGCCTATAGGTGGTTATTTGGGCTTATTGACTATAATTCTGAGAGTGGAATTTACTCAAATAACTTATTTATAACATTTGTGGTATTGAGAGACATTATATAGTTAATTCATACTCTTATTTACCATATAAAAACCTCTTGACACTCCATTGGAATCAACAAATGTTCTCTCTCTAATTCTTCCCATTAATAGGCCTATAGGTGGTCATTAGGCCTAAATATTTTATTTTCCCTTTTTTAGAGATATAGTCCAATAATTACACTATGTAAAAAATGATTTTTTTTTTTATATACTCTCCATATGTCCAATATGCTTTAATCACCTTGGATATTCAATTAAAACCTTCACAGTCCTCATTTAGGCTCACACAATCTACTTGATAGGGTATCTTTATTTCATATGAGTGACCACATATCACCTCATGTGTTCTTATCTTTAAAAAAAAATTCAAATGAGTTCATGGGATAATTTAAATGTAGTATACATTTTAATACCATCATGGGAATGAAAAACTAATCCCACATTGGTTTTTTCAAGATGTAAACAAGATCAACATTACCTTCTTGGTCTTCAATAGGCCTATAATACCTCTTTCAATAAAATAAGTTGATTCTTCATGCTATATCTTAAGAATAATGATCTCCATTTCTCTCCAAACTTTATTCATACCTTGTATACCCCATCTAGTCCTTCTATTTCCAAATATAATTCAAGACATGCCCTTTAATACGCATTTTATATACACAACCTTGCAACCATGGAGTGCATCTCTTAATAGAAGGTAAGATGAGGTTTGATAATCCACATATTATTATAGTGATGTAATAACTCTTTTATATCCTTGAGATATTAACCTTGAATTTTAACAAGGCATT
Source organism: Torreya grandis (assembly GCA_037957365.1). NCBI lineage: Eukaryota > Viridiplantae > Streptophyta > Pinopsida > Cupressales > Taxaceae > Torreya > Torreya grandis. The sequence goes on from JARHVA010006087.1 coordinate 942,510, forward strand.
ATGGGTGGTTCTTTCTTGTATAAGCATAGATTGTGCTTTCTTGCATGTATTATATGCACCTAGACTTCATCTATTCAACTTGGGTCTGAAAAGTATGGATCTTAAGTTTTCTATATATTTTGGAAAATTTAAAGGAAAAATTATAACATGTCTTCAAATATTAAATATATACTTCCATTACAACCACTAGATGCAATATTAACCTATAGGTTTACAGACATATGGGTTCACAAATCTTCTTTTGAACTTGGTATAGAGAAAACACTAGAACCATTGACTCTAGGGATTTTCACCTAGAATAAATAAATGATAATGATATTCAAGACCATGTGTATTTATTAATTTCTATTCAATTTTCTTGGACAATGAAAACACACACATATTTGACAAGATTTATCTCAACCATGTCTACTAGTTGAAATAACCTAATTATGCATTCATAATTATCCATTTTTCTTAAAATTAATTCATTAAATGTTTTTTTCATAGGTTTGAGGGATATTTATGAATTTTAATCAAATATTTACAATATCATTTTATTCATTTCATGAACCAAAACACTTCATTAGTCCTTCAAACCATTACTAGCATGTTTAAACTAGGAAATAAAGACTATTTGTTGCTAATCCAAACATAAACATGAAGAAAACTAATGAATACTAATATTTCATAGGTAATATAGTGTTAAATATACTTTTAAAATTATTTTCATGCACTAATTAGACTTAATAACTTTATATTAGGAGAAAATTTACCCTATGGGGTTTTCAGACCTTTTTCTACACCGTTAACTTATTAACAATTATTCATAGAGTTAAGGAGATTAACTAGACAACCAATGCCACAAATTTGAATGGAATTAGGTCTCCTCCTCTTCCTAAGATATTGGAATACACACACACACACACACACACACACACACACACACACACACACACACACACACACACACACACACACACACACACACACACACACACACACACACATATGTGTGTGTGTATCCTCTGATTACCATCTATAAATCATTTGACCTTTTGAGTTTGTAAATAACCTTGATGGATAAAAGGACCTTTTTGCCTTTTTTGTTTATGCAACTCCATTTTTTGCATAGATTTGGGTCTAAAGAGACTATAGGGATCCTTGGATTAGTTTATACATTATCCATAAATGTAAAAGCTCTACAAATTACCTAAAAAATCTTATTTTCTTCAAGAATCTACTTGTTTTACCTTTTGAAACTACTAGAGATGATGAACTATGTGATAATTTATACAAAGGTGGAGGAGTATGCCAAAATGTTTCCCACATATATCTTCCTCAAAATATTTGAATATATCTTTTTTGGATGTTATAAAATGATGAATGAGTAGTTACAAATATATTCTGATGTTGGAAAGTAGTTTTCTAAGATATTTGGAGAATATGTATAGACAAGTACAAACATCATGTCGTTATGTAGATGTTCTATGACTTAAAAATACTATTATCAAATGAAAAAACATTCACATTTAAACATTCCTAGAAAGTACCATCTCAACATTAGAGTATACAATGAGACTAAATTAAATGAAGTACCTTAATCTTATCAAAACTACATTAATCTCTCCAAATTTCTTAAAAATATAATGTGATCAACTTACAAATTTTGCTCTTTGGTCAATTTGGTCAACTTGATCATAGTTCTTATTGGAAGGGTCACCACATTGCTTCCTTGATCATGATTCAATATTGACTTGAATTCACACATAAACTTAATTTTGTAAAACTTACCTTAATCAATGATAAAATTATGAGTAAGACTATAATTAATGACCATTCGATGACAATAAAGAGTGACTTAACCATACTACTAACTAGACCATCCTAGAATGCTTTGTAAAACTCCAAGAAAGACACACTAGCTATTATCTTTAGAATATTTTTGGCCAATACAAGACCTTTATGATGTATATCAACAAGTATAATATCATGTAAGTTAAATTTTTTAATTACACTCATCAAGGTGGCTAATTTTGGCCATCATCTTTGGTGACCTCTTAGGATTGCATATTTGCTATTCATCTAGACTAGTGACCTTGACAATCTATTGGGTTATGGGGTGATGAATTCTACTTGACATGAAGACAAACTAAAACATGGAATTGACAATATCCTTAAAACAAAATAAAACTTAACTAACTTAAGACACACAACACACGCATGTGTCAAAAGAGACTTGGAGGAAAGATAACAACATAAAGCAAATAATCAACTTGTAATATCATCACTTAGGTAAAATAAATGTATATTCTAATATTTATAAAAATACAAATCTTAACTTAGTATAATGACTTCATATGTATCCCATTGATTGGGATACTCAACTCTTATCCATCAATATTTAAAAGTTTAAAAGCATTATGTTATTTTCAACTAATGACAACATAGGGCCCACTGCATAATGTATAAAACTTGATATGCTTACCAAGTTTAGACCTATATCCATCCCACTTTAATACAAGATATACCTCTTGATATTCTCTTGAAATAGACCTCTTATCAAAGTTCTTCTTAAATTGGGCTTGGTGGTACTCCATGATATGAATAACATGATTTCTTATCTCCTCTAAGGCTATTAATTCTTTATATCTTGTCTTCATTGGATCTCTCTCCAACATCTCAAGTTGATGAGATAACTCAAGGGCTGGCAGTTAAATATAAATAGTTATCTTATCCTCTCAAAATACAAGCATGTAGGGTGAGTTTATAACAACCTTATTTATGGTGATCCTATCAGCCCACACAGTTGTTCTTAACATGGTGTACCAAGATCTTTGATTATATTCTATAATATTCTTAATGATTCTAATCAAGTTCATATTAGTGGTGTCATCCATTCCATTCCCTTAAGGATAGTAATTTTAAGAATCACTTAGATAAATACCATGTTTGAGATCCCATCCAATTATTATTGCACTACTAAATACGAATGCATTATCATAAATTATTGTCAAAGGAACTCCAAATCTAGTCAGTAGGGCTTCATATAAGTTAACAAATAAATTTTTATTACTCTCATTTAGAATTATTACTTCTACCCACCTTATAAAATAATCAATGGATGTAAACACACATTTATGGGTATCACTTGAATGTGGATTTATCATGATAATAAAATCAAGACCCCATTGCATGAATGGCTGATTCACATGAATATAATTGAGAGTAATGGATGCAATGGTTTGTTTTCCTATTAAAAATGCACAATTTTGATACCTCGTTAGCCATGGATAAGAGTCATTAAACAAACTAATCCAATAATACCTATCCCTCATTACTTTTGTTGTTGTAGTCTTAGGTGTAAAGTGACCTCCAATTGGTCCATCCTAGAATTGTTACAATAACTTGTCAATCTGATTAGTTTCAACACATATTAAAAACATACCATTAATATCAATTATAAATATGAATCCATACATAATAGCATAGGGAATGTAATGCAATCTAAAGTACTTTATTTTTTATCTATTAAAATCTATAAGATACTAACCTATTTGATGGAATATTACCATATCTTGTGTCTAGCATAGATAGAGTGAAGGTGAAGTTGTATTAAGATCAAATTAGAATGCCAAAAAAACATATTTTTCTTCTTTAAGGTATTATTCCACGTGTTCTCATATCTCTCTTCCTCTTATCAACCTAGTAACCTTGATCTATACATCATACTCCATGACTTTGGCTATCCATCCATCCATTTTATCATTCAAATGATTGTTCAAAAGGAAGTATCTTATGTTTGGGTGTGTCATGATGACATGAATATTTTTTTAGAAACCATATGAATAAACTTCTTAAGGCTCCTTATGATTTCCAATAGTTGCTTCTTCGTGAAGGTGTATCTCTCTTCATACTCTTCTAGACCTTGATTAAATAAGGTAATAGACTACTCAATACCTTAGATATTATACTAAAATAACATGGATGAGATGGTGTCAAGTTTAGTAAAAGCACAAAAAAATAAATCCATTGATAAATTAAAGTTGATCAATGTTCATGTTTGTACAATGGCTTGCTTAATAGACTCAAAACTATGTTTCCTTCTTTAGTCCAAATAAATTCTTGGTGATTATTCAACATGGATATAATAGGATTCATAAGGTTATCAAAACTAGGTATGAATCTTCTAAATTTTTTTATTTTCCCAATAAAACTTTCCAAACCTTTCTTATGCTTGGGTAAAGACACAACCTATATGGAATTCACCCTTTCAAGATCTATAGAAAGACCATCTTTAGAGACAATGTGGCCTAATAAAATAACTTAATTAATATAAAAAACACAATTTTTTTTGTTTATATATATCCCATATTGTCTATACCTTTCAAAAACCAATCTAACATGAGCTAGGTGATCACTAGTATTCTTTGAGAAAATTGTTGTCATCAAGATAGATTAACACCATTTGATTGATAAAACCTTGAAAATACATATCAATGTCTCTTCAGAATGTATTACCTACATTATATAACCCAAATTGCATTGTATTATAGTAATATGTTCCCCATTTAGTAGTAAAAGTTATATTATATTGATCTTCTTCTTTCACTAAGACTTGGTTGTAACCTAAGTAGTGATCTAAAAGAAAGAAGCATTGAGAACCTAAAACTACTTTAATAGATTTATCCATAAAGGGTACATTACAATGATCATTCAATGACACCCTATTCAAATCCATAAAATCTACACATTATCTGATCTCTCCACTCTTCTTTATCACATGGACTAAATTAGAAATGCATGAAGAGTGCTTGATAGGGAATAAGACTTTTGATTCTATGAACTGTGTTATCTCTTTTATAATTAACATCTCAGCTTTAGGATTAGTAGGCCTTTGTATTTGTCTTACAAGCTAGGCATATAGATCAATATATATGGTATGTTTGGATAATGTGTGACCAAACTGCTTAAGATTAGTATATTCACAAGTAAAGGCATTAGAAAATTCTCTACATAACTCAACAAATGTAGCTCTCAAAACTAAAGTACATACCTTTCCAATCTTACTAAGATTGTATTTGAATATATCCACTCTCTTATGATGTTATTATTTGGTATACATTCTCACTTTGTCCTTTCTCATTTGATCACTCTCATTGAATATGTTTTCAAGAGTTACTAGCCCTTTGGGAAGATTATTATACCTCAATCGTATAATTTGATCACCATATTGATGCTAAAATTTGGGCCAGTTTTTATAATAAAAATCACCTTCTTGTTAAAGGAAACATGATATTTGCTTCTCATAGTCAAAAAATTTCCAATTGACATCATTATCTAGAATTGATGGCCTCACTACCACCTTAATATGTAGTTATGTTTTTGAGTTCTTAACATCATCAAGTATGTCAAATTTATCTCTCACTGAAGCTAAACTATAACCTTGTTGATTCTCATCTCTTAGAACTGATTGTATGTTGAAAGCCCAAAACATTCAATAAGGTCCCATACCCTAAGCTTATAGGACTTCAATAATGGATTCTTAATAAAACTTTTACCTTTTAATTTATGGACTACTAGTTCACTATCTTCATAAACATGTAATTAATTTAATCCTATATGTTTTTCCCATTGAAGCCCATGTATAAGAGACTCATACTCAATACATTATAAGTACAACTAAATTAAAATATAATTGTATAATAGTAAATTTCATTTAATTCAAAAAATAGAATTATAGCTACCCCAACTCCACTCTTACTTATTGATCCAACAAATCATAATTAACATAGGCCATTACTATCTTCACTTCGCTTAGAGAGAGCTAGTATGGATTACCTTCTTCATGAAACCATTAGACACCAAGATAAACTTATTCAATACCTCTATACGGGATCATAATCATGATTTTATGATCCAAATTCATCAATAAAAAGGTTTGATATATATTCAAGAGGTATGTAAACACTATAAAGTTAAACTATTATATTAGTATTAATATATACGTCTTAACACCTCCTCATCTTTTTTCATTTTAATTAATTTAGTTTTAATAATTACTATATTATGTCATGTAATTACTCTTACTAATTAAGTTATACCTCAGTAACTAATTAACCCTCCCTAAATCTAGTCAAATCTCCACAAATTTATTAGAATTAAGTTATTTTAACCTCTTAACAACTTTTTACTAGCCCAACCTCATTTAAAATAACTTAGGACTATGTTTAAACTCATGAATTGGAAAATTTTAAATGGATATGGTAAACTTAGAATTGATCTACATTGATCCCTATATTCATCATTGATCCTATTAAGATTGACTTTGATTTAAAATTAAACCATCTTTAAGTAGAAGGATCTTGAATTATTACATTGGAATGCTGGAGAAATTATCTTTGAATACTTGTGAAATAATGACACACCTATCTCTGTCCATCTCCACTAATTCAAAGGTTAAGCATATCCCCATAAATGTGATAATTCTTTGCAATAATGGAATCATTTTATAGGTAAGTATATTGCTCATTTGAATATATTTTGATTTCTATATTTTTTATTTACATTATATTTATTAACCTTAATCTTGTTAGATAATCATTAACTATTCTCAAGCCATTTATAATCCATTAAGACCTACATTTAGGCCCCATCCTAAGCTTTATTTCCCTACTATCTAGATCAACAATTATTCCTACATAAATCATCATCGATTACCATAATTGATAATGATTCTTAGATAATAAACATTGATCCCTATGTTTGTAATTTTTGTATGCAATCTAAAGCTAGTTTAACAATTCAAATTAATTTCAATTAGCTATTTTTAGTCTTAAAATCATGAATCTCTATTTGTCAATGACAATGCGAGGCATTATACATGATGTTGTTTCCATATATGATTTACCCATAGTTCTTCACCTACTATTTATAGATTAGAGTGATATTTCCATTGAGCTAGGACTTTGTGCAATTTTCTTTTCCCGTAATGTAGAAGTGGTCATTGAATAATTACAATTAATATAGGAGGAAGAAGATTCATCTATAAATTATTAGAAAGAATAATTTAATAACATGTATTATTAGATTTTACACTTAATTGATTAATATAGCTGACTGACATCCCTTTGAAGAAGAGTATCACTTCTTAGAACTAATCTAGCATCAGAAAGTCCACTTATCTATCCTTTTAATAAATATTTCTCGAGTTGTCTCTTATGTCCAGGTAATCCTTCCTAGCCAAAAATGATTTCCAACTTCATTGGATCAATGGTATACAACCTCAGTCATTGTTATCCCTTTAAAACCTTGTATCATAATTTATAATTTTAGTAACTTTATTTATTAATAAAAATGAATGAAAATATACTAAAACATTCTGGCACATCCAGTGGAACCTATAGCTCTCATGATTTTGGTTGTGTTAAATTGTGAAATCATATGTTAGTTGAATTTTCTTGATTGTGTGTTTGCATTCAAAAAATAGAAAATACAAAGTTCCTACTTTCCATTTTAATTAATTTTAAAAATAATTGCATTCATCCCCCTACTTGTTTATATAATACATAGATTAATTTTGGTGTGTTAATACATTGTGATAATCAATCTCTCTCACACACAACCAAACCATAGTAATCTTAAAAACAAGCATCAAAACATTTCTTGCCTAGGTGGACCTACTTGGATTTCATCACGAAAGGGATAACTAACTTGGTGTACCAACCAAGTATAACATTTATGGAAAATAAGTATAAAGGCTAAGCACCTGAAACTCTTATTAGTATGGTGTGTGAAGTGAGAGGCTAGGCCCCAATACATATCCATGTACTTACTTCTAACATAGAATCATACCTCAACATACCTTTGCATATATATATATATATATATATATATATATATATATATATATATATATATTTGTGTGTGTGTGTGTACATACATACATACATACATATATATATATATATATATGTATGTATATATATATATATATCTGTATATATATAGGTTCTCATCCTTAAAAAATTCCTAAAACTAACTTAGACTACCATTTCTTAGTATCTTCATTAACCCAACTCCCCATCACATTCTAGATTTAGTTTCTTTAAAAGAAAAATATTTACGTATGCTTAATGGAGTGTGTGTTTACTTTCACTAAAATGATATAATAAAAAATAATTTTTTATGTCTTTGCATTTCATTATTTTCTTTATTTTTTATTGCTACATGGTTCTAATGTGATAAAAGATACTGAAACAAATCGAATTTCATACCTCATCCTCATCCATGGATAACACACCAAGTCCTCCTAGCCCTCCTAAATCCATGGGGGAAAGCATTCTCTAATTTTATACATAGGGAGACCCAAACTTTGGTAGTATATTAGATACTAATCCAATTTCCCTCAATCATTATCCTACTACTAAATCCATCCAAACTCTTATTTACCCTCTATCCCCATCTTATGGGTTTTATATGGCATGACCCTCGATGGACCTAAATTACTTACTATGGCCATGGTTTACTCTTCTAGTAATCCACCTCTAATGGGTTCTGATACCAATGTATCATAACCCCTAGATAATCTACCATCATCAGTATCTAGTAACCCTTCTCTAACCATTACCCAATTTCAAAATGTTATTACAAACCAACTTATGATTACTTAAATACCCACTATTTCACTCTAGAAATTAGTTCTATCAATCCTTGTGACCCTCTCACCCATACAAACAAGCATAGATTCAAATCATCAAACCAACATTTAAAAACTACACAATAGGTTCCTTTAAGTTAGCTTCTTCACAAATATGTTCCCTTGACTACTCAATACCTATCTCCCTCAAAACCCCTTGTGACTACTCACCTTCACTTATTCTTGAAATAAAACATACCCTTTCAATTCCCATAATATGTGACTACATCTCAACCTATCATGACCAATTATATTGGTTGTCCCCTTTCACAACCATTTTCCACTCAATTCCCCACCTACCAACATTTACCATAAAATGTCTTAGGGGGTATGCCATAGTAAAATACCCAACATAATCTCATGAACATCCTTATGCATAAGATATAAATTCTAGAAGCATCTTCTTCTAGGTAGAAAACTATGCTCACATATGAGCAAATTTTCAAGGAACCTATTAATCTTATTGTCCCAATTAGGCCATATCCCTCACAGTGGTAAGTTCCTATTTTTAAAATTTTTTAGAACAAGTAGTATACACAATAAAACATTGGGGCATTTAGACTTTCTTTTTACCTTATAACTCATGATGATGCTCTCCTTTTAAGGATATTTCCCATGTCATTGTCTGGACCAACCCTATATTAGTACAACTCTATCCTCTAACATTCATTATTTTATTTTGGGTAATTGGATCAAGTAATCTTAAAACACTATTATATCCTAGAATTTTACCCTAGATAATTTGAATAAATCTTATAAATTTTAGAATAACATGGAACTATCTCTCCTTATAGAAAGGTAACTACAAGAGATAGATTTCTTGGTTTGAAATGGCTAGATCCCTTGATTTATATTCTAGGATAAAAATACACTAGACTATTAAATATTGAGGGTGAAAAGGGAAGAAGGATAGGTAAAATGAACTTATGATAATGAGGTGATAAACCAAATATAACTCCACACAATACACTTGCATCTGGACCAAGAAGGGAGACTACCAAAATTGACCTTAACTCTATGTCCTAGCATAAGTGTTTCTCATAGAGGTGGATTGTTATGCCTATGTAGAGGTGGGTGAAAATAAGGTTTGATAGTAGACACTACTAGTCCCTCTCAAAATTTAAGACATAATGAATAAAACATATAATTTATGAAACCTGTTAGAAGAGATATCAATCACATAAGATATGCAAGAGCAAAATGGAACCAAGGAGAACATATTCATCACTTGTCAACCACATAAACCACTTGACACACTTAGGAAAAATATTTTAGAGAAATAAAAAAATTTATTCAAATGAAAATGATGTGTCAAAACTAGTAGGGCTTCACTATATCAATTATGGATTCAATACAAAGATCAAAAGGATGGAATATATAGAATATAAGAGAGGAGAGAGAAGAAGTGTAGATAAAGGATCATAAGACCAAGTGTAAAAATTTGAGAATTAATTACAATGATATAATATGAATTGAAGAATAGGATATGAAGGTCTCATTTTAAAAGTGTCCATCTAAATCATTACATAGTCCTCAAATTTGCATAGAGACTCTTTATGTTCTTGCATTGAAATTGCCCTAGTGATGAGTTATCCACTTATTTATCTAAAAATGACATAGTAAGCCTTGAAACATGTTATCTAACATGATAATGTGGACATGAAACTAGTGAATTTAATCTATGCCTTTCCAACTAATGGACTCACCCTTGTCTCTTGTCACTCATTGTTTGTAGTCACTTAGTAGCCCTTTTAGGCTTGTCTTCACATTTATTACCTAAGTGAGTTTAAATTGATCATAGAGGTGAATTTAAAAGTATTTAGGAAAAATATTTATAACCTCTTTTCCTTCTACTCTATTAGGCTAAAATATTCAAAGTGATCTCTGTCACTATCAAACTAGCTAGTCACATTATCTTCTCACTGCTTATTTAGACTACCTAAAATGGTCTAAAAAAGAGCTCTTCATACACAACCATGGTCATAAATGAGTTTTAGGAGTTATTAAAAGTATCTAAATACCTCATAAAATTTATCTAACATGTCTATTCTCCTTTGTACCTTCAACATACTTTAAATATTAAAAAATACATAAAATTAAGCTTGTTCGCATAAGTGATGGTATAACCAAAGTTGATGTTAAATATCTTGAGAGAGTGATAAATATTTATAAAAAACTTTATAATCCATTTAACCACATATTAACTTATCACTCTCCATATATTATCCATCATATTTGCGTAAGGGTTCTAAGAGGGGTTTTAGTTATTCTGACTCTTAGTGATGATTCATAAAAAATAGACATCTAACTCTCAAACAAATTCAACTAAAAAAATATTAGATACCAATTTAAACTATCCCAAAATCCCTAAGGATATATTAAAACTATCATAATATTTTGTATCATAAGAAAATGTCCTCTCAATATCTCTATTGTGTTATAAGTACCCTTGAGAAAGAATTGGGTCATAAATGACCAATTTTGTGATGCTCTTTACAAACTAATGTATCTGATCCATCCAAAATTATCCATTGAAGGTCATTAAATTATTTTTAAAGGTAATATGGTATTGTGAATTAAGTTATGCATCTTAGTCTTCATATCCAATTATATTCCAAATAGGTCTATCTTTGTCTGTGTATATAACCCACCTGTGTGTGATTTAATTGATGTAAGTCCTTTGAGCAATTTAATCATCTTCATTTAAAATATTTCATAAACTTAAAAATACCTCAACACTCTACCATTAATATATATCTCATTTTTTAATGTGTTATCAATGATTTACCTAAGGTGTCCAAGAGTGTTCATGAGTTGATTTGTATGCATCGTTCTCAATGGCAAAGTGTACCTTAGTGATCATCCATGGACCTTGTAGTGTTTGATTAATTAGGAAAGATGATGGATGTTGGTGATGTTTTTACCATGTTTTATGGGTTATATTAGTATTAAAGAGTGTTTGGTATACTTTTTTAACTGAAATTAACTTATCTATGTAGTCTTCTAAATTTTTAGGTTATCCTAGTCATCTTGGTAGAACTTCCTAAATAAACATATTGATGATATCAACATTTGCATGTGTGAAGGTGTCAAGAGAAAGTGGTCACATGGGTTTTTTCATATTTATGTCTAGATAATTTTATTTTAAATTTTAGGTCTTGATATTATGTATAACAAAATTTATGGTAATACAAAGTTGGTCTCTTACGCAAATTTCACTAGTTTCCATAGTCAAATTTACATTAAAAAGTGACCATTGGAATTCAAATATTTGAATTTACAAAGTAAAACTAGTATAAAATGTATTTTAATAAATTTTAATGATGTTTAAATTTAATGGTAGTATAAAAATAAAAGTGGTATATAAATTCAAGGTTAATCCATTAAAATGATTTGGAGGTTTGACTGGTCATACACCTACATTTATTGTTGTTCAAAGCTGACTAAGGGTTTGAATATATTCTACAAGTATCCTAAGAATAATGTTTGAGTTTTTATTTATGGTGTTTGGATATTTAAAAGATAATTATATATTGGAGAGTGTCTTATACTCCGTAAGGATCATCTATATGGATTTTGAAGGTTTGACCAATCCTTATTTAGTATGGAAAATTATTTACAAGTTGACTTTTGGTTTATTCATGGTGTTTTCATGTACAAAGAAAACTATTGATAGGTTTTTCTTATGAATAGGTGTGTAGTGATGAATTTAATAAATTTAGGATGTCTTAGGGATCATATGAAGAGGAACTATGTGTTTTGAAGTGGTCTTGTATTCCTAATTTTATTCGATGAAGTGTTAAAAGAATGAATAGGTCTCCAAGGACCTATAAGGGTTTCTTAGGACTAATTGAAAGATGTTATTGATTAATTATGATTTGTAAAATATATGGAATACCTATGTAGGTGAGATTTATCTTATTATAAGTGTGATATAATACTTAATATTTAATGTATGTATAATATCCGACCAACAAGATGGTGATCATGAAGGATCTATTATGAGCATAAACAAAGATAAAGGTTTCTAGATTTGAGAAGCAGAGAAAAAGAGAAGGTGGAATGTGGTTGGTGGATGGATTGAAGAGAATATAAGTGTGAATAATATGCATGTGACCTATATTTCATATTTATGATGTTATTATAATTCTCTTATAGGGTTGAATATTAAGGATGATCAAAGAAGTGTAGAGTGATCTAGAATGTTATTTTGGATGCATTGCTTCTATGTGAATGTTTGAAGTGTTGAAGAGAGTTCATAATCACTATTTATCCATTAGAATGGAAATCAATAAAATCTCTAGAGGTGATGACATCTAAAGGTTTTTTTTGAGTGCTCAACATCTAGGATAAATAGTTGCTTGTTCATGTTTAGGGGTTGGTGCTCCTTGCGAAGTGGGTACTTCACTAAAGTTTCTTATTTGTAAATATATTATAAGACTATATTCCACTTGTTTATATACTATAAAGTATGTTTTATTCCCCATGAGAGTTTTCTACATATTCCATGTGTTATGTGAGTTGATCTTGCATAGTTTCCTTTGTTCTTTACAGTAACTAGTTTATATGCTTCATGAATGATTTTGTTGATTGATTAATAGTTTCAAGTTTTGGAATTGGAATTAAATTACTTGAATAAATGATTCACCCCCTCTCATTTATTATACCTATAATAATTGGTATCAAATCCTAATTTATTTTAAATTTTAACCACTTAAAGATGATAATAGGTACAATGAAAGAGAAAGAAGTTAAGACATATTTTCAAGGTGAATTGGTATGTGCCTTATCAAAGATTAAACATCTAGAGGAAGAGAATGAAAGATTGAATAACATGAAAGGAAGTAAAAATTCAGATATAACTTCCTCAATATATTATGATATTAATGTAAGCATTGATGGTGTGAAGACATAAATAGATAAGCTAGCAACAATAGTCAAAAATTTGAAGAACATGATGAATAAAGGCATGAATCAAAGATTGGATCATTTGGAAGTTAAAATTATGACATGTATAGATGTGCTTCTATCTAAGGACAAGATGAATCCTAGCACTAAAAAATAACTTAAAGATGAAAATTTTTTTTTTTTTGATGGTCAAGTAAAAGGAATATCTAACATGAATAGCTATAGTTATGTTTTAAATGGGTACTGTTACACTTGTAATTAATATGGTCATAGATATAGGGACTATACTTAATCTTCAAATAATATAAATAGGGTTTTATTCTAAAAATAAAACCAAAAGGGACATATAGATAAGTAATACAATAGGGCCTATTGGAAAAAGGACATACAAGTCATTAACTCCATCAAATGGATCAAGGAAGACAAATCCAAGATTGAAGAAAAGAAGAAGCAGAATTCAAGTAGTGCACCAAAGGAAGAGTTAATGTTTGTTAAAACTACATTGCATACTTAAGAGAATGAAAACAAGAAATGATACATAGATAATGGATGCTCAAGACATATGACAGGAGACAAGATCAAGTTTATCTCTCTTAAAAAACACAATTTAGGTTCAGTGAGATTTGGTGACAACAATTTTTCTAACATAGTTGGCAAAGGGTCTATAAGTTTGGATAATGGTCATAATAGAACTAAAAAAAATTTATATGTAGAAGGTTTGAAACACAATATTCAAAGTGTTAGCCAAATGTGTAATCAAGTAAATTTTATGAATTTTCATGATCAAGTATGTGAAACGAGAAGAGCCAAGTCTAGAAAATTAGTTACAAATATTCACAAGGTAGATAAAAACTTGCATGTGTTCCATGAATCCAAAATCGAGTAGTGTTTCATGAATCAATTAGAGGAAAGATAAATTTGGCATAAAAGACTTGGACATATGATTTTTTACAATTTGGTGAGGATCAATTCAAAAGGATTAGTGAGGAATATGACTAAAATCACTAAGATTATTCATAATCTTTAAAAGGCATGCCTTCATAGGAATTAAATTAAGAGAAACTACAATCTATGGAGAATTCCACCACAGTACCATTGGAATTGATCCAAACTAAGCTATGTGGACATACAAGAACTTGAGGTATTCAAGGTAATAACTATTTTATGATATTAATTGATGAATTTAATAGGATGACTTGGATATATTTATTTAAAGATAAATAATAATCTTTCACAAATCTTAAACCATTCAAAGCTCTTGTTGAAAATGTGAAAGGATCAAAATTTTAGTGTGTGAGATCAAAAAGATGAGTTGAATGTTGGTCTTATGAATTTGATACCTTTTATGAAAATCAAGGGGATAGAAGACAATATTTTGATACTAGGAGACCCCAAAACAATAGGGTGGTTGAAAGGAAAAATAGAATTGTCCAAGAGAAGACTAGAACCATGTTCCAAGATTCTAAATTATCAAATGGTAATAGATCAGTATACATATTAAATAGATGTCAAGTTAGATTAAATGGTGATAAGACTTCATATGAGCTATGGAAAAATAGGGTAGCTAATGTCACATTTTAGAGTGTTTAAGAGTAAGTGTTTTATCAAGAGGGATGAAGAAAATCTTGGTAAATTTTTCTCAAGGTCTAATGATGGAATCTTCATGGGTTATTCATCCATAAGCTTTACTTATAAATGTTTCAATAAGAGACTCCACAAGTTGTTGGAAATTATAATTTAAGAGTTGAGGAGGTAGGTGAAATCAAGAATCCTAACTTGTAGATAAAATAAACTATAGAGAACCTCAATTAAAATAATGAAGGAATATTTAATATATTATATGATGAAGAGGACGAGGGAAGACAAGACACTAAAGCTCCAACTAGAAGAATATAAAAGGATCATCTAATTTCATAGGTAGTTGGAGATGTGAATGCTAGTCTACAGACTAGAAGGATAATGTTGATCAATCAAAATCAATAACACACAACTCTATTATCCAAGTTTGAACGTAAAAAATTATTTTCAGATCACAAAGATGAAAATTGGACATGTGTAATGGATGAGGAACTTGATCAAATAGTAAATAATGAAACATGGGATTTGGTAGCTAAGACAAAAGACAAAAATGTGATAGCAACAAATTGGGTATTTAGAAATAAGATGAATGATAAAGGAGAGGTCACAAGAAATAAAGATAGACTAGTATGTAAAGGATATGCTCAAGATGAAGAGATATATTTTCTCATGTGGAAAGAATGGAAGCAATTAGACTCTTCTTATCATATGCAAGCTTCAAAGGTGTCAAAGTTTTTAAAATGATTGTGAAATCTAGTTTTTTATTAAGGTTTTTACATGAAAAGTAATAGAGATTGTGTCTATAAACTAAAGAAGGATTTATATGGTTTTAATAAAGCTCCTAGATCTTGGTATGATAGATTAGACAAGTATCTATTAAGCCATGGATTAAAAAAAGGGGTAGTTGATAGTAATTTATACATTAAGATGGATGGAACTCATCAATTACTTATGTTAGTCTACGTTGATGACATAGTTTTTGGATTTGATAATGACAACATGAGTATAGAGTTTACAAATGTTATGAATACTGAGTCTAAAATGTCAATGTTGGAATAACTTTCTTTCTTCTTAAGATTTTAGATTAATCAATTTGATGTAGGGATAGTCATTTTAAAGGAAAAATACATGAAGGATATTCTTAGTAAGTTTTACATGTTAGATTTTAATCCAATGAGTACTCCAATGATCATAGGATGCAAGTTAAGTAAACAAGATGACTCACCAAATGTTGATCAAACCTTGTATAGATTCATGACTAGAAGTCTTTTGTACTCTATTACTTTTAGGCCTAATATCATGCAAGAAGTAGGCCTTGAAGGTAGGGTTCAAGTTGATCCTAGAGAATATAACTTGAAATAAATCAAAAGGATCTTTAGATATCTCAAGAGCACAATAGAATATGTTGTATGGTACCCCAGGAACAAAAAATTCAATCTAAGGACATACAGTGATGCAGATTGGGTAGGATGTGTGGATGATAGGAGTACTAGTGGTGGTGTTTTCTTCATGGTGAATGATTGGTATCTTGGATAATCAAGAATCAAGCCTCTATATCCCTATCAAATGTAGAAGCTAAGTACATAGTTGTTTCTTCCAATTACACTCATGTAATGTGGATGAAGCAAATCTTGGAAGACTATAAGGTAAGACAAAATGGACCTTGTCTTATCTATTATGATAATAATAGTGAAATTAGTGTCCCTAAGAATACTATTATGAATTTAAATAATAAACACATTCTTATTATATACCATTTCTTGAGAGAAGTGAGTAATCAAAGTGTTAAGTTGGAATATGTGCCTATAAAAGAATAACTTGTAGATATTATGACTAAACCATTGACAAAAACAAAATTTGAATATCCAAGATAAATATTGGGAGTAATATCCTTATATATAAATAATTGTAAGTTAATTGGTTAAGTGTGATCAATAATTTCATGATATTTCTCCATACGTTCATGAGGAAAAGCTTTAAGAAATTTGTTCAGGAACATTAGTCATAAAAGCATGTTTTAGTCAAATTTTGATGTTTTGTTTAGAAGGTCAAATCATGAATAATGAGGGTAAGGTTGATACGGATTATGAATAGGACTTCTCCAAATGTATTCCATGGTTTCATATGTGATCAGGTATTCAAAAGAGTCATTCATGACCATTTTTTTAATTTGACCATTTTATTTAGTGTTCACTACCTAGTATGTGTTCCTATTGCAAAATTGATGCATTTATGGTCCATGAGGATAACCAAGGGTAGATGCAAGTTGGATTTGATGTTTCCATGTAAAAAAGGTGTTTAGGAAATGTTATAATGTATCCATGATTATTTAAAGATGTTTTGGCATAGTAATGGGGGTATACATAGGGTATGTATGCATAATACGAATGGTTCTAGGTGTCAAATGAATACTAGTGAGTGTTGAAGATGTTTTTTGGCATAGAAAGATGTGTTGACTTAAAATAGGTTTTATTTATTTGGTTTTATACTTTTAGGTTCTCTTGAGGTAAAATCAAATATTTTTTAAGGTTCTTAAGTATTCTAATTCTTGTTTAAGGGCTAGCAGGACAAAAACCATTTCATGGTTCTATGGGTTATGAAGGCATTTAAATATAAAAAATTGGCCTATATGTTTGTATTATTTATGTACAACTATGAGAAATGTTTCAAGAGTTGGAATTGATTGGAAGGTGGTAAGTTTACCTTTTTTATTTTTAATCCCTTAGGTTTTGTTCCATATAGGTTAGTGACCTTCCTAACGAGTTAAAGTCTAAAGATACTTAATATATTAAAATGGCTAAAAGGTTGTTCATAAAGTGATTTATAGTCATCTATAAGTGTATAGTTTCTATTATGGTTGAGCTTCTATGCAAATGAAGGGCTAATTGGTAGGTCAGTTTATGAAGGACATATGGTGTAGAGGAAAATTTGGATTATAATTATTGGCATGAATAAGAGATAATATGAGTGTACTATATATATTAAATTTCAAGTCATGATAGTGCATACACATAAAGTTATGGGATTGACAATGTTCAGTTGGGGTTATTAAGCCTCTAGGAAAGAATAGTGTGTAAAAGAGTGATTTATGGTCATTTTAGTTAGAATAAGATTGAATGGTTGTCCTTGAATATGTTTATAATTTGGATTTGTGCATAATATATGTTATATAAAGAGCTTGAGTGTCCACTCTTCAATTTATGTTGTCTTGGGAGAGAAAATTTGAAGGCAACTATGAAATTTCATCATGGTTGGAGATGATCTGAAGATGATCAAGGGGTGACCATGTTTAGGCAACTTAGGGGGATTCCATATCAATGTTCTTAAGGTGTGATGACTCTTAATTTATTTATATTATTCATTCTAGTTCATATATCAATGTGTGGTCAAAGAAAAGTTTTGTCAATTGATAGACTTAAGGTAATCATGGTGAGGAATGGTATGCACAGTGATTGGGAGTGTTTATATCATCTCTAAAAGGAGACACATTATTTATGTTATATTAAAAATATTTACAGGTCCTTAGTATTAGTATGTAATCCCACTTTGTTATTGTGTCAAAGGGGGATAAAGTGTTTGTAGAGGGAAAAGAGTATGTACATAAGCTTTGTTGTTGGATTTGAAAACATTTACAAGTGTTAAAATCAATTAAAAAGGGTGATATTTTTGAGGTGTTGTAAATTATTTCCCTAAGGTGTCCAAGAGTGTTTAATATTTGATTTAATGCATGGTTCTCTATGACAAAGTGTGCCTTAGTGATCATGCATGAGCCTTATAGTGTTTGCTTAATTAGGCAAGATGATTGATGTTGGTGATGTGTTGACCATGTTTTAGGGGTAATATTAATATATAATAGTTTTTGGTATACTTTTTTAATTTAAATGAATTCATCTATGTATTCTTGTGAATGTCTAGGTTCTCCTAGTCATCTTGGTAGAACTTCTCGAGTAAGTAGATTGATGATGTCAACATTAACACGTGTGAAGGTGTCAAAAGAAAGTGGTAACATGGGTTTATTCATATTTTTTCATAGATCATGTGTTTATAATTTTAGGTCTTCACATGATTTATATCAAAATTTATGGTAGTTCAAAGTGGGTTTCTCAAGAAAATTTCACTAGTTTCCATAGTAAAATTTGAATTTAAAAATGATTGTTGGAATTCAAATATTTGAATTTACAAAGGAAAAATAGTCTATAATTTTTTGTTAATATATTTTGTTTATGGATTTATTTTTCTATGGTATAAAAATAAAAGTGGTAGCTAAGTTCAAGGGGAATCCAAAAAAAATGATTTGGAGGTTTGACTGGTCATACACCTACATTTATTATGGTTCAAAGTTGATTGAGGGTTTGACTATCTTCTGTAAGTGACCCACGAAGGATGTTTAAATTTTTATTGATGGTGTTTATATGTTTCAAGGTGTATTATCTACTAGATATTTTTTTATACTCCTTGAGGATCATCTTTATGAATTTTGGAAGTTTAATCAATCCATATTCAGTATGAACAATTACCTACAAGTTGAATTTTGGTTCATTCATAGTGTTTGCATGTACAACATAAATTATTTATATGTTTTGCATATGTATATGTGTTTAGTGATGAATTTATTAAATTTAAGTTTTCTTAGGGGTCATATCGTGAGGACCTATTTAAGTTAATAGGGTGAATAGGTCTCCATGGACCTATAAAGGCTTATTAGGCCTAATTGAAAGATGTTATTAATTAAATATGATATATAAAAGATATGGATGACTTATGTATGTGAAATTGATATTATTTGAAGTGTTATATAATCCTTAAGAGTTAAGGTATGTCTAATAGCTGACCAAGAAGATGGTGATCATGAAGGCTTTATAAACAACATACACAAAGATGAGGGTTTCTAGTGTTGAAAAGCAAAGAAACAAAGATGGTTGAGTGTGCTTTTTGTATGGAGTGAATATAAAATTAGTGTGAGTAATATGTGCATGACCTAGAGATCATATATTTGATGTTATTGCAATCTTCTTACAGGGTTGAGTATTGAGGATGAGCGAAGAAGTTTATAGTAATCAAAAAAATTGTTTTAGATGCATTGATTGTGTGTGAAGGTTTGAAGGGTTGAATATATTTGATATTAATTAATTATAATTCACATTGAAAGGAAATCATATCTATGTAGGTGATGATATCAGAATGTGTTGTGCGGTGCTTCTTCATGCTTAGGGGTTGGTGTTATTTATGAAGTGGATGCTTCAATAAAGTCTCTTGTTTGTAAATATATTATAGGAATGTAGTGAAATTGTTTTCATACTTGAGAGTGGGATTTATTCCCCTTTAGGTTGTACAACATAATCCATGTGTTATGTGTGTTAACCTTTCATAGTTTCCTTTGTTCTTTGCAATAACTAGTTTATATGCTTCATGAATGCTTTTATTGATTGGTTAAGAGTTTAATGTTTTGGAATTGGAATTGAATTTATTGAATCACTAATACTCCCCTCTTAATTATTTTACCTATAACATCATGCATATGCTAGGTTTATAGGTTATGTTGCCTATGGAGTGCCTTCTATTTGAGATAAAACAAAAGGCATATCCCTTATTCACTAGACTCAAATGAAACTATGGATACCTTTATTAGGTTATGAGGACACCTTGTATCATGTTTAAAACCTTGATTATTCTCTTATAAGTCTCAAACATCAAATCTCAGAAGACTAGATTTCTAAGTGTCTATTCTATGAAGGATTAAATGCAAGGTTTTAGAATGATTATGTTTGAGACTCATGATTATATGTGGAGGATTATACACCTTAAATTTTTTTTGAGAATATTTCATTACCACTATGGTAGTGGTTTAATCACTATACATCCATATTGCACCTATGTATATGTCCAAACCAACCTGTACCTTTGTGTACTACCTAGACTAGCTTGGAGTATGGATGAAACTATAAGTGTTCATTTGGTGAATCTTGGGATTCTTGTAAAGTGTTGGTTCAAGTTTGAGTATTTTATTTACACCTTTTGATATTTTATCAAGTTAGCAGGAACATATTCAATATTTAATATACTTGTTTCTACCTTGAGATCATGTTCCCATCATTATAGTACATGGTCGTCATGCTACAGGTCTACAGTTAGATTGCAGATGTCATGTGACATATGAGACCTTCTTATAGGTGAAGATAAATTCTTTAGCACTATGTTTAAACATTTTGTATTTCTCATAAGTTTATAGGACTATGTATCACTTGGATGAGCTCATATCATTACTTAGAAATATGCTCTCATCAATGTACTATAGTGCACCAGTTACATTTCATGTTCTCCACTCAAAGCACTATAAGTTTCATTGATTATTTTTAGTGGTAAACTGATTGGGTTGAAATCACTCAATCATCACCTTGTTGTTATAAAAAAGCCTTCTCTTTATGTCATTATGTATTGCCTAGGTCTAGGCTATAAGAGAGACACCATTAAGCTTGTATACAATTTCAGACACTTCACCATAAGATAAAATTTAAGGTAATTATTCCCATTATCAAGATCTTCAATTTTAAGACTTCAATCTATGTTTGAGAGTGTCACTAGCAATGATAGTGAACTGTGAGTGATTTTAAATATCCATTCAATTCTTTAAATTTCTCACAACATATATCTTGGGTTTTATATAGCCTTATAATTATCTCTAAAAACCTACATTTGAGTATAGGTGACTATGCACATTAAGAATTATAATGGTCATCACTTAGTGTCTTAGAAATCTATCTTGGTTAACCATGTCCTTAAATTGGAAATATGGACTGTTCATGTTATGATGGAAGTGAAAACAACATATTATCATTAACTTTAAATCACTCATATAAAGACAACATATTACAATTAAGAAAATAATATCCTGTAGACCATGATGTCAACCTCTATCTCAATGACAGTGGTTCCACTAATCCTTTCACATCCACACATGTATGTTAGTTTCAAAACCACATGAAAAGTATTGTCATACTTCTTAAGTACACATAGATCACCTATTTTTCTCAAATCAATGTAATTAGAGAATAAAATTGAAGGTACTGGAGTTATGAAGGTAATTTAGAGGAACTATTAGTCTTAGTGTTTGTTCATGAAGTATAAACTACCAATCTAAAAACCATGATCATGAAATGAGATATCATAGAGACTAATTTCAACCCTGAAGTTCACTAAAACTAACTCTCAACCTCTTGTTCATACCAATATAAAATTAGTTGACTTGTTTGACATGCCATGAGAGTGATGAAAGAGGCATTGTTTTTTAGAATTTTTAGACATGTTGAAGCTTATAAATATTGAAAATTACTTATGGGAATATAAAGGGAACCCATTGAATCCTCATATGTGTTAGATGGATTGTACTTAATTATATGAATACCTTTAAATACCTATTTTGTAGTAATCTCTTTATTTCCACTTGAATTTGCATCATGCTAGTTATATAATAGTTCCCTAACACCCAACTAAAATCTTGTACATTGGATATTCTGTTAACACACTTGTCTTCTTTTGTAAATCATACCATTTCATTAGAATGGCCAAAAATGTGACACAATAAAATATTAAGACAATGACACATATGATAAGGATGAAACATAAAATTTCACCCTAAACATGACCATGTAAACATTTTATTACTTATAAATACCTTATATAAATTTTGACTAAATAGCGGGTTGACATAATTGTCCCTAAGGTCAAATTTGGTCAATATTTTAGATATTTACTAGGGGTAACAAGCTTGATATGCTAAGGACTAATAGCCTTCTCCTATAATTGGGAAATAGAGTCACCTATATACTACATTTGACATTAATTATCCTCTGAAAGACACCAAACACACCATACACAATAGGGAAGAAAAAACACAAAATAGAAAACAAGACACACACTTGTGTTCTCATGAATACTTATGGAAAACACAAATCAACATATGCAAAAACACATCTATCCTAGTATGTAGAATACCTCATGACACTTGAGGTGAAGAACCTTATTCATTGATTCAACTAGGGTCAAATACAATGCCTCTTACATCACTACTGTTCCAAGAAAATATATCCTCACATGACACATACTTATCAATGAACACTTTGTTTTAGAGATATTCAAGTGATTTACTATGATTGGATCTTTTGTTGACTACAGGTTTGTCATTTGAAATAATCAAGACCACTCCATATAGATCTCCAAGACACTTATTTGAGATCAAATCTTGCTTAAAATTTGACATGTTCATTAAATAGTCTTAAATTTGATTATTAAGTGTCATTAAAACATTCTTCACTTTAGGTACAGTTGAAACAAGGCATATATGTTGTTGGAAATCGTTAATTTTACATTCTTGATTTCCAAAAACTTCTTGGTTCACCATAATTGTTTCTTAATTGGCAAGGACCTCAATTTATTCCTTATGTTTGTATGGATCATTTTTGACTTCATCATCATGTCTACATTCTTTTTTTGAATAAATGAAGACCTTCTCAACTCCTCAAATTCATGCACAATGGCATTAGATTACTATTCTTAGTAATATAGATTGTAGATCAATATTAACGAAATAAATATGGAAATAAAATGTAGAGAAAAACACAACAGAGACATAGATTTAATGTGGTTCACCTAATATGTGTTAAATCCACATAAAAACATCTAATTCTTCTCTTATTCAATCTAATAAATGAAGGGATAAACTTGTAATACATCCACCATAACATCCTTTTCACTCACACAAAGTGTGCCATCATAATTACAATGTGATCACCTCAAAGGAGGGTTACATATTATGGAAAAATGCACCGAAAGAAATTTAACATTAAATATGTGACCTAATAGTGAAAGGTCTAGATTTAATACAAAATTAAAATATTTTATAATGTATTTTCAAAAAAAAAAAAATCCAAGTATAGTCACAACCCCCTTAAACCACCAAAAAGACCCTATTTGGGGGCTATTGGCCCCCCACACCCCCTGTTGATAATTGGTCATTCTAATAAGATCACGTTCCACCATCCAATAATATCCCACTTGGAAATGGATTGTTTCAACTCTAACACTACATCTATTCCTTGGAATTTTCTTTGAATTTTGACCCTGACATGTTTTTCATCTTCATTGTTATCCATAAATACCTATTAAATATTTCTAACATATCTACATTTGTAACTACCTTTTTTAGCATATCTACATGATTCTGACTCATATGGATCATTTCCAACATTAGTTGCCCATCCTCCAAAACTGAATGAATGAAGTGATACTTAAGTTGTATATGGTTGGTTATTGAGTGGAATTATGAGTTATGTGCTAAATGAATTACACTCTGGACATCACTATATAACCTAAAATCTTCTTGCTTCTACCTTAACTCTTCCATGAATCTTTTAATCCATATCAACTCCTTTCTTGATTCTATAATTGAAACATATTTTATTTTAATGTTGACAAAGCAACTATATTCTACAATTTTGAAATCTAACTATTTTTTTGCGTCACCAATAGTGAATACATAACCTATGGTGATCTTTTTGCCATCTAAATATCCATTTATGCCTACATCAACATATCCATGTAAGGTAACAACTAACCCTACATATCACAACTTTCTATCAATGGTCCCTCTACTTGAGAATCTACTTGACTACATCCTAGTGTTATTTTCCTATATTATTCATAAACCTACTAACAACTCCCACTACATGATCAATGTCTAGTCTAGTGCACACCATAACATACATTAAACTTTCAACTACTAAATATAGGGAACTTTGGGCATGTAATTGACTTCTTCTTATGTTTTAGGACGTTGTTCCTTGTTTAATTTTAATTTCCCTCCCAAAGGTGTACTCACTAGTTTTGCATCTTGTATACTGAACATGACTAACACCTTTTTAATGTACTCTTCTTAAGATAATGTCAAATTTTATTTTTCTTGTCTCTTATTATTATCATACCAAAGGTTTTCTTTATACCACCCAAATCCTTCATTACAAATAAATTTGCTAGTTATATTTTGAGGTCACTTATATCATGCATGTTAGATCCTATAATAATAATGTCATATACTTACAATAAAAAGATAATATAGCTACCATTATCTAATATCTTAAAATAAACATAGTGGTCACAATGACATCTATTATAACCTTGTTCTATCATAAACATGTCAAATTTTATATCCCACTACCTTGGAACTTGCTTTAGGCCATACAAACTCTTCTATAACTTACACGCCATGTTATCCTTACATTTAAATTTATATCCCTGTGGTTACTCCATATATATTTCCTCTTCCAATTCACCATGAAGGAAGGCAATATTCATATATAACTACTCAAGGTGTGAATATTCTACTACTACCAAGCTTAAAATAATTCTTATGGAAGTTATTTTTAACAACTCAAGAAAATATTTTGTCAAAATATATACCTTTCTTTTATGTAAACCCATTTACAACAAGTTTGGCCTTGTACCTATTTTTGCATCCATCTTCTTCTTTCAACATATAAACTCATTTATTCTAGAATTATCTTTTTACTATAGGCAAGTTAACCATATCCCAAGTTTGGTTACGTACTAAGAAGTCCATCTCCTCTTTCCTGCTTTGCTCCCACTTTTTTTTTTTTTTTTACCTACCTTGCTTCTTCATAGATTTTTAGTTCACCACCATCATTCAAAAATAAAAACAAAGTGAAGGAGAGGATTGTTTAGGGAGTATACTTACCCTATTAGATCTTATAACTACACTTACATGAGTTTGAGGTACTTTTTGTTATAGTTATTGTACATTATGATTTTATGGCACTTTTAGAATTTCATTTCTAGTGATTTCATTAATTACTACATATTCTATATTTGGCTATTCTTATTTCTTTCCCTATAATTGGTATATGTACATGAACTTATCATTGAAGATCACATCTCTACTCCTAGTGATTTTCTTATTTTCAAAATTCCATAAACGGTATCCAAAATCATTAATTCCATATCTAATAAAAGTACATTTCTTGGATTTTGTGCTTCAAGCTTGGTTATATTTTCTTTATAAATATGGATAAATTCTTCAAAACAAAAAGTATTTAAAAAAGAATAGTCTATTGTTTTACCTATCCATGCTTCCTCTAGAATGACACCATCCAAAAGGATTGAAGGCCTTTTGTTTATTAAGTAAATAACAATATCAATAACATATAGATAAAACTATAAGGGAAACCCTGCATGCAATCTCATGATACTATCACACCCCATGATTATCTTCTTCAACCTATATAACATGCCATTTTCTTGTGATTTTATTGGAATCATCTTCTCTTTTTGAATCCCATGGGTTGAATAGTAATTATCAGACTCATTATTGTAGTATTCACCTTCATTTTATGATATAACCTACTTAATCTTATTTCCTATCTCATTCTCAACCAAAGCTTTCCATTTCTCAAAAATGTAAAAAACATTAAAATTTTTCATATGCAATATACCCATTTTCTTTCTAGTTGCATCATTAATGAAATTAATATTATAATAAGAGCCACCAAAGGATGATACCTAAGTAGGTACCCATACATCTATATGCAAAAGCTCTAAATTTTCATCCTTCTTTGTCTTCCCAACTCTAAATAATTTGACTCTCTTTTATTTTCTATACACACAATGCTCATATAAATCCAAATCCACCTTCTTCAAATCTAGTAACAAACTATTTGTGTGGACAACTTGCATCCCCTTCTCATTCATGTTCCCAAGTCTATGGTACCATAATTTTGTATCCACTTATGTAAAATCTAAAGAAATAGAAGAGTCAAAATTACTAGTAGATAAATATAATGTACATACCTTATCTCCTTTTGCTAGTACCAATGATTCTTTAGTGACTTTATATGAAGTTTATAAACATGTAATTATGCAGCCCTCATTTCCTAACTACCTTGCTAAAATTATATTTCTTCTAAACTCTGAACATGCCTCACTTATTTCAAAAACCATTTGTTCCCATTTTATTATTTTATTTGTATCTTACCTTTTCCAACAATTTTACAAGGTTTACCATTACCCAAACAAACCTATCCAAAATCACCTTGAAAATAGTGTTGAAAATATTTACTATGGTGTGCAGCATGAAATGAAACCCATGAATATAACACCCAAGAATAATTAATATTATATAATGAAAGGATTAAATCATCTTGTAACACATCACCTACTACATTTACTTCCTGATTTTTATCTTTTTGTCCATCTCCTTATTTTCCTTTTCAAAACCAATAATATTTCTTTAGGTGTCCTTTATTCCTATAAATATAACACACCAACATTCTTATAGATTTAGATCTACCCTTCTTAGACTTCCCATGATTACCTGGGGCCTTTCTTATATCCTTTTATCCTCCATTATTCTCTATAGTTAAAACATTACTTGATGTCTCACCTATGCTTTTATATCACATTTCCTCATTAAGAATAATACCAATAATATCATCAAACTTTAAAGTGTTGGAACTAGAGATGGAATTACTCATAACTATGACCAAGCTGTTCCATATTTTTACAAATGAGCATAGAATCAAAAAATCCTTAACCTCATCATCAACCTTTACTCCTATATAAATTAAATAAATTATAATCATGCTAAATTCATTTAAATGATCAACAAAAGACCCACCTTCTAACATCTCCATATTAAATAAATACTTCATAATAAATACATTATTGGGGGCTGAAGGTTTTTCCTACAATCTATCCAATGCCTTTATCACATCCTCTATTGTCTTTTATTTTGAAATATTGAAGGCCACTGATGCTTCCAGGCACAATCATATTATTCCAGGTGCCTTTATTTTAGGAACCTCCCATTCTTCATCTTTTGTAGTCATTATATTTTTTAATATTCCAACCAATGGTAGAAAAATATCCTTATGACATAGATAGTCATCCATTTACATCTTCCATATCTAGTAGTTTTGGCAATTTAACTTCTTGACCTTAAACTTGCCTTCTTCTACCATTTCTCCCACTCAAACTAGGGACCCTCTTTTCTTATGATTCTATCTACCAAATAAACCTTTTGATCTAATGTCATTTTTGAGGAATATATAATGTAGAGCAATATTAATAAAATAAATATGGAAATAAAATGTAGAAAACACAACATAATAGAGATATATTTAATGTGGTTCTCCCAATATGGCCTATGCCCACATAGAAACAACTAGTTCTTCTCTTATTTAGTAAAAAATGAAGGGAAAACCTATAATATATCCACTACAATACCCTCTTCACTCACACATAGTATGCCATCATGATTAAAATTACTTCATATCAAAGGAGGGTTACATATTAGGGTAAAAATCCACCAACATAATTTCTACCATTAGATATGTGACATAATAGTGAATGGTCTAGATTTAATACCAAATTGCAGTATTTTATAATACATTTTTCATAAACTTTTCTCCAAGAATGGTTGTTTCTCCTTGTATTCCCATGTAGACCCTAGTGAGGGGAGTCACCCCTGATACCCTCCTATCAGGAGATATTCATTCTAATAAGACTAGGCTCCACCATCCAACAACTACCATATGCCATTTTCTTTTTCATCATGTTCATGTTCATTAATGTTAACTTCTTTTGTAGGTATAATGGGATGCTCATTAGGACTATCATGTTTTGACATAGTTGGGATACTCACCTCATCACCCATGTTTAAAGGATAGTTTCCTCATGCAATTTACTCTAGAATTTTATCAAGAGATGTCACAAATAGTCCATCATAATCTTTATGAAGTATGTAAGTTCCAAAACCAATTTATTTTTTTAACCTTGCTAAGATCCCCATTCATTAAGATACAAATAAGATATACCATCAAGGAGATTTAGAGGTTCTTGATCACTAGAGTGATCATATTATTCAATGACATTGAAATTCATATTAGAAGTGTAAGGTACATAAGGTTCAAAAAGAAATCTATAAATAGGTTATGACTTGATTGTCACATTTGCACCATACCTAGTCTTAAAATGCATGTAGTACTAGTCTAAAGTCTGATAACCTTTGTTTTTAGTAGTGAACTATCATAATTAAAAAAGTGAAAAATGAGGAGGCAAATATAACATTTAAAAATCTTGAGAAATGGTGAAGGTAGGAAAGGCATGGAGAATGATTTTCAAACATCTGATTATGCCAATGGTCTTAGTAGCTAACCCATCCAATTTTAGCTCTCCTTTCATATGAGGTTTATACTTTAAGTTCAATTTGTCATCTACTTAATTTTATATGATGCAAGTACTATCTATACTATCAATAAGATAATTATGTACTAAGTAATCTCCAATAATGATGGATAGATAGAATGGAGTAGGTTTGTCTAGCTTTTCAACTTTGCTTCACTATTATTCACTTGGCTTCATAGTCTTTGTCAATGCTACCTCTCTTTAGATATGATATTTAGTTATCAACCTAAGTTTTTAAAACTACTCTTGAAGTAGGTCTACATATCCAAGTATTTCCAATGTATCTCGCATTGACACATTCACATGAGACCTCTTCATTTTCTCTACACTATTAGTGAAAGGACCACATGCTTTTACTTGTCCACTAGGAGGAATGGTGATGCCCACACCTTGAGAAATTTGATGTATGAAATCATTATAAAAATTATAATCTATTTGGCCTACTTGTTTATTTGGAATAACATTAGATATACCTAACTTTGTGCTTGATTGAACATTTACTAACAAACCATTAACATCCCCTTGAAATTTTTCAATTGCATTCCTTTTACTCCTTTTGTTTGTAGCTATAAAACTTGAATCAATACTTGACTTACATTGATTATTAACTACACGTGAGTCATATTTCTTATAATTGACCAATGTAGACACTACTTGACCACCCTTCCCATTAGTCACTCTTCCATTTAGTACTTCATCTTGAGTCATAGCTAGCATAACTCCCAAATTTGACATGAAGGCTTGATTAAAGGACACATTGACATAAGGATATTGATCATAAGGTTGATAAAATTAAGGTTGACTATTATTCTCTTGGGAAAGGTTAGTTTGGGTAGGCACTACTATTCTTGAGGTAGAAAGAGTTTTAGGTTTATATCCACCATATGGATTTAATTGAACTAACTTTCCTTAACCTTGAGGATGACCATGGAAAGGAGGTATATTTCCTTGATGGTTGGGGTAGGACCGATTAGATTGATAGTGACTTTGGAAGGACTTGAATTGATGTTTTTGGATAATACTCTTTAAAACTAGGATATATTGCTTTATATCTCTCATCTCATCTACCTCATTAAACGTATTTGGTTGATTAAGGGTAGTCAAGTTATGTTTAGGATAGGAATATGAGAAAAAATAGGTGTAGGATTTTTCAAATAAGGAAATATGGGCATGAGAGGTCTTGTGGAAATCTTCCCAACATGAATCAAAAAATTATTTACACTAATGGCCACCCCATAGGCAATAGGCAGATTGTTACCTCCCAGAGATTTTATCATCATTATAATAGAACTATAAAATGATTTAAAGTAGTAAATGAAGGCATGTTGAGCCATGTGTCATACCAAGATTGGGATCATATCCCTTTTCTTCTAAAATATTATGTTAAAGTATTGAATGAATTCTTGAGGTTTTCTCCTAATGGTGGTCAACTACTCCATTAATGACAAGTTCTCACTCTTCTCCTCAAATATTCTTCTCAATGCATCTCTTAACTCATCCCAAGTTGTGATTGATTCAAGTGCTAATGTTCCATACCAGTAAAGAGTTTTTCACTTGAAATAGAGAACCAACAACCTGATTGAAATGTTTTACTCTATGATGTGATGGATATTGTACAAGTTAGTAATATTTCTTATATGCTAAATAGGTATGATGAAATTATCACTAGTGTATGATGAAACACTATTAATGGTAGGTAAGGAAAAAAAATATTAGTGGGCAAGTCTTAGAGGACTATAATGTTAGAAATATGATTTTCATTGATGTCAAAAGGGATATTATTGGAGTTATGGATGTCATTAATGTTTAGGGCTGAGTATGGTGATTTGAGGATATACAATAAATCCTATCATAAGTCATGGATAATTAGATTGCTTGTGTGCATGAGTGGAATTCTTTTGGTTCTTAATATTTATCATCTAGACATTGTATGTCTATAGAGTAAAACTAAATAGAAAATTTGTTTATGTCACTATTGCTATGTGTGGATAAGTCTGGGGGAGTTGGTTAAATGGTTGTGATCACATTAGCGCTTAGTTATTATGCACAATATTTGAAGCCATGAGATTAAGTGCAATTGAAGATATGGGGATGTAAATTTGGCTACTTAGACAAAATTCACTAAGTTTCTATACTTAGCCAAATTTTCAAAAATGTTCAAGCAAATCCAAGTAATTATGTTCATGAGGTTAGAATTTTCACACATAGAGGTGTCAGGACAAAATTATCATATGGGTTTGTTCATTTTTATGCCTAGTTTCTATATGTTGAATCTTAGGTCATGTGATATAGTGTGACAAAAGATATTCATGTGTAAATTTGGGTATCTAGGGATCTTGATAGTGTTTTCACACATTCAAATTTGTATATGGCAAGAGAAAGCTGAGAAGGCATTTTTATGATGTCATATATTTCACATATGATACTTTTTAGATTATATGTATATATGGATGCAATCCGTTATATGAGAAAATATTATGCACTAGATTATAGGTCATACAATGAAGCACATCAAAAGTTATGCAAGATCAAAGTTGGCCTTTGAGGCATATATAAGCATAGTTAGCTCTATGGTATAAGAATTTGAGTAACTAGATTAATGGCATTATATCTAGCATGCACAAAGCATTCAAGAAGATATGAGCATATGGGTTTGTTCATTATCATTCCTAATTTATATGGTTCAATTTTTAGAACATGTGGATGAGCAAAGTAAAAGATATTAAGTTGCAAAGTTAGCCTTCTAGGCATATTGAAATGGTCCCCATAGTCAAATATGCACAAGGTACAGTTTGAGATTGTTAGAAGATTTAACAATAAGCACTTAACTATATGATGAAGATCCAATAATTCACAGTGAAGTCAATATGTCATTGACACCTACAAGTGAATGTGCTAGTGATAAGTGTCATAAAATGGATATTGAATAGTAAATATATGATATAGTTCAAACTCAAATAGTCAATGATTGACATGAGGATGCTAAGTGTCTCAATATCAATAACTAATAGTAATTTACACCAGGCACATGTTAATGCCAAGCATCACATTCTTGAGATCTCATTAGAGATAAAGATTGAGATTTTTAGATGATCAAACAATGAATAGATAATCATGCAATGAAGATCTAATGAAGTGGGTGGACTCAATAGGATCAAGTGATCGATATTTAATGAGATAGAGGCAATTTAAATATTGAGCTAGTTTTATGAGATTGATAGAGTGTATATGTTTTAAGGACTTAAAAATTAGTGAGATGAGATAAAAATGTTGATGTTTAACAATAAGATATAACTAAAGTCTATGCTAGTTTGGATATCTAATGACATGTGGGAGCTCAGATCAAAGGATCTAATAGACATAAGTTAAAGTTGAATCATTAAATCTTGAAAGCATATAAAGATCCAAAGGAGCATGTGAACCTGTCAGAGATTGATCTAACATATGCATTTTAAAGTTGAGTATATTGAATGAGGATCATTAGGTCTTACCATGAAGCTTAAGATCAATGGTAAATATTTAAAGATATGTTCATCCCAATGGTCAAATATTGGGACATGGAAGAACTTGTAGTTAATCCATAAATTATGACATAGATAATGTGTAGAGTAAAAAATACTCTACGTTTCATTCTAATTTTTAGTTGTGCATTGCAAAATTTTGTCCTCACACAATTTGGTTCAAGAGAGAAAAGTTTAGACTTAGAGTGTGGGCTCAAATTTCATTTTGACTCATTTTTCTCTAAGTGTCCAAGTTAGGTGAAAGCTGCCAAGTATCATCAGATGAGGCACCTTTCACAATTTTTATAAGTTGGTTGAGACGTGCCATGTATCTCATAGTAACTCAGTAGAATGTGAAATGTGTCAGGATCTACATTTCATATCAGCATCCACATTTCAAATCTCTTTTGAGAAGAAGGTTTTAACAAGATAAGAGTTAGGATCAAGCAGAAGGCACCAGGTGGTAATAGCAAAAGGTTTCAATGTGCTTTTCTAAAAGTAGTGCAAGACGCTATTCATCCTTAGCTAAGGAGAGCAGAAGCCACCACATGTCAATCTCCAAATTATCTTTATTTGTTTTCATTGACAAGTAAAGACAGTGGAGGGTCCTAGGTTTTTACTCTAAAGCAAGTAGAATTTGCCAAGTGTCAACATCTGTGTAAGTATGAAATGAAGCCTGATTGTTTGTATAATATAGATAAGGAAGTGTAGAGATGGACACGTGTCACCTTCTACAGGTTTTTCAAAAGGTAGATAAAGGTAGTGAAGATCGCCACATGTCCTTTGTTTAGAATAAGTAGAAAGCACCACATGTCTTTGTCTTTTTTTGAAGTTGCTAGGGTGAGAACTACTTTGGGTCCCATTTTCTATAAAAGTTGTTTAAGTTTTGGAGAGAAGTGGATGGCAATAGATGTCAAAAATTGAACACCTCTAAGTGAAGATAAAATAGGAGTATAGGTAAAGCGGAGAGCACTGTGTGTATTCAGTAAGGCTATAGAACATGCCAAGTGTCATTCTCCAATGTCTCCTAAGAAATAAGATGGTTTTCAAGGAATTGGCCAAGTGTCCTCTTCCGTTTAATAGAAGGGAGCATCTTGTGTATCTATTTCAGCCAATGAACTACCAAAAGATAGAGAATTTTTAAATCTAAGAAATATCTTCTATTAGACACTTCTAGTTCTGTTAGATATTAGTTGGACCATTAGATTGGGAACACGTAGACAATTTAGAGTGAATCTGATGCTATAAAGAGGGGTACAGAGATCACTAGAAAGGATGAGAAGATTAGAGAGAACTTTTGTGAGAGACTATTGTTAAGAGCTTTTAGAATTTTAGAGCTATGATTAGGAATATCATTTGCCTTTGTTTCATTTTCTTGAATTGGAAATTTTATGTAGTTGTGCATGTTTTTGTGCCTTTTATGTAACTTGAAAGATAAGAAGAAGACTGAGTTCTGTGACTGTGTTGGTGTTTGTTGTGGCATTGCAAAAGTAGTATAAGCTATGAGCCTCTATTTTTATTGTTTCTATCTTTTGCATTGATCATCTCTTTAATGTAATTAAATCTTACATATAGTTTCACTATGCTTAGAATTAATGGTCAAATTACATTCAAGCACATTGCCATAGTTATATTTTCTTTCTTTACATCTATGATTCTATTTAATTTTCTATCCCTTTCTCCCCAACACTCAAGATAAAGAAGAGACTAGCATCTTAAAAATCTAGAGGTCATTTCAAGTTGCAAGTCCCACATTCTTGAAACTTCCCATTGTTGGTGTTAGAAGCAAAGTGCAATTTTAACCATCAATAGTTTTTGGCATGCCCAGTGGGACAAGACTTGAAGTTTCTTTCAAGACCGTATGAACCAGAGAGCTATAAGGAGTTAGAGCTATGGACCAACAACCATATCACAATCTATTGTAAATCTCGGTATTCTTTTGCCACCTTTGGTAACTAGTCCAAGAATAAGAGTCAATCAGTTTATACCAATACCAAGAGTAAATATGGGAACCCCTATACCCCCAAGGAATTATGCAAGTTAGAACACTGGTAGTCCTCCGATTCTCCCAATACCACTAGCCACTTGGGATCTTATCCCAGTAAATGCCTTGAAAGTTTTTCCCAAATTTCGTGGTCAAGATTTTAAAACACTTGAAGAACATCTTCAAGATGTATCATATGTCTATGTTGTACATGTTGTCACACAATAGAATGTTGCTATAAGGTTATTAGTATCTTCTTTTAAAGGGAAGGCTCTGGAATGCTACTGGTCCTTGACCCCAAATACCATATTTATGTGGGATCAGCTCAGAGATCTTTTCTTTGAAAGATTTGAAGAAAAATGTGATAAGTCTTATTTGTTATAGTAATTGATTACCATCGAAAGGGCACCACAAGAAGCAATGACTAACTTCAATTCCATATTTTAAAAGACTTGGGAAAGGATTCCTACTACTGCTAGACCATTACTAGGTATGGCCATAGTGTTTTATCTTAAGGCTTTAAATTTAAATATTTCTATTATGATTCAGTCACTTGGAGGTCATACTCTGTCAGAAGCTTATGACTATGCAGTCAAAGCTAGAAATAATTTGATAGATGCTAGAAAGTTGCCCCCAAGGCCTCCCATGCCCATGTTTCCAAAAATTACCTTGCCATTACCTCAAGAAGTCCCTAAATCCATAATCCCACCTATGTTTATGTATCAATATCCTCAACCACCTACTAAAGAACTTGTCCCTGCTCAGTCATCTGAGATGGATGATATCAAGAATATGTTGAGGACATTTTCTAATGAGTTGATTAACAAAAAGAGACAATACAATCCTTACCCTAGGCCTCCATATCAAGGCTATCAAAGAAATAGATTTTCATCATAGCCAAACCAATATCAGGGTCCTTCGAGGCAAAATAACCCTTAGCTAGCAAACCAATTAGTTGCAGTCCCTACACCCTCACAAATTATTTCCCCAAATTTAAATAGGGAGATTATTCGAGGGTAAAATAATTATGCAAATAACACCAATGCTTGGTATTTCCCTTGTAATAATGCTCATACACCTAGATATTGTTCCATGGGTAATCTATAACAAAAGTTGCTAGAGCAGAGAAGAATGGATGGGCAATTCGTAAGTATTAGTGACAATCAAGCCTACCAATCTCTTGGTATGCAATATTTAATCCTAATGGCTCAAATGCAAGGAATGTATTTACAACAAGAGGAAGAAATAACCTCGAAACAAGCTTTGTTCTCATGGGTTGAGGATGAAGAATTAGTATTCTTGAATGAAGCTTCCACTTCCAAGAAACTAGTGGTGCAATCAGATTACTATACTAGATCAAAGAGAAGAATGGTGGAGTAGCTTGAAGTTGTGAATAGTGAAGTTATGGAGAATCCTCCATCCCAAAGACAATGAAATATAGCTATTAGACAACAAATTCCATAACCAATGCTAAATCAAGTAGTTCCAAGACAAGTTTAAGAAAAAGAAAGGTATCCTTACTTTCCAAGAACCCAAACTCTGGGACCGATGAATGTGGTAGATCAATTAAAGAGGACTCTAGCACAAGTATCAATCTAGGACATATTAGACATCCCTAAATAAGAGATGTTGTTACAAGAAGCTCTACAAGGCCAATAAATGCCTAAACATACTAAGATCAAAGAAAGACTTGATGATAAAGATAAACTCAAGGACACAGTTCCCCTAAAGACAATAGCCTTTGTGAATAATGTATCAGAGGTAAGTAAATCCAAATCAGAGCCTTTCTATTTGACTCTGATAGTTGGAAAGAAACTCTTGCATAATGCATTGATAGATTCAGGAGCTAGTACTACAATAATGCCTTAACAAATAGCTGATGCTTTATAAATAAAGTATGAACCCCTTGTAAAAGGAGTTATGCAGCTAGATGGAAAAATAGTACACATCATAGGGAGAATTAAACAACTCCCATTGCAATTATATACTTGTCCTAATATAATTGTCAATAAAGATGTAGTGGTCATAGATATACCTCTTATTTTTGGTTTATGTTTATCCAGAGATTTTACAACCAAAATAGGGGGATATATGTCTCTTGATTGGTCTCACCTCATCTTGAGAACCAAATATGGTTCAAAGATAAAAATATTATTTGAACCACTATCAAAGGACCATATCACCAATGAACCAACATCAAAATTAGAGGTAGATCATGCTATGTTAAATAAGGAGAAAGGGTTTTTGTTCAAGAGTTAAGTGACTAGACTAAGCATGATCAAGAAGAAGAAAATAACCAGTTGTTAGCTATGATGCATAGTGACCCATATGGGAACTATGATTCTACTAGTCTAGGCACTTATCTCATTTTTGATGAGGACCATGAAATTCCTAGTATTTTAAGGGAAGAGACGCCAACTACTCCAAAATATGAATTTTTTTTAAGAAATTTGGACTTTAAATTTTGATGGGGCTAGAAGTAAAATGGTGCTAGAGTAGGAATTTGTTTTACTGATCCAAATGGTGAGAAAATTTTAAGGGTTATTTGTTTCTAGTTTGTTTGTACAAATAATGATGCTAAGTATGAATCTCTAGTACATGGGCTCTTGCTAGCCAATAAAAAGGGAATAAAGAATCTAATAGTAAAAGGAGATTCAGAATTAGTAATGAAGCAAATTAGAGAAAAGGCAACAGCCAAAAATGTAAGGATTAGATCCTAGAGATATAGGATTTGGGACTTAATAGAAGATTTTGAAGCCTTCACTATTGAAGTAGTCCCTAGGATTCAAAATTATAAAGTTGATAGGATGGCCCAGATTGGTTCACAATTTGATCTAGCAACTAGCCTATTAATTAACAATGAGTCAATAAAAGTTATAGTGAGGCCTACTATTCCAGACAATGATGAGAACTGGCAAGTATTTGAAAATGATTCTCAAGCACTCTCATTCTTACAGCAATTAGATGAGTTTACTAATCAATTGCAAACCAAAATTGAAGAAGCATATGGAGATCAGGTCATACAATTAAAGACTAATAAGCTTCATAAAGGCTTGATCAATTTAGAGAATCTATTTGATCTAGAAGATGTAAGTCTATAGAAGAGAAGGTTCCACGTAAACAAAGCAGACTATTCTAAAATTGAGTTGAGTGAAGGGAAAAAATTAAAAGTTAGAAATTTCGCAACTCAAGAAGAAAAAGAAAGAGTAATTGAATTGTGCAAAAAATATGATAGGGTCATAGCTTGGAGCAATGAAGATCTTCATGGATATAATAGAGACATTATTTAACACACAATAGAACTGACTAAAGAATAAAAGCCTATCAGACAAAAATAGAGGCCAATAAATCTAAGGATTGAGCCTCTAATGGTAGATGAGTTGCAGAAGCTTTTAGATTCCAAAATAATTTTTCCAACCAAACACTCAATCTTGGTATCAAATCTGGTACCAGTTAGAGAAAGGAATGGTGATATAAGACTTTGTGTATATTTTAGAGATCTATACAGAGCATCTTTGAAAGATCACTATCCCTTGCCCTCCATGGAACAAATTCTAAAAACTGTGGCTAGATCAAAGAGATTTTCTTTGCTAGATGGTTTCTCTAGATACAATCAGATTTGGTTGGTTGATGAAGACCAATATAATACTACTTTTACTACCAAATGGGGAACATTTACATATGCTAAGATGCCATTTGGCCTATCAAATACTGGAGCCACTTTTTAGAGAGCTATGGATGTTGCATTTGGGAAACTTATAAATAAAATCATCTTGATTTATCTTGATGATCTTACAATTTTTCCAAAAAATGATGTTGATAATTTTGATCATTTAGAAGATGTTTTTAAGAAATGTCAAGAATTTGGAATATCCTTGAACCCTAAGAAATGTATCTTTGTTGTCCGTCAAAGAAAATTATTGGGGCATATAGTATCTAAAGAAGGAGCTTTCATAGATCCTGAAAGAGTTATAGCTATAATAGATTTACCTCTTCCAGTAAATAAAAAAGTAGTTCAATATTTTTTAGGGAAGATTAATTTTGTTAGTAGGTTCATATCAGATTTTCCAGGCTTAGTGAGACCAATAACACACTTTTTAAAGAAAGACCTGATTTTCAAGTGGACTACAGAAGGAAGGCAATCTTTTGAAGAGGTCAAGAAGGCTATCTCAACAACCCTAGTACTTAGAAACCCAAATTTTTCTAAGCCTTTTGTAATGTATGTCTATGGAGGAGAGTTGAGTATTGTTGTTGTCTTAACATAAAAGGATGATAGGTAGGAGGGAGAACACCTAATAGCCTTTTTCTCAAGAAATCTTAGGGAATATGAAACTAGATACAACTTTGTAGAGAAACAAGCATATGCTATGGTAAAAGTCCTCAAGAAATTTGGGCATATGGTATCAGAAAGCAAAATTTTTATACTTGTAGCTCACCCAAGTGTCAGAGAATACATCATGGAGGGAGAAATTACTGAAAAGAGAGCTAACTAGATAACCAAGATCCTTGAATATGATGTAGAGGTCAAACCCACTAAGTTAGTCAGAGGCAGGGGGTTATGCCAATATATGACTCAAGAGCTTGAAAAGATGATACCTAAAGAGACAAATGCAACTCAAGAAGAAAAGGAACTTGTTTTAAGAATACAAGAGGTAGATCAGGTATCATGGGTCACAAGCCGGATTCATTTTATGGAATATGGAATTTACCCAAGAAAACTCCCTCAAAATAAGAGAAGATACTATAGGATACAAGGAGTTCATTTTGTTTTAATTGAACAGGTTCTTTTCAAGAAAAATTTTGATGGCAAATTGTTAAGATGTGTAGAAAACACTGAGGCTAAGAAAATACTACATGAAATGCATCATGGAGTATCAGGTGGACATTTCTATACAAAGACTATAGCTATAAAGATATGTAAGGCAGGTTATTTCTGGCCTACTTTATTTGTAGATTGTTATCAGCTAGTTAAAAATTGTCAATCTTGTCAATATTATGTGGGGATGAGAAGGAATGCAGAATTGCCCCTTAGTCCTATAATTGTGGATGAACCTTTTGCTCAATGGGGTCTTGACTTCATTGGAATGATAAATCCAATGTCTAGTATGGGTCACAAATGGATATTAACTGCCACATATTATTTCACCAGATGGACCAAGGCTATGCCACTTAAAGAAGCAATAGAAAATATGAACCTATATTTTCTAGGGAGTATCACTACTCACTTTGGGGCTCTTCAAACCATAATTTCAAATAATTCTAAAGCATTTTTAGGGTCTAAAGTATCTGACTTTACATTAACACATGGAATATATCTAAAAAAATCATCTAACTATTACCAACAAGGTAATGGTTTGGTAGAATCAACTAATAAGAACATGATTAGAGTCATCAAAAGAATAGGGGCTAATCATCACAAGGAATGGCATAATGTGATTAATTTAGCATTGTGGGCTGATAGAATCATGCCTAAACAGGTGATCAAAATGTCCCCATATGAATTGGTATATGGGAAATCTACTATATTTCCCCTAAGCTTGGAGATTCCTACCCTCCACCTGATCAAACATATTGAAATTGAAGAAAATGGCCCCAAGCAAGTTAGACTTGAGAAACTTTTGAAAATTCAAGAAAAGAGAGACGCAGCCCATGATTTATTGTTAAAATATTAGAAAATAGTTAGTCTCTTTTGATAAAAGGACTTCCAATCCCTAGTTTTAAACATGCTCAATTGTTTTGAAATGGGATGTAAGAGCTGCCAAGCTAGGTCAACATACTAAGTTTGAAGCATTATAGACTGGTCCTTATAAAATTTGTGCATGTAAACAACAAAATTAGTTTTGGCTAGAAATAATGGAAGGTGAACCTGAAGTGATTCTTGAAACATTTTAGTTAAGTTGCGTCACTTATGAATTATAGTTAGATAGTGTCCCTTTCTTAGTTGCTTTGTTTTCCCATTTTATTTTCCTACTTTCTTTAAAATAAGTGTTCTTTGAACATGCTGCAGCAGCTCAAAGTTTCTCAAAATTTTCAAAATTTTCAATTCATTGAATACCTCCCAAATCTTAAAAAATCCCCAAGGTACCTTGCGCTGCCACTTGCATAACATGTCTATCTCACTGTCCCATGAAGATTGAGTAAGATTTGCTAATGGTTATCTAAGTTTAATGCCATTTTGAGACTTGATGGGTTAATAAATACCTCCTAACAAGAGTTAAAGCTTACAAGTTTCTCAAACATTCCTGCATCTGTGAGAAAATATCCTGCTACTTGCGTTTTTAGTTCCTTATAAACTTGCTTAAGTGAAAGAGCTTTCTATTTTACAAAAGTTCATACTAATTATCATAGAATAGATATAGAGATGGAGGGAGGATAGTATTTGCAACAAGGAGTTGGGAGTTATGAATCCCTTGATAAGTTTCTTATGATTAAGTCATATGCTTTAGCCCCTGTGTAACCATTGCTGACCTACCCACGAACCAGAGTTCGTAAAGTTGGTCAATCAACTGACCCAACAAAGATAAAAGATTATGTAAATGGAGTCATGGACACAATTCTTCAAGAACTAGTAGCAAAACTCTCAGAGAAGGGGCACATCAAAGGTGTCTTTAGTGGGCCAGAGTGGGAAAATATGAGATGTTTGTAATGAGGATACATACTTCACAACTAGCACAATTCATTATCCCAGGTGTGCATCCATGCACTAACTTGGTCAAACTATGTGCAAACTTGTTCCATGCACTCTCAAACACTATAAAATGTGGTCCATTCATGGTGTAAATCATACACCACAAGCTATCAAGGACATGTTAGCCCTATATCATGATAAGACAGCTACATTTCCCACTGTTGCTAAAATACAAAGAACATGGGCAAACATCAATACTCAGTTGAGGTTCTTAAAAACTAAATTGCAAATGGGTGATGATGATACTACTATGCCAACACTACCTGCATGAAGAGCCCAATTCATATAAGCTAGCCAAGATGCATTGTCTATGATGGCTTTCATCTTCAGAATGAAGGATGATATGATAGTCTATGGAGAACAAATGGGTATTCTCTTCAGGCTGAAAACTGTCGACAAAACTCAAGAGTATTATCTTGAAATTTTTAAACAAATTACATACTCAATAGTGGAACAACTAGCCTAGTTTAAATCAAAAGGATTTTTTAGGTACTCTTCTTATTTGTTTCACCTTGTGTTGTATCA
Organism: Torreya grandis; assembly: GCA_037957365.1. Taxonomy (NCBI): domain Eukaryota; kingdom Viridiplantae; phylum Streptophyta; class Pinopsida; order Cupressales; family Taxaceae; genus Torreya; species Torreya grandis. Next base: position 984,620 of record JARHVA010006087.1, read on the forward strand.
AAAATCTAACATCTTTTCCCAACATATGCATCTTGATATGTATGACCCAAGTTTTGATTTACAAAGGACCATTCATGTGTCTACATGGACACATATTTTGTCAAAAACTAGCGACCCATAAAAATTTTGGGAACTATTTGTTACTCCTACCTTTTGCCACTTGAGCCAAGAACTAGTTATAAATAGACTATTTCTAAGTGTTTCAAACATTTTGGCTAATTGCCCAATCCCTTGTGCTTAATTTTTTGGATCCCACCATACAATTATTAGAGTCCATGGTTTTTGTGGGGAACCAATGTTGCTACCTAAGATTTTGACTCTTAGGTTAGAATTCTTAGAGGTCACTAGGCAAGTGTCCATAATAGATAATGAATATGGCTTTGGGAAGAGGAAGAGGAAAATGTATGACTTCCCATGGATGACAAACAACATGGTACTAGAAACTAGAGATGTCAAAATTGTGTTGCTCAGAAAGATAGCATTTTTGGGTTTCCTTCTCATCAAAGACAAATGGGTATATGACATAAATAATTTCATAGCTACATGGATTAGGACTAATCGGGTTGCTGCTAGAATTACACATGAGGGCCACCCTTTTTGGGGAAATAGGAAAAATCTTAGGGAAGATACTCCTAGATTTTATGTTGAATTAACAAATTTACCCCTTTAAAAAAATAGACTCTAGGAAACATTCTATGTTAAGCAGAGGGATTTTGACCCTAAAATCAGAATGACTTCTAGCTTAAGAAAAGCACTAAAGAATAAAGACTGGCATGTTGAGAAAATAGAAGCCTATTGGAAATATAGGTAAAAAATTTGTCAAAAAACTCATTCTTTTAGGAACGTGGATTCAGATGAGAGATGGGAGGATATATGGGATGAGTGCCATCTCTCCCTTGTATCTAGCCCTAAGACAAGCAATTTGTTGACACAGGGCATAGAGCAGGAAGCTAGAGCAGGGTCCAACCAAGAATCACAGGCCCTAGGGAAAACTATAGCTACAGTCACTGTAATAGTTTGGCCCCAATATCTTAGCATCATGGACCAAAAAAATAGTGTGGTGCCTTCACCACTAAAAGCTTCCCCATCAGCATCAGTTATTGAAGTTTCCAGTTTCCCACAAACACCATTGACAACTGTGGTAAATATTAAAGAGAGGGGAGCACAACCAAAAGAAGAAACACCAAAAACGTGAAAGAGGGTGTAGTTTTAGTTTGATAAAGGAGGAAGTAGAACCTTCACAATGCCAGTTATAGAGTACTATAATTACCCCTCAGGTAAGTATTATTCCTCCTTCTCCTTCTGAATCTCTTTCTTCTCCTGTTGGCATGATGTTTCCAACTAGCTAGATGTCACCCTCTGCCACCTCCGTCATGCCCATTTCTCACTTTGCCCCATCTATCCCTACTAAACCTTTAACATTACCTCACTTTTCCCCATCTATTCCCAAGAAACTTCCCCCTCAGATTGCCCATAGCCAACAATTGGCTATTCAATATGGTTTGCCCCAAGGACATCCTTTTATGGGTGGGCACATTGCCTCTCCTTCTACCTTCTAGACTCAAGCAGACACTGCTAGGAAGGTGAGGGAAGCCCGAAGAGAGAAAAAGAGGATCAAGGAAAATAAGGCCTTGGATATGCCACATTTGTGGTCACAATTTAACTTAATTCAGTAGCAACTGATGGTGACTCATTTGTCACCAAATGTCATTAAGGCAAGCGAGCAAATGTAGCTAGAAGACTATATAATGAATGTAGTGGCCATAGACACGGTCCCTTTTTAGGCCACAAGATAAAATCAAGCTGCTAACTGAATCCACTTCTGCAGTTGTTGAAGACTACTTGAAAACATCAAGGAAGCTATAGAAGATGGAGGCTAAGCTAGCTAAGGAAAAGGAAAACTATAGCAGTTTGACCACAAAAATTGATAGAAAAGATAATGAAATAGAGAGTCTAAATAAATAGTTGCAAGATATTATTTCCCTTCAGACTCACCAAGTGATCCAAGCCCAAAATGATTCCTTAAAATTAAGGCTAATGTAGGTAGAAGATGTAGTTAAAACCCTAAGGTGAGAAAAAGTAGCATTAGAAGGAAAATGCTAAGAAAGCCTACCACAAGTTACTCAATTACAACAAAATTTGGTAGATGAAAAGAATAATACCATGGCTATACAAGCCCAATTTCAAGCCAAGCAATAAAGAACAAAATAATTAACACTAGAGCTGGTCAATAGGCCAAAGAATGTTAGAGTGTTAAATCTGGTAAAGGAGCTTTATGAGTCCATGTGGAAAAGAATCTCTTTGGAAATTATTCAGCTCAGGCCTTCTCTCACCTTCTTACTAAATGCACAAAAATTGTGTGAAAAGGTGGAGAATTTAGTTGTAAACATTTTGGCTATAGTTTTAGGGAGAGTTTTGGATTTTGAGACATTACTGCAAAATCTTTATGATGCAACAAATGAAACATTGTTAGCAACAAGAATTGAGAACAAAATGGTTGCTATAAAGTGAGTGAATGAGGTTCTCAGTTGCAATTTTGTAGCCATCAATTGTAGAGAGCTTCTCGATGTAATGAAAGAAGGAATCAGTGAAATGAAACAACACATTGAAGACCTATTGCAATTAGGTCTTCCTTCTCTATTTCTAGATGACAATAATGTGCTCATGGTTGATGAAATTAAACCTTTGCTATTAGCCAAGCAAACTGATCAAAAAGTTTTTCAATATTTAAGGGATGATTCATCAGTCCCTAAAGTAGAATCTATTTTTATTCTTATTTCCCAACTCGAATTCAAAGTGAAGGTTACGATTTAGATTTTGTAAAAATTTTCACACAAGGATATTATTAACCTTGATTTAGCCTTCAATGAATTGCAAAATAATTAGGGGTTATCTAATGATGAGTGGTCTACCTATCACATAACATTACTGAAATTGTCAATTTTTTGACATTTTCATTAAGTGGGAGTTGTGGTTTCTTTTTAAGTGGGCTTAAAAGTCCTTCGGGCCACCAATAAATGTAGAGTAAAAAATACTCTAAGTTTCATTCTAATTTTTAGTTGCACATTAAAATTTTTTATCCTTGCACACTTTGGGTTGAGATGGTGAAGTGTACACTCAGAGCATGGGCTCAAATTTCCTTTTGACTTATTTTTCAATAAGTTTCAAAGTCAGGTGGAAGATGCCATGTGTCATAGGCTAAGGCACCTTTCACAATTTTTATATGTTGGTCAAGACATGCCATGTATCTCATGGTAACTCAATAAAACATGACAAGTGTCAGCATCCATATTTCATATCAGCATTCATTTTTCAAATCTCTTTTGAGTAGAAGGTTTCAACAAGCTAAGAGTTAGGATCAAGCGAAAGGCACTAGGTGGCAACAACGGAAGGTTTTAATTTGATTTAATAAAAGTAGAGAAAGATGCTAGTTATTCCTAGCTAAAGAGAGTGAAAGCCACCACATGTCAATCTCTGAATTATATTTCTTTTTTTTTGTTGACAAGTAAAGACTGTGGTGGGTCCTGAGTTTTTGTTCCAAAGAAAATAGAAGTTGCCAAGTGTCACCATCTATGTAAGTATGAAATGAAGCCTGATTATTTCTATAATATAAACAAGGTAGTGTGGAAACAGACATGTGTCACCTTCTACAGGTTCCTTAAAAGGTAGCTAAAGGTAGTAGAGATCACCACGTGTCCTTTGTTTAGAATAAGTGGAAAGCACCACATGTCCTTGTCTTTTTTTGAAGTTGCTCAGGTGAGAACTGCTTTGGGTCCCATTTTCTACAAAAGTTATTTAAGTTTTGGAGAGAAGCAGATGGTGACAGATGTCAAAAACTAAACACTTCTAAGTGAAGATACAATAAGAGTATAGGTAAAGCAGAGAATGTTGTGTGTCTTTGTTAAGGCTACAAAACATGCCAAGTGTCATTCTCCAGTGTCTCCTAAGTAATAAGAAGGTTTTCAAGGAGTTGGCCAAGTGTCCTCTTCCATTTAATAGAAGGGAGCTTCTTATGTATCTATTTTAGCCAATGAACTACCATAAGATAGAGCATTTTAGAATCTAAGAAATATCTTCTATTATACACTTCCAGTTCTATTAGATTTTAGTTGGACTATTAGATTAGGAACACGTAGACAATCTGAAATTAATTCGATGCTATAAATAGGGGTGTAGAGATCACCAAAAAGGATGAGAAGGCTGGATAGAATTTTTGCAAGAGACTAATGTTAAGAGTTTTTAGAATTTTAGAGCTATGATCAGGAATATCATTTGCCTTTGTTCAATTTTTGAATTGGAGTGTTTATGTAACTATGCATGTTTATGTGCCTTTTATGTAACTTAAAAGATAATAAGAAGACTAAGTTCTATGACTTTGTTGGTATTTGTTGTGTCATTACAAAAGTAGTCTAAGTTGTGAGCCTCTATTTCTATTATTTCTATCTTTTACATTGATCATGCCTCATTCACTCTTTAATGTAATTGAATCTTACATATAGTTTCACTATGCTTAGAATTAAGGGTCGAATTACATTCAGGTGCATCGCCATAGTTAGATTTTCTTTCTTTACATCTGTGTTTCTATTTTATTTTCTATCCCTTTCCCCCAACACTCAAGATAAAGAAGAGACCAACTTCTTAAAAATTTGTAGGTCATTTCAAGTTTCAAGTCCCACATTCTTGAAACTTCCCATTGTTGGTGTTAGAAGAAAAGAACAATTTTAACCATCAACATAATGAATTTTATTGTTTTAATCAATTAAATTTGTGTAATATGGCATGCGTATCAAAATTAGAGCCTAGTATATGCTAAAAATAGTAATAAGACCAAGAATCATGGTGGTGGAGCATGAGTTTAGGATGCAATAAACTTGTAGTTAAAGACAAGAACTAAAGTCTATTAAAACTAAGTGAGATGTGTTAGAAAACAAGTGTGAACATAGATAATATATGAAACCCTAGATCACATGCTTATATATGTCATCTAGGATACATTCATATGTTATTATTGATACTATTAGAGTAGTTAAATTGTGTCAAATATAGAAATAGAAGAGACACAAAACTAGGAGAGTAGAAAGGAAGAGAAGAGGATACAAAGAGAAATGAAGTGTTTCAAATAGAGATACATATAGACATTGAGATAAAAGGGCATAGTGAAAAAGTAGAGAGAGATAATGTGAATAGTATGAGTAGTTATAGACCAAACCTATAATAGATAATTGAGATTAGATTCTTTTATGAATATACATTGTAATTTGGAGTTGAATATCCATATAGATTTGATTAGTGGGTGACATTAGATAAGTTGAATTGGTCCTTAGTGAGGGAGTGGGTGCTTCCTTAGAGTTGGTGCTCTTAAATTTAAGAGTTGGTGCTTCCTTAAAGTTGGTGCTCTTAAACTAGAGGATTAGTGTCCCCTTATGGTCGATGATCTTAAATGTGTAACTAGTGAGGTTTTGACTATGAGGATGGATTAGAATAGTAGATTCTAACATCTATTCTCACCATGGTTTTTAACATATTGGGTTTTCCACATATAGATATGGTGTCATGTAAATTTATGTGTGTGTGTTATATTTGCATATATTTTTTAATATGCATATCCTTTCTAGTTTATTTTTAAAAGGGAGTGAAAGGATTAATTTATTTAGTTTACTAACTCACCTCCCCATGGTAGATAGTTATGTTCTAACAATTAGTATAAGAATCATGGATCCTTAGAAGAAGCTTAATCAACCTAGGTAGATCTTGGATGGTATACACAAATGGCTAGTCAAGAAGGTTCTTCCTCAAACAATGCACTTATATTTGATAGGTTAAATTATGGATTTGAAGCATAATAATGGGATAAGTAGATACTTCTAAGAGAGAAGTTGCATTCAAATCATCTAATAAAGTAAAAGTAAAAGCATCTACATTAGGATCTAAGGAGACTGAGGAATAAGAAACCAAATTTGTCAGAAGATTAAAAGGAGGGTCTAAAAAATACAAAGGTAAGTTACCCTTTAAATACTTTAACTATGTTAAGGTAGGAAATTTTACTGGTAAATGCCCTTATGAGAAAAAGGATAATTCTAAGCAAGAAGAGGATGGTAAAAATGTGAAGCCCCACTATTACAAGAAGAGGAACTTTGTTAAAAATAATAAGGGCCTATATATAAGATAAAATAGTGATTCATTGGATGAGTGTGTTAGCTCAGATGATGATCATTATTTTGTATTTGTGGCTAAGGGAAATGAATCCCTATTCATGGCATTAGGATAAACTTTTATAGATCTATATAAATAAGAAGTTGAAGAATCTAATGAAGAAGAGGAAGTTGAAGTGGACCTATAATGTGAACTCATATGTTCTCTAGATGATATTGACATGATAGGAAAATAAAACTCAAGGTAGAATAAATTTGGACAAAAAGAAATTGAAAAACTATTCAAAAGTCTTGAAAGATTTGATCAGATGGTAGTAAGCCTAAATCTACAAGTTGAAGAGGCCAAAATAATATAATATGTATTCTAATATGAACTACAATCTAAATTTGATGAATGCATTAATCTAGAATTAGAGATAGTGGCTTTGAGAAAATAACTTGAAAAGGCTAATGAATAAATAGACAAAGGTCTGAAGATAAAAATAAGTTCAATAAGTCTTGATGAATTGATTAACTCTCAAAAGCCTTTAAAATAAGGATTTAATCTTGGTTATGAAAAGGGAAAAATTCCAATAAATAATACATCTAAAATTTTATATGACAACTTCAAATTAGAAGGTGAATTAGGAACAAAGAAAGAGAAAGCTTACTGGGATACAAAGATAGATACAAACACTGTTGATGTGAAGAAATCCAAAAGAGAAAAGAAGATTGAATAAATTAATATGGAGAACATAAAGGGAGCTAATGGAGATGGTCACATAAGAGTGAGAGATTTGAAGAATCCAAATTTAAGAACCCCCCATCCTACATAATGAAATACTATGACCAAGCATTATTCATTTTTATATGTTTATTGTTATAGTTGTAATTAATTTGGTCATAAGGATATTGAATGTAGCACTGTATCTAAAGGAGAACAAAAGTTTTTAAAAAAAATACATTTGTATCCTTGTTAGATACAAATGTAATATGCTATAATTGTAATAATTTTAGTCACATAGCTAACAAATGTAGAACAAGATTTGTAAGATCAAAGACACAAAGTGTAAACAAAGGCATGCCTCCTAGTGTGAACAAAGGTTCACAAGTCTCTGAACAAGGGAAAAATAAGATATTAAAGAAAGATAAGGATATTTGGAAAGGGAAATATCATGATATGATGGAGAAAGATATAGAGGCTAGGAAATGTCAAGATATCTCAATGTCTGCTCATGTTGAGAATGAAAATACCAAGTTCAAATTGAAGTCCAATGTGTTGATGAAGGATATTTCTGAAATGTATATAGATTTAAGTGAATATCATATATTTTTTTAGCATGTTTCATGCATATAACATCAATTTTATGTGCCTAATGATGATATTCTAAATTGCAAGGAAGATTCATTAGATGAAAATGTATGTCATCAATCTCTGTTGTCTTCAGGTATTGTTAATCCAATCATAGAAGAAAAGAATAAAATTATATTGGATAAGGATGTTTCTTCCCTTAAGCATAAGAATAAGAAGAATAAGTAAAATTATAAGATGACCAAGGAGGAGAAGGAATATGATAAGTTATGGGAAACTCATGGTTTCACATTATTTTAAGACATTATGAAGTAGGGTGTCTTTGTCTATGCTTCTTAAGATACTCCTTTTAGTGGATAAGTAAGTGATGTTGTGATATTCTTTATAAGATTATAGAAGGTAGGAAATGAGTGCCCGCCAGTTGGAGTTAGTGTGTCAAGATGAGAAAAGTGTTATATATGTTATATTTTTAGGGATAGAAGGAATGTTTCCATGTGAAATAATTATGCATCTCATATATATGGTTCATAGGCTTAGATGAAGATAAATGACCCCATAAATGATTTATTTCAGCTCCTGGACATTATAGGGTTTATAATTTAAACCCCAAGGGTTAAATCCATGGTATAGGAAACCAAGGTTACCAAAAGTGTGGAAGCTCAAATCTTGGTGAAAAAGAGTGTGATGGTTTTCTCCTGATGTGAAATAAGTGTCAGAGGTTGGCTTAAGGGTTCAAATGCAAGAAAATCTTGACATTGTATATCTTTGGGTTATACAATAAGTTAGGTAACTAAATTTGGAGAACATGTGTAAAATGATGATATACAAGTGTTTAATGAAGTTATGGTGTGCTATAGGCATTCCCTTTGTATAAATGTATAAAAATTTCAAGTTATGTATCTTTGTTTGAAATGTACCTCTTTTAAGTAACCTAGGAAAGGTTACAAGGTATGAGAATTTCTTATGTAAAAGATATGTTATTAAAGGGCCAAGATTGGTAGTATGGAATATGGATTTAGGGGAAGATAAATTAGATATCATGAATGGATTTAGGAGCCATGCATTATGTGAATGGGAACATATGTGAAATGCTTCAGTCATGTTGAAGATGTTGTGATGTCTACCACAAATGAGAAATCAAGTAGGTTAGGATGATGACTTGATCAAACCAAGTCTAGTTCATTGAAAATGTATTGAATCCTCATACATAAGTAAATGGGAGATTTGTAATTGTTTTGGTCCTAGAATTAGAGGACTATGTATGTGAATCTGAGAGAGAATGCTAGTAACCCTGTATGGTGGTTCTTCATGGGTTATGGAGATCTAAATATTCTCAAGTATTGTAAAGAGATATAAAATGGGAGTCATATCTACTACATCACATCACTATATCCTAGTGATAGGACATGCATCTAAGGTGAGGATCATAGAAGCTTTTTTAATCCCTAGAAGAAGAGAAAAGGCAACTCAGCTATGCATACTTTTGCAAATTTATAATGAGTTAATGGTTGAAAATTAATGGAAAAAATACTTTATTTGATAAAAGGGGAAAAATATTTGGAAAAATAGTGAGAAATATTTCCTTTTCCATTGATTTCAAAAGGGGAGAAAAAGTGCAAATGCTAAATAAGATCAGAGCATGTGTCCAAGTTGAGTTTAGAAAAATGTACCATTGACTAAGGGGGTGACTAAGGGGGGGAAAGTTTGCTGTGAAAAACTTTAATTAATACCAATAAAAATCAAATGCAAAAAATTTTAGAGAAGGAGAAAACTATTAGAAGATCAAAGCATTTATTTTTCCATCAATGACAAAGGGGAAGATTGTTGGCAATATGATTACCATTGATGTAGAAAGGGATATTATTGGAATTATGCTTGTCATTGATCTTTAAGGATGACTATGGTGATATAAGGATGTGTAAGCAATCCTATCATAGGTCAAATATGATTTGAGTGCTTGTGTGGATTAGTGGAATTCATCTAGTTCTTCATATTGATCATCTAGACATTTTGGGTCTATAGAGGAAAATCTCAATATTCAATTTAGTTTTTTCACTATTGCCACGTGTGGATGAGTTTAGGGGAGTTGGTCCTATTGTTTTGATCACATTAATCCCTATTTTTTATGTTGTATATTTGAATCCATACGATGAAGTGCAGTTTAAGATATGGGGATGCAAAGTTGTCTACGCAAACATAATTCACTAAGTTTTTATACTTAGCCACATTTGCAAAAGGGTTCAATAAAATCCAAGTAAGCATGTTGATGAGGTCATAATTTTCACACATGAATGTTTCAAGATAAAATGATCATATGGGTTTGTTCATTATTATGCCTATTTTTTATACACTAAATTTTAGGTCACATAGTGTAGCGCGATGAAAGATATGCATGTGTAAAGTAAGGCACCCAAGCATTTTGAAAATGTTTTTTCACACTTAGTCAAATTTTTAGATGTCAAGAAAAATTTGAGTAGGGATTTTTATGACGTCATATATTTCATGTATGAAGGTTTCTAGAGGATGTATATATGGATGAAATCCCTTATGTGAGAGGATATTATGCACCAAATTATAGATCATGCAATGAAGTGCATCAAAAGTTATGTATGGATGAAATCCCCTATGTGAGAGGATATTATGCACTAAATTATAGATCATACGATGAAGTGCATCAAAAATTATGCAAGAATAAATATGACCTTCTAGGTAGCTCTAAGCATAGTTAGTTCTATGGTAGAAGAATATCAGTGAGAAGACTAATAGCATTATATCTAGCATATATGAAGGATTCAAGAAGAGATGAGCATATGGATTTGTTCACTATCATTCCTAATTTATATGGTCAAAATTTTATAATAGGTATATGAATAAAGTAAAATATATGAAGGTGCAAAGCTATCTTTCCAAGCATATTGAAATTGTTCTCATACTCAAATTTGTACAAGGTAAAGTTTGAGCTTATTAAAATATATAACGGTGAGAACTTAATTGTATGATGAATATCTAATGATGTACATTGAAGTCAATATGTAAAAGACACCTTTGATTGAATTTGATAGTGACAAGTGTCACAATCATATATATTAAATAGTAAATATATGGTGGGGTTTAAATTCAAATAGTCAATGATCAACGTGAAGATGTCAAGAGTCTAAATAGTGGGAATTGATAACAATCTATATAATGAATATGATAATACCAAGTGTCAGATTCTTGAGAGCCTATTAAAGATAAATATCAATATTATTAGAAGATTGAATGATGAGTAGATGAACATATAATGTAAATCTAATTGAGAGAGAGGATTCAATGGGATCAAGTGCTTAATATTTAATGAGATAGATGTGAGTTAAATACTTAGCTAGTTTGATGATATCAATAGAGTGTATATGTTCTAAATACCTATAAATTAGTAGGATGAGATAAAATTATTGATTTTTAATGAAAATATAAAAGTAAAGTTTATGCTAGTTTGAAGATTTAATGACATGTGGTAGATTAGATCAGAAGATCTAATAGATGCATTTTCAAGTTAAATCATTAAATCTCGATAGCATATAAAGATCCAATCAAATGTGTAAACTTGTCATAGATTGATCTAATGAATGCATTTTAAATTTGAGAAAATTTAATGAGGATCATTAGATCTTAAAAAAAAGCTTAATTAAGATCAATGGTCAATATTTAAAGATGTGCTCATCCCAATGGTCAAGCATTATAACATGTGAAAAATTGTAGTTAAGTCATAAATTATGACATAGACAATGAATTTGATTTTTGTAATTGATATAAATTGTGTAACATGGCATGTGAATCAAAACTAGATCCTAATATATGCTAAAAATAGTAATGAGACCAAGAATAATGGTGGTAGAGCATGAGTTCAAGATGTCAGAAACTTGCAGTTAAAGATAGGAACTAAAGTCCAACATAATTGAGTGAGATGTGTTAGCAAACAAGTATTAATATAGATAATATATGAATCCCTAAATAAAATGATTATATATGTCATCTAGGATACAATCATATGTTTTTGTTTCTACTAGAGTTGTTGAATTATATTAAACAGAGAAATATAAGAGACAAAGAACTAAAGAGTAGAGAGGAAGAGAAGAGGCTATAAAGAGAGATGAAGTGTGTCAAATAAGGATACATATAGACATATATATAGGGGTAGAGTGAAATATTAAAGAGATAACATTTAGAGTATGAGCAGTTATAGACCAGATTTATAACATACAACTAATATTAGATTATTTTATGAATCTATATTGTAATTTGGAGTTATAACTCCATATAGATATGATTTGTGGGTGCTACTAGATAAGCTAAGTTGGTGCTCTATTGCGGAGTGTGTTTTTCTTTAGAGATGGTGCTATTAAATCAGGGAGTTAGTACTTCTTTAGAGTTAATGCTCTTAAAGTAGGGCATTAGTGTTTCCTTAAGGTTGGTGCCCATAAATGTGTAACCAATAAGGTTTTAAATGCAATGTTAGATTATAATAGTAGATTCTAGCATCTATTCTCACCATGGTTTTTCCCATATTGGGTTTTCCATATATACATATTTTTTCATGTGAATTTGTGTGTGTGTGTGTGTGATCTTTGTATATTATTTTAATCTACATATCCTTTATAGTTAAATTTTAAAAGGGAATAAAAGGATTACTTTAGTTATTCTAATGATTCACCCATCCTTTTAGTAGATAGTTGTGTTCCAACATATAGATAATGAAATAAATAAAAGAATGATTCTTTGTCATGTTGGCCTTATGAATTTGAGATAATGGGGAATCATGAACTTTATTATGGTCTTATGAGAAATATATGACTTCTTTGGATAGGGATGGATGTTTTCAAATCTACTTGCTTTGTATGAATAATGAGGAATATCTTGAAACTCAAAAGGAATGCCTTTGGTGAGAGACCTTGTATTTAAAATAGGCATGAAATATTTTACTATCCTACAATCAATATTGAAATGTTGGAGTCACTAGATACTCTAGGAAGTAGACTGTTATAGCTCCTTATTGTCAAAGCCGTTATCTACTTTGAACAACCTTACTACATTTCATGTCCCATTGAGCATGCCAAAATATTTATAGACTAAAATTTCACACTAGATAATTATAAACAACCTTCTCAATTTTAAGATAACATGGAACCATCTCTCGTCATATACAAGCCACTATAATAGATATATCTCTAGGTTTGAAAGGGATAACTCCCTTGATTTATTTTCTAGGCTAACACTACACTAGATTAATCACTATTGGGGGTGAAAATAGAATAAGGAGACATAAAACTAACCTATAATAATTATGTGATAAACCAAATATAACTCCAGACAATTTACTTGCATCTACACCAAAAAGGGAGACTACCAAAACTGACCTTAACACTATGTCCATCTAGCATAAGTATTTGCCAGAGAGGAATATTTCTATGGCTATCTAGAGGTGGGTTAAACTAAGGTCTCATACTAGACACTACTAGTCCCTCTCACACGTCAATACACACTTAACAAACACACACACACTTTATGAAATCTTTTAGAAGAGATATCAATCACACAAGGTATAAAAGAGCACAATGAAAGCAATGCGAACATCTTCATCACTTGTCAACCACATAAACCACTTTAAAAACATAGGAAAGATAATACATATAATGAATAAACTTAAAAAAATATATTTAAAGGAAAATGAGGTGTTAAAACTAGTAGGGCTTCACCATACCAATTGTGGATCCACTAAAAATCCAAAAAGGCTTGAATATATAAAATATATGAGATGAGAAAGAAGAAGTGATGATGAGGGGTCACATGCCCAAGTTTCAAACTTTGAGAACTAGTTACAATTCCATATAATGAACTAGATAATATGATATGAAGGTATTCTTAGACAAGTGTCTATCTAAATTGTGACATATTCCTCAAATTGGCATAGAGACTCTTCATGTTCTTACTTTGAAATTGCCTTGATGATGAGTCATCTACTTGATTATATATAAATACCATAGGAATACTTGACACAAATGATATGATATAATATGGTATAAATTAATCTAGTGTAGGTCATGTACACCTTTCTAACTAATGGACTCACCCTTGTCACTTTTCCCTCACTGTCTACAATCACTTACTAGCCCTCTTAGGCTTGTCTTCACTTATATCACCTATGTGACTTTTATTTACTCATGGATATGAATTAAAAAGGATTTAGGAATTTTTTTTGTAACTTATTTTCCTTAAGATCCATTAGGTAGACCCCAAAAGATACAAATTCATCTCTCTCACTATCACACTAGGCAGTCGCATTGTCTTCTCATTGTCTATTTAGGCTACCTATAGTGAATGGTATAATAGATAAATATTAATTCATAACCATGATAAGAAATGAGTTTTAGGAGTTATGAAAAATTCTAAAAATACCTTTCACAATGGTTCTCACTTGTCTATTCTCCTCTATACCTAAAACATACTTTAAATCCTACAAAAGATAGAGAATTAAACATGTCTATAAAAGTGATGGTACAACCAAAGTGGATGTGATATATATTAGGTGAGTTATAAGTGTGTTGAAAACAATTTATATGAAATTTTAACACCTTTTAATCCATCATTATCCATATCTTATCCATTGGGTTTACACAATTATTTTAGAGAGTTTCTGGTCATTCTGACTTTTAGTGATGATTCATAAAAACTAAATGTTTAACTCTAAAATAAATTACAGTAAATAAAATTATATACCTCATTAAAATATCCATAAATCCTTGATGCCCCATGCACATTATCTATATAGATGCAAGTAGAAGAAAATGTCCTCTCAATCTCTTTACAGTGTTTTGAGTACCCTTGAGAGAGAATTGGGTTAAAGATGACAAATTTTGTGATGCTCTCTAAAAAATGATGTATCCATTCCATATTAAAATATATGGTAAATATAATCAAATTCATTGGAAAGGTCATATGGTCTTATGAGTTGAGTTAGGCCTGTGAGTGTTCATATCTAGATTTATGCCTAATAGGCTAACTATGTCTAACTATGTATATAACCCTCCTATGTGTGATTTAATGTATTTAAGGCCTTTTAGTAATTTTATAATATTAATTGAAATATAAAATCATCCTCACAATCCCTCATGAATTTTATATTGATGTATCTCTGATTCATAAGCTAGGTCTATAGGTTATATTACTTATCGAGTACCCTCTGTCTAAGATAAAATAGAGAGCATATACCTTATTCATCAGACTCAAATGAGAATATGGATAAATTTATTGGGTTATGAGGACACTTTGTATATATTTTTAAAATTTTATTATGCTCTTATAAGTCTCAAACATCAAATCTCACAAGACTGGCTTTCTAGGTCTATATTCTATGTAGGATTATATGTAAGGTTTTAGATTGACTATGTTTGAGACTCATCACTATATGTGGATGATCTTACACCTTGAAAAAATTTGAGAATATGTCATTACTATCTTGATAAACTTGTAATTACATTACTCCTTTATTTTTTTCCATTGAATCCCATGTATAAGAGACTCATACTCAATTGCATTACAAGTACAAATAAACTAAAATTTAATTGCATAATAGTATCTTTCATTTAAAGGAAAAACTAGAATTATACCTACCTAAAATCCAATCTTACTTCTTGAACCATTAAATAATAATTTCCATAGGTCATTTATTATCTTCACTTGGATTAGAGAGAGTTGGTTTGAATTTACCTTCTTCATGAAAATAATAGACACTAGGACTAGCTTCTTCAACAACTTTATACAGATCATACCCATGATTTTCTACTCTAAATCCATCAAGGAAAATATATAATCTATATTTAACAGGTATGTAGACACTATAAATTTTCAATATTATATTAGTATGAATATATGTGTCTTACCACATCCCCATCCTTTTTTATGTCAGTTAAATTAGTTTTACCAATTACTATCTTATGCTGTATAATTAGTCTTACTAATTAATGTATACCTAAATAACTAATTAACCCTCCCTAAATCTATTCAAATCTCCCTAAATTTATAATAAGTATGTACTTTTAACATCTTAATAACTTTTCCCTAGCCTATCTAATTTAAAATAACCTAGAACTAAGTTTAACATCATGAATTAAATTTATTTAAAGCAATTGGTAAAATTATACTAGAACAACGCTGATCCTCACAATCATCACTGATCTTATTAGGATCGACTTTTATTTAAACTCATATCATCTTCGAGTAGAAGGACTATAAATTCTTACAATTGAATGCTAGAGAAATTTCTTTAGAATACCTATAGAGGAATGACACACCTAGGTCAGTACATCCCCATGCTTTTAAAAGTTAAGCATATCCCCATAAATGTGATAATTAATTGCAATACTAGAAGAATTTTAGAGGTTAGTATATTGCTCATTTGAATATATTTTGATTCCTATATTATTTTTTTATGTTCTATTTATTTCATTTAATTTGGTTATATAATCAATAACTATTGTTAACTCATTTATAATCCCTTAAAACCCATAATTATTATCGATACTAATCTTTCTTTCCCCATTGTTAGGATTGACAACTACTCCTACATGAATTGTCACTAATTACAATAATTGATAATTATTCTAAGATAATCAGCATCGATCCTTGTATTTTTACTTTCTATTTGTAATCCAAAGCTATTTTATTAGTATAAATTAGCTTTAATTAGTTGTTTTTGGTCTTAAAATCATGAATCTATATTTGTGGATGACATTATTAGGCATTATATGTGATGTAATTTCCATCTATGATTTATCCATAGTTTCTCACCCACTATTCATAGATTAGAGTGATATGTCCTTTGAGATAGGACTTTGTGTAATTATCTTTGCCCTTACTCTAGAATCAATCATTAAATAATTAAATGTAATACATGAATAAGAAGATTTATCTATAACTTATTGGAATGAACAATTTAATAACATCTATGCAATATATTAATCCATTTAATTTTAGTATCATATCCATATTATCATATTTTTTTAAATTTCTATTATTGCATTTTATACTAAATTTCTTAATATAGTGGACCGACATCCCCTTGAAGAAGTGTATCAGTTCTTAGATCTAATCTATCATCAGACAGTCCACTTATCTATCCTATTAATAAATCTTTTTTGAGTTGTTTCTTATGTGAAATTCATCTTTCCTATCCAAAAAAGAGTTCCCACTTCACTACATCAATGGTACACAACCTCCATCATTGGTATCCCTTTACAACCTTTTATCACAATTTTTATTTTTAGTAAGTTTATTTATTAATAAAAATGAATGAAAATATATTAAGACATTCTTGCATGCCCATTTGGACCTATAGGTCTCATTATTCTATTTATGCTTCATTGTGAAATCATTTGTTAGTTTCATTTTCTTGATTGTGTGTTTGCATTCAAAAAAATAGAAAATACAAATTTCTTTCTTTCATTTTTTCTTGAGTCTATAAAAAATTGCATTGATACCTTTACTTGTTTAGATAACCCACATAGATTAATCTAGGTGGGTTAATAAATATTGATAGTTACTCTCTATCACACAAAATTAAGCCTTGATAATCTTGAAAACAAACATAAAAACATTTCCTACCTAGGTGGACCTATATGGATTTCATCACTAAGGGAGAAACTGACTTGGTGTACTAGCTAAGTATAAAATTTATTAAAAATAAGTATAAAGGCTAAGCGCATAACACCCTTAATGTTGTTTTCTATGAAGTGAGACGGTATGACCCAATACTAAGCCATGTACTTCTTTCCAACATAGAATTAGGCCTAAATATATCTTGGCATATAAAAATTATCCCATCCTTAAACAAAACCTAAAACTAGATTTAGAATACCATTTCTTAGTACCTTCATTACCCCATCTCCCCATCACATTCTAGATTTATTTTCTTACAAACTAAAAATATTTCAGTATGCTTAATAGAGTGTATGTTTTCTTTCACTGAAATGAGATAATCAAAAAGAACTTTGCATGTCTTTGCATTTCAATTTTTTATTTATTTATTAGTTTTACATGGTTATAATGAAATAATAGTGACTACAACAAACCAAATATCATACATCATCCTTGTCCATGGAGAACACACCAATTCCTCTTACCTATACTAAATCCATGGGGTAAGGCATTCCCCAATTTTATACATAGGTAAAACCATACTTTATTAGTATATTGGATAGTAATATAATTAACCTCAATCATTATCTTAGTATTCAATCCATACAAATTATTGTTTCACCTCTAGCCCAATATTTTTGGTTTTTATATGACATGCCCCTACATGGACCTAAATTACTTAATGCAAACATGGTTTTCTCTTCCAACAATCCACCTCTAATGGGTTTCAATACCAACATATCACAACCCGTATATAATACAACACCATTATTCTCTAGTAACCCTTCTCTAACCATTACACAAACCCAAAATGCTAATACAAACCAACCTATGCTGACTTCACTACCCACTACTTTACTCTAGAACATAGTTCTCTCAATCCTTGTGACTCTCGCACCTATCCAAACAAACATAGCTTTGAATACTCAAACCTAACATGTAAAAACTATATAATAGGTTACTTTAATTCAACCTCTTCAATAATATGTTATATTTACTACTCAATACCTATATCCCTCACAACCTCTTGTGACTACTCACCTTCATGCATCCCTATAAGAAAACATACCTTTCAATTCCCATAATATGTGGCTGCATCTTAACCTATCGTGATTAATTATATTTTTTATACCCTTTCATAACCATTTTCCATTCCATTCCCCACATATATACAATTACCATAATATGTCTTAGGGGGTATGTCTCAATAAAAAATACCTAGCCTAACCTCATGAACATCCTCATGCATATGATGGGAAATATAGAGGCCTCTTCCTTTGGGAAAAAAGCTATGCTCATGTATGAGAAAATTTGAAATGAACCTATTAATCTTACTATCCCCATTAGGCCATATCCTTCATAGTGGGAAATTTCTAAGTTTATGAAATTTCACACAAGGAAGATACCCAATAACACCTTAGGGAATTTAGACATTCTTGTTACCTTATATCTCACTATGATGCTCTCCTTTTAAGGATGTTTCCCATGTCTATGTCTAGAGAAACCTTAGATTGGTATAACTCTATCCCTCAACATTCCTTATTTTATTTTGGGTAATTGGATCAAATATTATTATAATAATTTATTATAGCCTAAAATTTTACCCTATAAAATTTGAATTTACCTTCTCAATTTTAGGATACCATGGAACTATTTTTCCTCATAGATAAGCCATCATAATAGATAGATCTTTAGGTTTGAAATGGATATCTCCCTTGATTTATATTATAGACTCACACTTAACTAGACTAATAATATTGGTAGGGATAAGGGAAGAAAGAGACATAAAAGGAACCTATGCTAATGCGGTGATACACCAAATATAACTCCACACAATACAGTTGCATCTACACCAACAAGGGAGACTACAAAAGTTAACCTTAAGTTTATATCCTTCTAATATAATTATTTCTCATAATGTCAAATTAGCATTCCTATTTGTAGGTTGGTGAAAATAACGTCTGATACTAGACACTATTAGTCCCTCTCATACTTCAAGACACACATAACAAACACATACAATTTATGAAACCTATTAGAATATATATCAATCACATAATATATGTAAGAGTAGAATGGAATCAAGGAGAACATATTCATCACTTGTCAACCACATAATCCACTTAACAGACTTAGGCAAGAGTTTATAGAGAATGAATCAAATTTTAAAAAAATTATTCCAAGGAAAATAAATGGTCAAACTAGCAGGGCTTTGCCATACTAATTATGGATCCATTAGAAAGTTAAAAAGGCTTAAATATATAATATATAGGAGAGGAGAGAGAATAATTAAATATTAAGGGTCACAATACAAAGTTCAAAAATTTGAGAAATAGTTATAATGCCATAGAATAAATTATATAATAGGATATGAAGGTTTTCTTGGATATGTTTCCATTTGAATTATGACATTTTCCTCAAATTGGCATAGAGACTCTACATGTTCTTGATTTGAAACTGCCATGATCATGAGTCATCTACTTGATTACCAAAAAATTTCATAGGAATATTGAAACATATGATCTAACATAAGAAGGTGGAAATAAAGCTAGTGTAGTTGTTCTATGCATTTCCAACTGATGAACTCACCCTTGTCACTTATCACTCGTTATCTATAATCACTTATTATCCCTCTTAGGCTTGTATTCACATTTTTCACCTTTGTGACTTGAATTTGATCATTTATATAGATTTAAAAGGATGTATGACACATTTTTATAACCTCTTTTCCTTCCACTCCATCGGGTAAACCCCAAATGATTTAAATTCATCTCTCTCACTGTCACTCTAGGCTATCACATTGTCTTCTCACTATCTGTTTAGACTACCCATAATGAATGGTCTAATAGAGTCTATTTTATGCATAACCATGGAGATAAATTAGTTTTAGGAGTTATGAAAATTCTATAAAGACCTCCCATAATGGTTCTTACATGTCCACTATCCTATGCACCTGCAACAAAGTTCAAATATTGAAAAAGATAAAGAATTAAGCCTATTCGTATAAGTGATGGTATGAAAAAAGTGGATGTAAAAGATCCTGAGAGAGTTATAAATGTGTTAAAAACATGTTTTTATACATTTAACCACACTTTAATGCATCATTATCCATATCTTATCCATTAGGTTTACACAAGGGTTTTGAGAGGGTTTTTGGTTGTTTTGACTCTTAGTGATTGTTCTAAAAAATATATGTATAAATATAAATAAAGAAATAAATAAATAAATAAAAACAAGTTATATATCCCCTTAAAATATCCCTAAATCCTTTAGGAACCATGCACACTTTCCGTACATATGTGAGCATAAGAAAATGCCCTCTCGAGCTTTTGATTATGTTCTGACTACCCATGAGAGAGAATTGGGTCAAAGATGACCAATTTTGTGATGCTCTCTAAAATATTATGTATCCAATCCATCCTAAAATATACCTTTCAGATCATCAAATTATTTTTAAATTTCATATGGTCTTGTGAATTGAGTTAGGCATCTGAGAGTTCATATCCAATTTTAGGCCTAACTATTTATATAACCCACTTGTGTGTGATCAAATGGATATAAGGAATTGGAACACTTTTATAATATTTATTTCATGTTTTAAATAATAATAATAATAATACATTATGACTCTTCCATTCATTTGTCTCTCACTCATATGTTAGGTCTACAAGTTATGTCTCCTATGGAGTGCCCTCTGTTTGAGACAAAATAGAGGGAATCTCCCATGTTCATCAGACTAAAATTAGACTATAGATGGATTAATTAGGTTATGAGGAGACATTTATAAAGTTTCAAAACTTTAGTTTTATCTTTTAAGTCTCAAACATCAAATCTCATAAGACTAGCTTTTTAGGTCTATATTTTATGTAGGATTATATGAAAGGTTTTAGACTGGCTATTTTTGAGACTTATCACTCTATGTGGAGGATCCTACACCTTCAAAACATTTGATAATATGTAATTAAAACCATGAGAGTGTTTTAAACATCATACATCCATATTTCACTTCTACATACTTCTAATCTGACTTTCACATCTGCATAATGCCTAGATTAGCTTGTAGTATGGACCAAATTATAGGTGTTCATTTGGGAAATCATGGGATTCCTATAGGTGTTGGGTCAAGTCTGATTATATTATTTACATATTTTTATATTTCCTCAAGTGAAAAATACCATATTAAATATTTAATGTGCTTATATTTACCTTGAGATTGTGTTCCCATCAATATATTATATGTTCACTATGCTACAGGTCTATAGTTAGAATGCAGATGTTACCTGGGATATGAGACCTTATTGTAGGTGAATATAAGTTCCTTAGCATTGTGTTTAACTATTTTTAT
Source organism: Torreya grandis (assembly GCA_037957365.1). Lineage (NCBI taxonomy): Eukaryota > Viridiplantae > Streptophyta > Pinopsida > Cupressales > Taxaceae > Torreya > Torreya grandis. The sequence continues at coordinate 1,006,080 of JARHVA010006087.1, forward strand.
TTTATTTTACATTAATAATACTATATCCCACCTTTAATATCTCATCACATTCTTTATAAGTATGCTTTCATTAATTTACTATAGTGTACTAGTTGTATTTCAAGTTGTAGGCTCAAAGAACTATAGCTTTCACTGAGTATTTTTAGTGGAAAAATGATTAGGTTAAAACCACTCAACCATCACCTTATCTTAATATATAAACCTTATATTTTTGTTAAATATGTATTATCTAGGTCTAGGATATAGGAGAGACATTATTATGCTTGTATAGAATTCAAGACACTTCACCATAAGCTGGAACATTGTATGAACAAAAGTTCTTTTGCAGAGTTTAACATAATTATACCCATTAGCAAGATATTAAATTATAATACTATAGGATATGATTGATAATTTTATTAGATATGATATTTATAATTAATTGACTTTATAGATTCATTCATTACTTTAAACTATTTGTACCATATCTCTTAGGTTTTAGATACACTTAGAACTATCTGTACAAGCATATAGGTGAGTGTCCACATTAATAATTTAATTGGTCCTCACTTAGTGTCTTATAACTCCATATAAATATACATAAAAGTCCTTTAATTTTAAATATGGACCATTCATGATATGCATGAAGTTAAAACAATAAATTAACAATGACTTGAAATCATTCATAGGAGGATAACACATTACAATTCACATAACACTATCCTTCAGACCATGATGTCAACCTATAGCTCATTGAGAGTGGTTTTACTTATTGTTTCACATAAAAACATTAAATTTATTTTTAAAACCACATGAAAAAGATGGTTATACTCTAAAAGTACACATACATCATCTGGTTTTCTCAGATCAATGCAAATAGAGAAAAAAATGAAAGATGTTACGATTATGAAGGTTGTTTTAATGAACTAGTAGTCTTAGTGTTTGTTCATGATGTAAACACCAAAACTATTCAAACCGTGACCATGTAATGAGAGATCACAGAGACTAATTTCCACCCCCAAGTGCACTCAGACCACTCTCAACCTCTTATCCATACCAATAGAAAATTAGTTGACTTGTTTAACCTACCCAAGAGAGTGATGAGAGAGAGAGAGAGATGTTTTTGTTTGGTAGATTTAAACCTACTAAAGATTATAAAGCTTTAAATTGACTTGTGGGAATATTAAGAGACCCCCCTATTATATGTGTAATATAGATTGTACTTATTTATAAAACTACATTTAACTACCTATTTTGTAGTGATCTCTTTATTTCTAATTGAACCTGCATCATATTAGTTACATAATAGCACCTTAACACTTAGCTAAAATATTTTACATTGGATATTCTCTTGACTAACTTGTCTTCTTTTGGAAACCATTCAAGTTCATTATAATGGCCAAAAGGTGACATAAGGGAATATTAAGACAATGACACATATGACAAGGATGAAACATATAATGTGACCCTAAACATGAACATGTGAGCATTTTATGAATTATAAAGTCCCTACAAAAAGTTTGACTTTATAGGGAGTTGACCTAATTTGACATAGGGTCTAATTTTGTCAACATTTTGGTAATTTATTAGGGGTAAAAAGCCTACTATGATAAGGACCAGTAGCCTTCTCTTATCCTTGGGTAATGGAGTCACCTATATACTACATTTGACACTTACAAGACTTTGAAAGCACACCAAACACAACAAGGAAGCATACACACACTTTTACTCTCATGAACACTTAGGGAAAACACAAACCAACATAAGTGAAAGCACACATATCCTAGTTTGTAAAATACCTCAAGACACTTGAGGTGAAGAATATTCTTCGCTGCTTTAACCAAGGTCAAAGACAATGCCTCTTGCATCACTATAGATCCAATAAAATAGATCCTCATATGATTCATAATTATCAATTAACACTTTCTTGTGGAGATAGTCAAGTGACTTACCATCATTAAGTCTTCTACTGACTATAATTTTATCATTTGAAATACTCAAGAACACTCCATATATCTCTCCAAGATAGTTTTTTGAGATGGAATCTTGCTTAACATTCGACATGTTCATTTGAGTCTTCAATTTGATTATTTCAAGTCATTATAACCTTATCAACTTTAAGTAAATTTAAATCAAGGCATATATGTTGTTAGCAATCTTCAAGGCTACATTCCTGATTAAGAAAATCTTCTTGGTTCACCACAATTGTTTCTTGTTTGGCAATGACCTCAAGTTATTCCTTGTGATCATGAATCATGTTTGAATTCATCATTAGGTCTATATTATTTTTGAATAATTTAAGGCCTACTCAACTCCACAAATTCCTTCAAAACAACAATGAATTTTTACCACATGTCATCTGCTTCTTCATTATGTTATTTTTCATGAATGTTATCTTCCTTTGTAGTTAAAATGGGATACTCACTAGGACTATCATATTATGACATAGATCAAATAATCACATCATCACCCATGTGTAAAATATGGTTTCCCCATGAAAATTTATCTATATTGTTATAAGGATATACCTCAATTATTCCATCAAAATTATCATAAAGTATGAAAGTTTCAAGACTAGTTTCTTCAAATCTACCTTTCTCAGCTCCCCACTCATCAAGATACAAATCATATATACCATTAAGGAGATATACAGGCTATTGATCACTAGGGTGACCATCTTATTCAATGACATTAAAATTAATATTAGAAGCATAAGGAACATAAGGCTCAACATGAAATATAGAAAGAGGTTATGACTTAATTATTACTTTTGCATCATACCTAGTCTTAAAACCCATCTAGGACCAGTCTAAAGTTATATAACTTCTAATTTTCGTATTGAAATATATTTAAAAACAAAGAAAAAAATGAGGAGGCACATCTACCACTACAACATATTGAGAAATGGTGAAGGTAGGACAAGCATGGAGAATGATTTTCAAACCTCCAATTATGCCAATGGTCTTAATCGCTGACCCATCCAATTGTATCACTTATTTGGTATGAAGTTTGTACTTTAATTTAAGTTTATCAGATACTTGATTGGGCATGATATAAGTACTAGCTCCACTATCAATAAGGCATAAAATAATCTCTAATAATGATGGATAGATAGAATGGAGGAGGTCTATCTACCTTTTCAACTTTACTTGATTGTCCTTCACTTAGATTCATGGTGTTTGTCAAAGTTTCATATCTTTTGTTAAGTTGTTTGGCTGTCAAATCAAGTTTTTACAATTCCTCTTGAAGTAGGTATACTTGTCTAGGTATTGTAAATGTATCCCACATTGATAGATTTACATGAGGCCTCTTCATTTACTCTATAATGTTAGTGAGAGGACTGCTAATTTTTGCTTGTCCACTAAAATGAATGGTGCTACCTATAACCTGAGAATTATGAGCTATGGAAGCATTACTAAAATTCTAGTCTCTTTGTCTTACTTGTGTATTTTGAATAATTAGACATACCTACCCTTGTGCTTGTTTAAACATTCATCAAAGAGCTATTAACAACCCCTTGAACTTTTTCAACTTCCTTCCTTTTAATCCTTGTGTTTTTAGATATAAAACTTGGATAAATACTTGAATAACATTGATAATTTACTTCACATGAGTCATATTTCTTCCAATTAACCAATGAAGACTCCATTTAATCACCCCTACCATCAATCACTCTTCCATTTAGTAATTTATTTTGAGTCACATTTGTCATAGTTCCTAAATTTGTCATGAAGGCTTGATTTAAGGACTCATTGACATAGGGAGATGGATCATAAGTTTTATCCAATGAAGGTTGATTGTTATTCTCTTGGGCATGTTGAATATTGGTCTTATAGTTTATGTTTGACACTGATGTTTTTATTGATGTCAAAGGATCTTCATAAGGTCTTCATGATGTTATTAAAGAGTATATCTATGAGAGAGAATATTGATCAATTTTGTAGTTATTATGAGAGTGTAGTGTATGTTTTTATGATTTAATGAGTGATGTGAAGGTTAGCATTGAAGGTCTCTGTTGTTAACGCTGTCAAGTGTTTGAACCTAGTAGTCTATTGAGAAGGTATGTGTATAAAGGAGCATGATGACTTGGTGATATGAATTAATACAATCATAATTGGTGGTATGAGGTTTCTTGGGAGTTTATATGAGTCATTTCATCACTCATGAGACTCTCAGGGTAATCCTAAAGGGGTATGACCTTCAAACTTAGTTTGCACCTAAACCACCTCTAAACCCTACATGGCCTAATGAGGCATAATTATCTATTATCAAGCCTATGAAGAGTTTATATTATTATTTAATCATGATATATGTTTATTGATTATGTGAGTGAAGTGGAAAGTGCACGGAAAGAGGCATGTCATTTAGTTTGAAGGCCTAATGTGGTTTTCAAGTTAAGGTCTAAGAGAGTAAAGAGAGATATAATGTCATAATTGGGTATGAGGTTCCATTTACAAGGAAAATATGGAAAATTTAGTGTTTTTATATGTATAATACATTATTTCAATCATTCTCACAATGTTTTAGTTCATGGTTTGCAAGAAAATGATGAAAAGTGGTTTTGAGGTATCTCAAGTACATAGATTGAAGGTTTCTTTACTTGAGAAGGTTTTTATTGTGTTCATTATCTCATAAAACCTATTAATTACAAACTAAAATATTCATGGTAGGTTTGAAATGTTACTATCTCAAAATTCTAGGTATATTTTTTTTTATTTAAGTGTTATGCTTTATGAATGATTGTTAAGAATATAAATAGGTTTAAACCCTCTTAGAACCCCAATGGTGACCCAATGTTGAATATATGATTCAAAAGATATCATAATGGTATAAAATGATTATAAAATATATTTGAGGCTATATTAAACTTTCCCAGGCACCTCACCTCTAAGTGTGATTGAGTTGTTAGGTGTGTGAGTAGACCCTACAAGAAAGTACACATTTCTCAAAGATTTGTTGTAGAAGTTAGAGTTAACCAATTAAAAGTATATAATCATAAAATGTGTCATTGACATAATATAATCCTAATATGGGTATATTTTAGTTTAATATTAATTTTTCCTACAATATATTAATTTTTAAAGTGCTTTAAGGAGATCAAAGGGTAACGTGCACTAATGAATACCTAATTGAATTAGGTCTCCTTAAGGCCTAAAATAGATTTGGCTCTTTTATGATATGAATGATATATTGAAATGATTTATACATGTATTAAATGAATTATAATACCTATTTTAATGTTATTTCATATGTTTAATTATTTTTTTCCTAAAAAGAGGTGTATGAGTAAGAGTTTAGTATAAGAATAAGGTCTAATATGCCTAATTGAATAGTTAGTGAGATCGAGAGTGCAAGAAAAGGAAATAACACTTTGAAGAGATGAAGGAGGTATTTTATAACATCATAATATTATATATAAATTATCATGACTATCTAACGTGGATAATATATTTTAATATCAAGATCATATGACCTAATCTATCTTGAAGATACCTAATTGAGTGAAGAGACCTAGATGGTAGTTTGAGAGGAAAAAGAGGGTGAAGAGATGAAGAGGTGGTAATCATAAGTTGGTTTAGAAATAATGTTTTATTAAGGTGATAAAGTAAATTAGGTTATTTATTTAGTGTTGTGTCATCTAGGGGTTGTCACATCTATGCGAGTGGGTACTTGCTAAAGCCTAGTCAAGTGGGTGCTTGGTTAGTCAGGGTTGATGGTCCATGTGATGTTGGTGATTCAAAAACCATGGTTTTTTTATTATATGACTATAGTAAATTTTCATTTATTAGTGTTTTTTCTTCCCATTGAGGGTTTTACACTCAAAAAAAAATTTGTATGTGTTATGCTTTTGTCTCATGCTCATATAAATGGTTTTGATGTGTTGCTAGCTCGCTATATTGCTTTGATGGCTCATGAATGATAAAATAAAATTTGTAAAGGATTTTGAAGACTAAATCACCCCCCCCCCCTCTCAACCATTTTTATTCCAATAATTATTATCATATCATCTTCTTATTAATCAAGTTTAACATCTTGAAGGTGATCTTAAGAATTAAAAGATGCCTAGTATGAAAAGGAAGAATACAACATGTTCAATGAAGAAGTCTATTATGATAGTGAAGAAGGAAAAGCTAAAGTAGACCTTTAATCTGAGCTCATAATTTAACTTGATGATTTTAAGAATCAAAATAATACTATTAAGGATCTCAATAATCAGTTAGATGGTATCAATACAAGGTTTAGATCATAGGAGGTTGAGTATGACCAGTTAAAGATAGAGCTAGATGATTTCAAGGTTGAGTATGACAAGATCATAGACAAGATGACAAATTTTAAGAAATATCATGAGAATTCATAGTAAGGTAAGAGTACCAAAATGAAAATACCAATTAATAATACCAATGCTATAAGAGATAATGTTATCATAGGACTATGGTAAAATGAGTGATCAATAAAGTGGTAAGTAAAAAATGTTGTTTGTTACATCTATCACACTATCATATATATTACAATATTTCATTCAAATAGACTTAGAATTCCCTCAAGATTCAAAAAGATATATAAAGATCCTAGATTTCATGAGAAGTTTCAAACAATAATATGGAAGCCAAATCAAGTTAGGACTGATCATATTGAGCTCAAGAGTCATGATAGACTATTTGCCACGGTGGAACAAAAGACTAAAAAGGATTCTATGCTAGCTTAGATTAAATTTCACATTTAAGATGAAGATATTAAATGGCATATGGATAGTGGTTTCTCAATCCATATGATAATATATAAAAATAATTTCATCTCTTTCAAGAAGAATGATGAATAGTGAGGTTTTGTGACAACACAACTGCCAATATACTTGGCAAGGGTATATTAAGTTTGGATGATGAGAAGACCAAGACACAAAATGTGTTGTATTTAGAATTTTTAAAACATAACCTAATTATTGTAATTCAAATGTGTAATCAAGGACACATACTAACCTTTCATGACAAAGGGTGTGAGATAAAGTGAGACAAATTAGGAAGGCTAATTGCCAATACTAATAGGATTAAAAATAAACTATATGTATTGAATAAGATCAAGAAGGAGAGATGATTTATAAGAAATATGTATGAATTTTGGTTATGGCACATAATGTTAGGTCACCTAAACTTTGATAATCTAGTCAACATAATCACTAATAATTTTTTGAAGAATATGTCTAAGATCACCAAGCCTACAAACATACTTTCCAAAGCATGTCAAAGTGGTAAGTAGACTATAAGAAGGTTCAAGTATAATGATTTATCTACTATAAGACCCTTGGATTTAATATAAACTTATATTTATGGGCCTAAAATAATTCAAATCATTCAAGGATAAATTTAATTCATGTTACTCATAGATGACTACATAAGAATGACTTGGGTTACATTATTGAAAGAAAAGTTAGAAGCTCTCGACAAGTTTAATGAATTCAAAGATTTCGTTAAGAATGAGAAAAATGGGGAGATCAAGTACCTAAGATCTGATAGAGGAGGATATTTTTTTCCAATGAGTTTGATGACTTATATGAGGTTCATGGAATAAGGAGATAGTTCTCAGTATCTAAGACACCTCAGAAGAATGGGGTACTAGAAAGAAAGAATAGGATAGTTCAAGAGATGGATATAACTATTCTTAATGAGTCTATAATATTTGATGGATATTAGAGAGAGGTATTAATCACTATATTCTACATTTTTAATAAAGGATAGATAAGTACTAATCAAAATAATATCCATTATGAACTATGGAAGGGAAAACCTACTAGTGTGGAACACTTTAGAGTGCTAGGGAGCAAATGTTTCATCAAAAGAGATGATGAAGAATTACGAAATTTATATTCTAGATATGATTAAGGAATATTATTAAGATACTCATAAATGAGATCAACCTATATATTTTATAACAATAGGTTATGAAAGATAGTGGAAAGCACTAATGTGAAAATTGATGAGAAACAAAAATCACACTCATAGTCAAATGAGACCTTAGAGAATCTAAAATTCAAGAATGAAGATGAAACTATAGAGGTTGACGATGAATAATAATAATTTTAGGAGAGATATAAATCCAAATTCCCCTCAAGATAAATTCAAAGAGATAATCTTGAATCCCAAAGCATTGCCAACAAAAATGTAGGTACACAAACAAGGAAAATACTAGTAAGTAATCTAAATCAATAGAATGTTTCTCTATTATGTAAGATAAAACCTAAGAATATTATATAAGAAAGAAAATAATTTTTTTGGATAGGTTATATGAATGATTAGCTAAATTAAATAGATAAGAATGAGACTTGGGAACTAGTTCCTAGGACTAAAGACAAGAATGTCATTATCATAAAATGGGTGTTCAAAAACAAATGGAATGAAGATGGGTAAGTCAATATTAGTATGCAATGGATATGATCAAGTTGAAAGGGTAAAATTTGAAGATAAATTTACACCATTATCAAGATTGGAGGCCATCAGATTGTTTCTAGCATATGTAGGTTTCAAATGATTCAAGGTATACCAAATGGATGTTAAATCAGCCTTTTTTTAATGGGCCTTTGGAAGAAGTGGTGTACATAGAGAATCGTAAGGGGTTATTACTATTAGATGACATAGACCATGTTTATAGATTGAAAAAGTCTCTTTATGTTCAAAAGTAAGTTTCTAGAGGTTGGTATGCCAGGTTGGATAGTTATCTATTGGATCAAGGATTAAAAAGAGGAGTTGCAAATAG